>CM059449.1:37131903-37708161 GCA_030390025.1 Squalus acanthias | reverse complement strand
GTTCAACATAAATTCCCTGTTTGCAATTCTACTTCTCTAGAAATTAACCCCAGTGCTTTGTTTTCATTTTTATGGCCTTATTAACTTGCATTGCTACTTTTAATGATTGTGAATTTTACCCCTATGTCCCTTTGCTCCTCTACCCATTTAGATTCTTATTTTCAAAGAGTATCTCGTCTCCTTATTCTCCTACCAAAATGCACCAACTCACACATGGGTCTATATCGAAATGCAGTTGCGCCATTTTACACACCCATTATACAAATTTATGAATCTTCTTGTTTGTGTCGTGGTCTTCCTCAGTAATAACTTTTAACGCCAATTATTTAGTGTCTTCCACAAGTTAGAATTGAACAAATCATTTCTGTAAATATTGAACAGCATTGGGTCTCAGCATCGATCCCAGTGGTAACACCACTTTCCCACCTTTGACCAGTCTGATTAACTACTCATTTAAACACTATTCACTGTGGTTTGCTGTTTGTGTACCAGCTTGATATCCATTCTGCATTTGGCCCTTGACTCCTTAAGCTCTGTCCTTTCTCGCACCTTTTTCACTGTTTATTATTAATGATCTAGACGAGGGATCTAGTGTAAAAATCTCCAAGTTTGCAGATGACACAAAGCTGGGTGGGCGTGTGTGTTGTGAAGAGGATGCAGAGAAACTCCAGTATGATTTGGACAGGTTGGGTGATTGGGCAGATGCATGGCAGATGCAGTATAATGTGGATAAAGGCGAAGTTATCCACTTTGGTGGCAAAAACAGGAAGGCAGGTTATTATCTGAACGGCAATAGATTGGGAAAAGTGGAAGTGCAACGAGATCTGGGAGTCGTTGTGCACCAGTCGTTGAAGGTAAGCATGCAGGTGCAGCAGGCGGTTAAGAAGGCAAATGGTATGTTGGCCTTCATAGCGAGAGGATTCGAGTACAGGAGCAAGGATGTCTTGCTGCAGTTGTACAGGGCCTTGGTAAGACCACACCTTGAGTATTGTGTGCAGTTTTGGTCGCCTTATCGGAGGAAGGATGTTCTTGCCATGGAGGGAGTGCAGCGAAGATTCACCAGACTGATACCTGGGATGGCAGGAATGACGTATGAAGAGAGATTGGGACGATTGGGCTTGTATTCGCTAGAGTTCAGAAGAATGAGAGGGGATCTCATTGAAACTTATAAAATGCTAATAGGACTAGACAGACTAGATGCAGGAAGGATGTTCCCGATGGCGGGGGAGTCCAGAACCAGGGGTCACAGTCTAAGGATAAGGGATAAGCCATTTTGGACTGAGATGAGGAGGAATTTCTTCATCCAGAGAGTGGTGAACCTGTGGAATTCTCTACCACAGAAGGCAGCTGAGGCCAATTCATTAAATATATTCAAGAAGGATTTAGATATATTTCTTAAGGCTAAAGGGATCAAGGGATATGGGGAGAAAGCAGGGACAGGGTACTGAATTTGGATGATCAGCCATGATCTCATTAAATGGCGGAGCAGGCTCGAGGGGCCGAATGGCCTACTCCTGCTCCTATCTTCTATGTTTCTAGGTTTCTATCTTTCTATGTTTCTCTCTGTCCCTGTTTCCTTCTCTCACTCTCTGTTCCTTCTCTCTCTCTATCTCTCACTTTACCCCTTCTGTCTCTAACCTTGTCTTTTCTGTTTCCTTTTGTCACTCTCTTTCTCTCTCTCTGTCTATCCCTACTTTTTTATCTTTCTCTCTCTGCCTCTGCACCAACCTCTCTCCTTCTCTGTCTCTCTCTCATCGCTCTCGGTCTCTGTCACTGTCTCGCTCTTCGTCCCTTGTGTCTCTTTCAATCTCCACTCTAACGCTCTCTTTCTTTCTCTCCCTGTCCGTATTTTGCTTTCTCTTTTTCTCTTCCCTTTGCTCTCTCTCTCTCTCTATCTTTCTGTTTGTACCCACCTCTTTCATTCTCTTTGTCTCTCTGATTTATTATTTCATCGAAATGTATCCTGAAATATTTCAGACTCACAGGAGCAGGAGAGAGAGAATGGAGGGAGAGCGAGAGAGCAGAGGGGAATGGGGAGGGAGAGAGCAGAGGGTAGGGAAGTTAACAGAGTGGAGAGGGGAGGGAGGGGAATGGGAGGGGGAGGAAGAGAGTGGAGGGTGGGAGAGAGTGGAGAGAGCGAGGGGAAATTGCAGATGGTGGGAGGTGGAGAGCGGAGGGGAGGGAGAGACTCGAGGGGGGAGAGTGGAAGGGAAGGGGAGAGTGAAAGGAGGGAGAGAGTGGAGGGAGTAGGAGGAGTGGAGAGAGGCAGGGGGAGAGTGAGATGGTGAGAGATTCGAGGGGGGAGAGTGGAAGGGAAGGGGAGAGTGAAGGGAGGGAGAGATAGGAGAGGAGGAGGGAAGAGTAGAGAGATGGAGGGGAGAATGGAGTGGAGGAGAGAGCGGAGGGGAGGAAGAGAGTGGAGAGGGTAGGGGGAGGAGGTGGAGAGGTGGAGGGGAGAATGGAGTGGAGGAGAGAGTGGAGGGGAGGGAGAGAGTGGAGGAGAGGGAGAGAGTGGAGAGGAGGAGGGGAGATTAGATGAGGTGGAGGGGAGAATGGAGTGGAGGAGAGAGTGGAGGGGAGGGAGAGAGTGGAGAGGAGAGAGGGAGAGTAGGGAGGTGGAGGGGAGAATTGAGTGGAGGAGAGAGTGGAGGGGAGGAAGAGAGTGGAGAGGGGGAGAGGGAGAGTAGAGATGGAGGGGAGAATGGAGTGGAGGAGAGAGTGGAGGGGAGAGGGAGAGTGTAGGGGAGGGAGAGAGGTGGAGAGGGGAGAGGGGAGGGGGAGAGTAGAGAGGTGGAGGGGAGAATGGAGTGGAGGAGCGAGAGGAAGGGGAGGAGAGATTGGAGAGGAGAGTGGAGAGTAGAGGGGAGAAATGGAGTGGAGGACAGAGTAGAGTGGAGGGAGAGAGTGGAGAGGGGAGAGGGGAGATTGGAGAGGTGGAGGGGAGAATGGAGTGGAGGAGAGAGTGAAGGGGGGAGAGAGAAAGTAGGGGAGGGAGAGAGTGGAGAGGGGAGGGGGAGAGTAAAGAGGTGGGGGGGAGAATGGAGAGGGGGGAGAGAGTGGAGGGGACAGAGAGAGTGGAAAGGTAGAGTGGGAGATTGGAGGGAGGGGAGAGTGGAGAGGTGGAGTGGAAGAGTGGAGTGGGGGAGAGGGTGGAGGGGAGGGGAGAATGAAGAGGTGGAGTGGAAGAAGTGGAGGGGAGGGGAGACGGGAGAGAGTGGAGAGGTGGAGTGGGGAGAGTGGAGGGGAGCGGAGAGTGGAGAGGGGGAAGCAGAGAGCGGAGAGATGGCGTGGGAGAGTGGGGGTTGGGAGAGTGGAGGGGGGAGGAGAGATTTGGGAGGTGGAGTTGGAGAGTGGAGGGGAGCGGAGACTACAGAGGGGAGGGAGAGATTTGGGAGGTTGAGTTGGAGAGTGGAGGGGAGGGGAGAGGGGAGGGAAATAGTGGATAGTGGATGGGAGAGTGGAGGCAACAGAGAGATTGGAGGGTGAGGAAAGAAAGTGCAGTGGGGGAGGGAGGAACGATGGGAGACTAGGGGGGAGGAAGGGAGTTGAGGAGGGAGGGAGAGAGTGGGGTGAGGGAGAGGGGTGGAGGGAGAGGGTGGAGGGAGAGGGAAGGATGAGGAGGGGACAGAGTTGAGGAAAGGGAGTGGAGGGGAGGGAGAGAGTGGAGGGGAGGGGGAGAGTGGAGGGGAGGGGAGGGAGAGTGGGAGGGGAGGGGGAGGGGATGTGTTGGAGGGAGGGGAAGGGAGGTGAATGGAGTGAGGATGGGGAGAGCATTGAGAGGGAGGGAGAGAGTGTCGAGAGGGAGGGGGAAGGGGAGATGGGGAGGGAGAGAGTGTCGGGAGGGAGGGGTGAGCAGAGGGAGGGAGAGAGTGCCGGGGAGGGAGAGAGTGGAGTGGAGAGAGTGGGAAGGGGAGGAAAAAGAGTGGAGGTGAAGGAGAGAGTGGATGGGGTGGGGACAGATTGAGGTGAGGGAGGGGAGGAGAGCGAGGTGTGTGTCAGAGGGGAGGGAAGAAAGGGCAGTGGGAGAGTGTGGAGGGAGGGCAGGGAGAAAGAAGAGGGGAGGGAATGGGAGTTGGCGGGAGAGGGCAGAGAGTGGAAAGGATGGAAGGAAGAGAATGGAGGGTAAGAGTGAAGGGGAGGGAGAGAGTGGAGGGAGCGGAGTGAGGGGGATAGATTAGAGAAGGTAGGGATAGGGAGTGAGGGGGAGAGAGTGGAGTGGGGAGGGAGGGGATGGGGATGGGACAGGCAGAGACTGGATCGGAGGGAAAATTCCTTCATCTGGTACTATACAGCAGGCAGTGACCCAGTTATTGTAAGACATTTAAGGGCTCCAATAAATACCAAGGGGATTGTTTTATGAATGCATCAGATTCCACACGGATATACACAGCTGGACTCCAGAAAAACATTAAAACAGCCGACAACATAATATCACCGCCGCTGATATTAAAGCAGGTTGCTGAGTCCCTTAGACCTTGATAACCTCTCCACTCAGGCTGCCTGACCTGGTGAGTACTTTCAGCAATTTCTGTTTCTGCTCAGAATTCCAACACCCACAGTATTTTGCCCTGGAATGTATCCCTGGTTTACTGAGCCTGTAACTGTTACAGACTCTCTCAGACCAGGGCCTGGAATGTAACCCTGGTTTACGGAGTCCTGTAACTGTTACAGACTCTCTCAGACCAGGGCCTGGAATGTATCCCTGGTTTACTGAGTCCAGTAACTGTTACAGACTCCCTCAGACCAGGGCCTGGAATGTATCCCTGGTTTACTGAGTCCTGTAACTGTTACAGACTCCCTCAGAACAGGGCCTGGAATTTATCCCTGGTTTACTGAGTCCTGTAACTGTTACAGACTCCCTCAGACCAGGGCCTGGAATGTATCCCTGGTTTACTGAGCCTGTAACTGTTACAGACTCCCTCAGAACAGGGCCTGGAATTTATCCCTGGTTTACTGAGCCTGTAACTGTTACAGACTCCCTCAGAACAGGGCCTGGAATGTATCCTTGGTATACCGAGACCGGTAACTGTTACAGACTCCCTTAGACCAGGGCCTGGAATGTATCCCTGGTTCACTGGGTCCTGTAACTGTTACAGACACCCTCAGACCAGGGCCTGGAATAGATTCCTGGTTTATTGACCATTGTAACTGTTACACACTCCCTCAGACAAGGGGCTGGAATATATCCCTGGTTTACTGACCCCTGTAACTGTTTGACAACCTCAGAGCAGGACCTGGAATGTATCCCTGGTTTACGGAGTCCTGTAACTGTTACAGACTCCCTCAGACCAGGGCCTGGAATGTATCCCTGTTTTGCGGAGACCTGTAACTGTTACAGACTCCCTCAGACCAGGGCCTGGAATGTATCCCTGTTTTGCGGAGTCCTGTAACTGTTACAGACTCCCTCAGACCTGGGCCTGGAATGTATCCCTGGTTTACTGAGTCCTGTAACTGTTACAGACTCCCTCAGAACAGGGCCTGGAATGTCTCCCTGTTTTACAGAGTCCTGTAACTGTTACAGACTCCCTCAGACCAGGGCCTGCAATGTATCCCTGTTTTACTGAGTCCTGTAACTGTTACAGACTCCCTCAGACCAGGGCCTGGAATGTATCCCTGGTTTACTGAGTCCTGTAACTGTTACAGACGCCCTCAGACCAGGGCCAGGAATGTATCCCTTGTTTACTGAGTCCTCTTACTGTTACAGACTCCCTCAGAGAAGGGCCAGGAATGTATGCCTTGTTTACTGAGTCCTATAACTGTTACAGAATCCCTCAGACCAGGGCCTGGAATGTAACCCTGGTTTACTGAGTCCTGTAACTGTTACAGACTCCCTCAGAGCAGGGCCGGGAATGTGACCATGGTTTATGAGTCCTGTAACTTTTACACACTCCCTCAGACCAGGGCCTGGAATGTATCCCTGGTTTCCCGAGACCTGTAACTGTTACAGACTCCCTCAGACCAAGGCCTGGAATGTAACCCTGGTTTACTGAGCCCTGTAACTGTTACAGACTCCCTCGGACCAGGGCCTGGAAGGTATCCCTGGTTTACTGAGTCCTGTAACTGTTACAGGCTCCCTCAGACCAGGGCCTGGAAGTTATCCCTGGTTTACTGAGTCCTGTAACTGTTACAGGCTCCCTCAGACCAGGGGCTGGAATGTAACCCTGGTTTCCGGAGTCCTGTAACTGTTACAGACTCCCTCAGACCAGGGCCAGGAATGTATCCCTGGTTTACGGAGTCCTGTAACTGTTACAGACTCCTTCAGACCAGGAAGGTATCCCTGGTTTACTGAGTCCTGTAACTGTTAGACTCCATCAGACCAGGGCCTGGAATGTATCCCTGGATTAATGAGTCCTGTAACTGTTACAGACACTCTCAGACCAGGGCCTGGAATGTATCCCTGATTTATTGCATCCTGTAACTGTTACAGACTCCCTCATACCAGGGCCTGGAATGTATACTTGGTTTACTGAGTCCTGTAACTGTTACATAAGAACATAAGAAATAGGAGCAGGTGGTGGCCATTTTGCCCTTCGCGCCTGCTCCACCATTCAATAAGATCATGGTTGATCTTTTACCTCATCTCCATTTCCAGAACTATCCCCAGATCCCTTGATTTCCTTAATATCCAAAAATCTAGCGATCTCTGTCTAGAATATACTCAATGACTGAGCCTCCACAGCCCTCTGGTGTAGTAAATTCCAAAGATTAAACACCCTCTATGTGAAGAAATTTCTGCTCATCTCAGTCCTAAATGGCCGACCGCTTATTCTGAGACTGTGACCCCTGGTTCTGGTCTCCCCAGCCAGGGGAATCATCCTCCCTGCAACTACCCTGTCAAGCCATGTAAGAATTTTAAATGTTTCAATGAGGTCTGCTCTCAAACTTCTAAACTCTCGAGAATATAGGCCTAGTTACAGACTCCCTCAGACCAGGGCCTGGAATGAACGCCTGGTTTACTAAGTCCTGTAACTGTTACAGACTTCCTCAGACCAGGGCCTGGAATGTATACGATAGCAAAATACTGCAGATGCTGGAAATCCGAAATAACAACAGAAAACGCTGGAAAAACTCAGCAGGCCAGGCAGCATCCGTAGAGAGAGAAAGAGAGTTGACGTTTCAGGTCGATGACCTTTCATCAGAACTGGGAAGATCTGGAAATCAAATAGATTGAAGGCCAGGGTAAAGCTGGGAAAAGGGGGAGGGGATAAAGGAACAAGGAGGAGATGAAGAGACATTAAGAGACATTAAGAGATATGCAAGGCTAGAGGTGGTGTTAATGTGACAGATTAAGGCTGAATGAAGTGTGAAATCCACTGGCAGAATGAAGGACAGCTGCCAGCTTCTAGGAGGAAAAAAAAAAGGTGGGGGGGACAAATAAAAGGGTGGATAAAATAAAATATAAATGTGATTGGAGCTGAGGTTATGATCTAAAATTGTTGAACTCGATATTGAGTCCAGAGGGCTGTAGCGTGCCTAAACGAAAGATGAGGTGCTGTTCCTCGAGCTTACGCTGAGCTTCCGTGGAACAGTGTAATAGGCCGAGGACGGTGAGGTCAGAGTGGGAGTGAAGCGGTGAATTAAAGTGACAGGCCACCGGGAGCTCGGGGTCCCCCTTACGGACTGAACGGAGGTGTTCCGCAAAGCGGTCACCCAATCTGCGTTTGGTCTCCCCAATGTAGAGGAGTCCACATCGTGAGCAGCGAATACAGTATACTAAATTGCAGGAAGTACAAGTAAATCGCTGTTTCACCTGGAAGGGGTGTTTGGGGCCCTGGACAGTGGGAAGAGGGGAGGTATAAGGGCATGTGTTGCATCTCCTGCGCGTGCACGGGAAGGTGCCGGGCGAAGGGGAAGGGGTGCTGGGGGTGGTAGAGGAGTGGACTAGGGTGTCGCGGAGGGAGCGGTCCCCCGGAATGCTGAAAGGGGAGGTGAGGGGAAGATGTGTTTGGTGGTGGGATCACGCTGGAGGTGGCGGAAATGGCGGAGGATGATCCGTTGAATGTGGAGGCTGGTGGGGTGAAAGGTGAGGACAAGGGGAACCCTATCGTGGTTCCGGGAGGGAGGGGCAGGGGTGAGGGCAGATGTGCGGGAGATAGAACGGACACGGTCGAGGGCCGTGTCGACCACGGTAGAGGGGAATCCTCGGTTGAGGAAAAAGGAAGACATGTCGGAAGCACTGGTATGGAAGGTGGCATCATCAGAGCAGATGCGGCGGAGACGGAGAAACTGGGAGAATGGAATAGAGTCCTTACAGGAGGCGGGGTGGGAGGAAGTGTAGTCCAGGTAGCTGTGGGAGTCGGTGGGCTTGTAGTGAATGTTAGTCAATAACCTATCCCCAGAGATGGAGATGGAGAAGTCGAGGAAGGGAAGGGAAGAGTCGGAGATGGACCATGTGAAGGTGAGGGAAGGGTGGAAATTGGAAGCATAGTGAATGAAATGTTCTAGTTCAGGGCGAGAGCAGGAGACGGCACCGATACAGTCATCAATGTACCGGAAAAAGAGGTGAGGGAGGGGACCCGAGTAGGACTGGAACAAAGAGTGTTCCACATATCCCACGAAAAGGCAGGCATAGCTAGGACCCATGCGGGTACCCATAGCAACACCTTTAATTTGGAGGAAATGGGTAGAGTCAAAGGAGAAGTTGTTCAATGTGAGAACAAGTTCAGCCAGGCGGAGGAGGGTGGTGGTGGATGGGGACTGGTTGGGCCTCTGTTCAAGGAAGAAGCGGAGCGCCCTCAGGCCATCCTGGTGGGGAATGGAGGTGTAGAGGGATTGTACGTCCATAGTGAAGAGGAGACGGTTGGGGCCGGAAACTGGAAACTGTTAAAATGGCGGAGGGCATCGGAAGAGTCGCGGATGTAGGTGGGAAGAGACTGGACAAGGGGAGAAAAAATAGAGTCGAGATAGGAAGAGATAAGTTCCGTGGGGCAAGAACAGGCTGAAACGATGGGTCTACCGGGGCAGTCCTGTTTGTGGATCTTGGGAAGGAGGTAGAAGCGGGCTGTGCGGGGTTGGGGAACTATGAGGTTGGCGGCCGTGGGGGGAAGATCTCCAGAGGAGATGAGGTCAGTGACAGTCTTGGACACGGTGGCTTGATGTTCGGTAGTGGGGTCATGGTCCAGGTGGAGGTAGGAGGAGGTGTCAGAGAGTTGGCGTTCAACTTCCGCTAGGTAGAGGTCGGTTCGCCAAACAACAACAGCGCCACCCTTGTCAGCAGGTTTAATGACAATGTCAGGGTTGGATCGGAGAGAATGGAGTGCTGCAAGTTCAGAGGGAGGTAGGTTGGAGTGAGTGAGGGGAGCAGAGAAATTGAGCTGGCCGATGTCACGGCGGCAGTTAGCAATGAAAAGATCAAGAGAGGGTAAGAGGCCAGAGGGAGGGGTCCAGGTGGAACGAGAATTCTGAAAGCGGGAGAAAGGGTCAGCCGTGCGGGGGGAAGACTCCTGGCCAGAGAAGTGGGCACGGAGACGGAGGCGGCGGAAAAAGAGCTCAGCATCGTGCCGAGCTCGAAATTCATTGAGATGGGGGCGTAAGGGGATGAAGCTCAGGCCTTTGCTGAGGACTGATCGTTCGGAGTCAGAGAGGGGAAGGTCAGAGGGGATAGTGAAAACGCGGCAGGGGGTGAGATTGGGAGAAGGGGGGTCAGAGGAAAGTGAAGGGGAAGAAGGTTCCGGAGGGGCTTTAGTGTCCAAGAGTTGTTGAAGCTTGCGATCCTTGACATCGGAAAGGAAGAAGAAAAGTTTTTTGTTGAAGCGTCGGATGAGTCTAAGGATGAAATGGAACTGTGGACCCGGACAGCTTTGAGATAGAGTGCGTCGGTGCTGCTGAAGAGAGATGTATATCTGGTTTACTAAGTCCTGTAACTGTTACAGACTCCCTCAGACCAGGGCCTGGAATGTATCCCTGGTTTACTGAGTCCTGTAACTTTTACAGACTCCCTCAGACCAAGGCCTGGAATGTATCCTTGGGATACTGAGTCCTATAACTGGTACAGACTCCTTGATATCAGGGCCTGGAATGTACCCCCAATTTTCCGTAAACCTGTAACTGTTACAGACTCCTTCACACCAGGGCCTGGAATGTATCCCTGGTTTACTGAGTCCTGTAACTATTACAGACTCCCTCAGACCAGGGCCTGGAATGTAACCCTGGTTTACTAAGTCCTGTAACTGTTACAGACTCCTTCACACCAGGGCCTGGAATGTATCCCTGGTTTACTGAGTCCTGTAACTATTACAGACTCCCTCAGACCAGGGCCTGGAATGTATCAAAAGCAAAATGCTGCGGATGCTGGAAATCTGAAATAAAAACAGAAAATGCTGGAAATACTCAGCAGGTCAGGCAGCATCTGTGGAGAGAGAAACAGAGATAACGTTTCAGGTCGATGACCCTTCGTCAGAACTGAAAAAAGCTGGAGATGTAACAGATTTTAAGCAAGTGTTGGGGAAAGGTAAGGGGGGAGGGGAGGAAAGAACAAAAGGAAGGTCTGTGATAGGATGGAAGGCAGGAGAGATTAAGAGACATTAGGAGAGATTAAGCGATGGTGCAAGGCAAAATGAGATGGTAATGGGACAAGTTAAGAAACAAAAGATGACTCTAGATGAAGTGTGAATGGCACTGGCAGAATGAAAGACAGCTGCCATGTGGGAGAGAGAGAAAAAAATGGAAAAAAAGGATAGGGTCAGAGGTTATGGTCTGAAATTGTTGAGCTCTATGTTGAGTCCAGGTGGCTGTAAGGGTTCTAATCGAACGATGAGGTGCTGTTCCTCGGGCTTACGTTGAGCTTCATTGGAACTGGAATGTATCCCTGGTTACTGAGTCCTGTGCCTGTAACTGTTACACGGTCTTTGACTCACCTTTCTCTGTCTTGTCCCCGTCTCTCATCCTCTTCTTTCTCTCTCGCTCCTTCTACCTGTCTCTTTCACTCGGTTCCTTCATCTTTCTCGCTCTCTGTGCCTCTCTCTCTTTCTCTTTGTCTCTTTCACTCCCCCTGTCTCTCTCTATCTCTGTTCTTGTCTCTCTCTTTCTCTCTGTTCTTCTCTCTCTCTCTCTCTCTGTCTATCTCTCTTTCCCCCTCTCTCTGTTTCTCTCTCTATCTTTCCCTCTCTCTCTCTATCTCACTTTCCCTCTCTGTCCCTATCCCTCTCTCACACATTACTGCCCCTGTCTCTTTTTCTCTCTCTCTCTTTTCGTCTCTTCGATGTATTCTTGAATGAAAAGTACTCTGAAATATTTGAAAGTGACAGATATCGAATCACATTTCTGTAGCATTGTTATACGTTCAACATTCAATTAGGGGGTGAAAATCTGACCGGTAAATCTAGTTTCTGAAGCTGAAAGATTTTAGCTTTTAGCGTTGTGCTGGGCCCTGAGATCAAATGTTGTTTCCATTCAGACAATGCAGCATTTTGGAACTCGCGGTTATCTTTGCAGAGACGGGAGATGGGATTGTTCAGTGTAGCCTCGGGCCTCACCATTCAGGCGCGGGGAGCGGGAACTACACCACCCGACCCACGTCCCCACCACCACCCAGCGGCCTAAAAGTGACCGTGACTCAATTTCCAGGCCCATGTTTTATACCAAACGGCTAAAACGAGGACCATTGCCGACTTCAGCGCCCCTGGTGCAGGCCAGCAGGCCGCATCATGAAGTTCTACACCATCAGCCCATGATTCTTTGACCATGTATTTCAATGGTAGAAAATACCCCGGACTGAGGGTGCAGAATTTCCTCATCTGCAGTTTGGCCGTGATTCAAGATTGGGAAATTCCTGTCATATTTCCCTGATGTAGTGAGCAATCGGGCTGATTAAGGCAAATAAACCCACCTTCCAACTATCAGTCACCAGCCCCTGATTTAGCGGGGGACAGTGTGAGGATCGGCTGAGTACAGCATCAGTCTGGCTTGTGATGCCCCCAGGGTCGAATTGCCCATTGACAAATTGCTGGATAGTTGACCAGAGCAGCGCAAGGGATGGTGGATAATTCCGTATTGTCTTTGAATCAAATCCAATTTCTGAAAATGCGAATGAAAGCGTGAAACTTTGTGCAAAGCGAAATTGAAACCATCATCATCAGAGGATTTGCCTTTTGTGATAACAGGGCCAGTGGACTCCCCCCAACTTGTGGCGAAATTACTGTGATTTCTCCGGACTCTCAGCAGAAACCATCGTCTTTTTACTCACTGAAGGGATTGTGTGTCAGAGAAATGTCATGAAGGGAATTCCCCTCGTTGTTATAAACTCTTCAGCATCCAGCCTGACCCTTTCCCAGCTTTCAGGGAAATGACACATCTTGGCGGACGATTTCCCGAACAGCTCCAGGCTGTGAGCAGCAGGCGCCGATCAATTCCAACAGTCAGTGAGCTCGATCTTGACTTTGTGCGATAGTGTAAAACGGGCGATAGCCATTCGGCAGCCCCTTTTTCAGCTCTCCAGATTTGTACTGCCGTTGAACTCAATAGAAGGGGGGGAAACGGGTGAAAGATGGAAAACGGGCGGCCGACTCGCTCTCGCCCTCTTTACACCATCGCACAGAGTCAACATGAGCCCGAATGGAACCGCAAATGGTAGGAATCCGCTACAAACAGCAAATGTTGCGAATATGCAACAGGTCAGTGTGAAAGAGACAGAGAGGTTAACTCTGGGGGCTCAATCTTCACCCGAACCTGCACGGATCGCCTCAAAGCTTCATTCTAAAGCGAGTCGGAAAGTGTAAAAGAGGTTCCCGGGTCGCTGGAACCCGTTTCCCACTGTGATAAAAATGAACCTCTCCCTCTGTATTTTTAATGATTTGTCCTATTTATTGGGAGGTTTAAAATGTTTTCCAACTTTCCAGGAGGTAGAATGAAGCTTTTAAAATGCAGCTTCCCGCCGGCTGGAGTTACACTGAAACAGGTGTGAACCCGAACCTACTGAGCCGCTTTCCTGCAGGAGTCTCGCCGCTGGGCTCTGGGTCACTCAGGGGGTCAGGTCGGGACTGGGCTCGCAGTTATACTGACACTTCCGTACCCGCAAGCCGCTTAGCGGGAACACAGTCTCCGTCCCCCTACTGCTTATCAGAGCGAACATAGAAGCTGTCACAGTAACTGAGCGCTAATGTCAGGCTGTCCGGACAGTAATGGACATCATCTAATGCAAGCAAAGGGAGAAGCGAGCATGAGAAGCAGGATGGAGATTCCAATCCCACTTCATCGCTTCACTTCCGCACACACTGTCTAGTTCTCCTGTGTGAAACACCTGATGTGACCGACAGGCCTGCCGGTTACAGTCTAAGATCAGAGTGTGAGCCTGGAGACATTCAATGAAGCAGCGGGAACCGGCTACTCACCAGACAGGGCCGCTTGTAGGCGGGAGAAACTCAGTAGCAGTGACAGAAACAATCCGTCCCTCCCGTCCGTCCGTCCGCCCGCCGTCTCTCCCAGTGACAGACCAAGACTGAGCGCCTTGAATGAATCCAAGCCCAGCTTCACTCACAAGTGGGCAGTGCGGGAGCTCACCGTCCAATCGCAGTAAAGATACTTCGCTGATTGTTCAGGGCTGTCCCTGAACCGGGAGCAGCACCGAAACTGACTCACAGTCTAAGGCCTGCGCCATGTGGTCATGGACAACACACGGCAGGCGGTTAGAAATATGTTTAAAACAGCGCTCCGGGGGTTATGTTGTATAATTGATATCAAGAAATATATTGCCTGAATCTAGCGGGACACGCCCTCGTTGCCGCATAGAGTCGTCTTATAAACTATTCAGCTTATTGACCCTGAATACAGTGAAGCACTGAAGTACATATCACGGCAATTAAACCCTTTCTCACCCCGTGGGGCAATTTTAACCTAACCCGCCCGGCCGAACAACTAACGGGATCGGGGGCAACGCTGGTTTTATACCGCGCCCAATTTTACTCTCCATTGAAGTCAGTGGAGAGTTATATTGCGCGGGAGCGGGAAAACAGCGTTCCACCCGTCCCGTGGGATCCCGCACAGCCACTTAGATAAAAATTGCACAAAACTGCGACTGTCATTACAGCAGCGGTGTGCGGGCTAATGTTTCATTTTTTTTTCATTCCAGCTTACTTTGCACTTCAACTGACATTATTTAGTGCTTCTGAGCTGTGAAACCAAACTGTAAAATATAAAGTCAAAGTACTGTGTAAAAATATGGAGACTGAATTATTCTAGGAAAAACACCCAATGCTCCAACCATCTCAATTATACCACTTCCTAAATTACCCTAAATCTTCGTATGTAACTATGAATTATGTGAAACCAAAGGTTTATGTCTGTCAGGAGAGAAGGCATGATTTACAGATAGAGGGAGATGAATGATGTCTGGGCGCCTTGGTCCAGTTTTCCCAAGCCGCGAACCCAACTCACTGGAATAATACACACGGTGCTAGATGTTCAATAGAAGGGAAATCAGGCGGGTTCTGCAAATGCTGTGGGAGCCTTTACATCTGATTTTACTCTGTGCTCCGCCAGGCGAGGCTTAATATCCAGGCGGTAAAGACGGAAATCTGCCCCTTGATTATCACCTTGTGTTCAATGTCAGGCAAGGTCAGCAGTGGCATCAGAAGCACTGATTTCCTGGTTGCATTTCCACGGTTTGGGAACAGAACTCTACCCTTGATGAGCGGTTAGTGAAAAAAGTTGAAACATTTTGTTGTGTATACGCACAATATTCCTTCAAGGTGGGCAATTGCAAAATGTTGCTTTGTTGGTATTTTCGTTCTCCAACAAAGAGTAGATGTGTCCCTCTCCCCTGTGTTGAGGTTGTTAATGCATCAAAGGTTGCGACCTGGTGGGATGTGGGATTAGAATTAGCCTCCGTGTTACGGCCGGGCAGATCCCAGGTACACATTTCCGGTCGATATTGAGTGAGCTCCCGCTGGAAGATCCTTGTGCACCTATTTTAGATTGGTCTGTGCTGCGATGCACTGCCCCTCACAGTGGAATATCTTGCTTATTCTCATTCTATGGGCTCGTACCTGAAAGTGATCTCATCAGAGAAATGGGAGAAGTAGCAGGCACCCGCAGAACTCTGTCTCAGCATCAGGTACTACCTCCCCCAGAGGAGGGCGAGGTCACAGAATGAGAGGGAAATTCAGAGAGAAAGTGTAAAAACCAAACCAAGGAATGACGTCTGATTACATTTCTCCCAGCAATTGTTAAGTCTTTTTAAACTAGACTGTCCCACTAATTTGTCTAACTTTTCCATGTTTCCACTTTCCCAAAGACTCTCAAAGTCCCATAGGTGAAATTGGCATTTTATCCATTTAATAGTCTGTACATTAAGACGTCAGCATTTTACAATATCATTTTTCAAATGAGAGCCCTAGGCTTTGTGACACATATTTGACCGTGAGCCCCGAGAATGATTCACGTCTGGAGGCTCTTCCTCTGGAAGTTTCACTTCCTCTGAAAGAATTAGCATTGCATTTGTAAAACTTCTTCAATTAAAGATTCTGTGTAACTTCCAAGTTCCCTGAGAGCACAACAATCGTTTCATGATCAATATATTCTGTAAACTTGGAGAGAGTTCAACAATTTTCAGATCATAACCTCGGCCCCTATCACATATATATATTTTCTTTCTTTTTTCCACACTTTTTGTTTGGCCCTGTTTACTTCCCTCCCACATGGCAACTGTCCTTCATTCTGCCAGCACAATTCACACTTCATCTGGAGCCATCCTTTGTTCCTTAACCTGTCCCATTACCACCTCCTCTTGCCTTGAATATCTCTTAATGTCTCTCAATGTCTCTTAATTTCTCCTGCATTCTATCCTATCACTGACCCTCCCTTTTGTTCTTTCATCCCCTCCCCCTTTTCTCATCCCCTAAACTTGCTTTCCATTTCCTGCTTTTTTCCAGTTCTGACGAAAGGTCTTGGACCTGAAACGTTAACTCTGTTTCTCTCTCCATGGTTGCTACCTGGTCTGTTGAGCTTTATTTCGGATTTCCAGCATCCGCAGTATTTTGCTATTTGTAACTGTCAACGTATTTCTATATTTTTCTGTTATTGTATATTCGTACAGAAACTAATTTGATATCAGAGTGAATCCAATTACTTCTCCAATACCTAGTGCTCTGCCGTGACTCCGCCAAGCTTCTGCATCCGTATTATCTGAACCGATTACATGCAATTACATGTTAGAAACTTCAACACAGGAACAGGCCATTCGCCTAACTGGTCTATCTGTTGTTTATACTCCACATAGGTGTTACCCTAATCTAATGACTACTTCACACCCTTCCCCTGTGTATCCCTATATCCCTCCTCCCTCGGGTATGTATCAAGCCCATTCTTAAATATAGCAATGCCTCTCTGCTTCAACCATTCCACGTGGCAGCGAGTTCCACATTCTCAGCAGTCTGTGTGTAAGGAAATGCCTCCGAAATTCTGTACTTACTCTGTCAGTGTCTACAAGAAACCAGCCCCAGCTCAGTCCAAACTTTCCTTATAGTTGTATCCTCCCAATTCAGACAACATCCTTGCAAATATTTTCTGCACGTTCCCCAGTGCTTCAATATCCTTTTTGTCGCATGGAAACCAGAACTGCCCACAGTACTCCAAGTCTAGTCTAAACAAGGCTTCGTATAATGTAACATTACCTCCCAGTTTTATGTTATATTCTGCTAGGAATGAACCCCAGTATTTTTAGAAGTTTTTTATGGTCTTTTCAGCTTCCGGTGCTACTTTGAAGGATTTGTGTATCTGTGTTTCTAGATCTGTTTGCTCCTCTACCTCATTTAGTTTCTTACCTTCCAATGAATAATTAACCTCCTTATTCCTCCTCCCAAAATGAACCACCTCACACTTCGCTATATTGCATGTAATTTGTCATTTATCTGCCCACTCTGCAAGCCTGTCTGTGTCTTCTTATATTTTAGTGCAGTCCTGCACATTATTGGCTGGACACCCCAATTGGTATCATGTGGAAATTTCCACACCAGGGGGAAACACCTTCCAGATGGCTGATCACCAAATTCAAAATCATCCCCCATACATCGACACTTTGAATCCAAATCATTGATGTTTATGCTGGACAACAGTGGTCCCTGCACAGATCCCTGAGGGACAACACTTCCCACTTGATGACATTCTGGGAAACTTCCCTTATCGAAAACCCCGATTTTCTGTATTCTAACCATCTTTCATTTAATTCTGTTACTTTACCTCTGACTCCACAGACTCTGATCCTTATCATGAGTTTCTTATCGAGCACCTTATGGAAAGCCTTTTGAATGTTTATGTAGATCACACCAACTGCATTGCCCTTTTGTAATCTTTCCATTAATTCTTCAATTTATTCATTAAGGTTGGTTAAACATGGCCTTCCTTTACAAATCCATGCTGACTATCTTATATAGGGCCAGAAATTCGGCTTTCCGGCTTCCTGCGGGTGCAAGCATCGCGCGCGTACTTGTCTACCACGCCTGCTGTTGTGCTTCGGGTCCACTAGGAATTCAGCTTCTGGGCCTTCTGCAGCTGCCGGTGCGCAGTGCTTGCGTATCCCAGGGGTGCAGTTAGTTCGAAGCGTCCCCTGGGATCACGTGGGCCATGGAGAGCCAATCGGAGCAGCACATTTTCATTCATAGATTTGACAGGAAGACATGTCAAATCTATCAATAGAGATCGGCCCCAAAACAACACTTAAACTTCAAATACATTTTTAAAAAAAATCACATTTTAAAATAACTATAAGTTACATAAATTAACTACTTTAAACAAAAATTTACATTTTTGAAAAAGATAATTACACTTTTTAACGGCGCTAAAAATAAACGTACCTTTCTTTAAAGTATCTAAAAAAGGTAAACCTGTTGAAAAAATGTTTAAATTGTATTTAATTAATGACTTACCTTGTTAAAAACAGGCCTTGCGCCTCCTTTTTAAAAGTGCAGCTTCTCCATACTTACCCTCCCGGAGAAACCTGAAAAAAACGAAGTTCCCTGCGTGTGCGCTGCCTCTACCGCGCACGCGTTCGACTTCTGAACCCCTCACTTCAGGGGAACAGAAGTTCCAGTTTCCCGCGCATGCGCAGTACATACGTGAAACCGGCACTTCAGGAGGCCTTCCCGTGAATACACAGCGCGTACTCACCCGACAGCAGCCGAATTTCTGGCCCATTATATTCTCCAGGGGTAATTGTTTTCGAGCCCAGCGCAAAACAGGCGATGGTGAAGTGACTGGAAAACATTTAATTTATTTCGCATTAAGTGGGATATCCAAAAATGAGTAAATTATATGTTGCAACCTGTATACTTCTAGCGTTTGGTAATCAAGTCAAATGTGTGATATTGTAATCTTTTACTAAATTGAAATCTGGTGACTGGGAAACAGGCGTCTGACCCGAACTGCCCCGTCCCCGCCGGGTTAGGTTAAAATTACCCCCTTATGTTCTCTATCCTGTAATTCATCATCTGGATCAATATATGTCAGAAGGACGTAGAGAATTATGAACACAGATTTGTACACTAAGGCTTCGTCTGATATTCCATCCTGCTCTTCAAACTTCGTGATATTTCATTTGTTTGCCCCTATCTATAGCAACAGTGACACTAAATATTATGTCAGTGATTCTGCGGGTAGACTAGAGAAGCTGGGGTTGTTCTCCTTCTAGCAGAGATGGTTAAGCTGTAACAGACATGATGAAAATCAAGAAGGGATTTGACAGATAAGGAGCAACTATTTCCACTGAAAGAACGGTCATGTAACCAAAGGACTCAGATTTATGGTTGTTGGCAAAAGAACCACAGGTGATCATGAGAAAGTTTATTTTACGCAGTGAGTTGCTGTGATCTGGAATGCTCTGCATGAAAGGGTGGTGGAAGCAGATTCAAAAATAACTTTCAAACGAAAATATAAAAATACTTGAAGGGAAGAGAATTGCAGGCTTTGGGGAAAAAGCAGGGGAGTGGGACTATTTCAATAGCTCTTTCAAAGAGCCGGCACAGGTTAGATTGACCGAATGGCCTGCTCCTATGCTGTTATGTTCCATAATTGTTCAGGCTATAACTCTCGCTTAGCTTTTGATTCTGTACATTTGAGATCATCTCAGATTATATCCGACGGTGTCCCAGTGGTGTGTCACAGTGATTACCTGACATAACATAATTTCAAGACTTCAGCACAAAACTTAACAATCCGTTCTTTATGTTCCGCCTAAATGAAGCTTTGTCATGTTTGTGTATGAAGCAACATGTAATGGACATCTAATTCAACCCCTCAGTATCAGTCCTATAGATGCAGCAAAGAAGTATCATCAGGAACCCCTAATGGATTATTTCATTCACATTCGATGGATGTGGGACAGATGTTCCTGGCACTGCACCTGGGAGCTTTTGAATTTTCTGTTGCAGTCAATACATGAAAACCTCCGGTGAAGTATAGCACTTTCCCCAAACGGAGCTTTCTGATTGTCCATTCATTCCTTTATATGGCGGGAAGATTGGACAAGCCTCTGCATAGTGTTTTCGCTTCCCCGCCCAAAGTTGATCTGAGATGTGATTTCAGATTTCAGTAGTTATTATAACTAATCATGTTTAGAGATGAAAAAAAGGTTAAAGAGTGAAGACACTGTAGATTAGATTTACTAGGTTTTGGTTATGCTTGAGACAGACATGAAGAATTATCAAAGCACAAGTATCATTCGTTAAATGTTTATTAACTGTCTCTAAACTACAATTACTCATCAAATATGCAAAGAAACTGATACTAAATCAGTAAACCAATATTATATATAACTGCAAGCGTATTATAAGATGTTATGATTTTTTCTTCCGATGTGTGCGACTCTGGTAATCCAGCATTTATTGTCCATCCCTTCTTGCCTTGACTGCATTAAGAGCCAGCTATGTTGGGTGGGAGAGAATCACTTGTAGGCCAGACCAGATAGAGAGTGTCAGGTTTCCTTCTCTGTAATATATTAGTGAAACAGCTCGGTTTTAATGATAATCCGCCAGATTCCGTGATCATTTTTCTTGGTGATAACCCACAAATTATCAGTCTTAATGATTTCAATTTTACACCTTCCCATTTTGGAATTTGCACTCAACACCTTTGCGATGCTCGTCCAGTACTATCGTCACTAGGCTACTGTATTATCCCTCTCACTCATTCTGGAACATTGCTAATGTATTTACAGAACACTGCTTTCATAGTTGTCTGGTACAGCTGAATGAATAGGCAACAGTAAATAATAGAATTCAACTGGGAATGCGGGCTGTGCGTTTCACCAGGTGGATCCAGGGGGAATTTTTTTTACAAATCAACGTACTTGAACTGAGGTTCATCTGCTGTAATATTCTGGAAACTTGCCCTTTCTGATTCCGTGGAAACTGATTGCAGTAATTGTGAGTTCCTCACAGTAACTAGTGCCATAGCAATTCACCATCCACTGGTTCATTGGGACCGTTATGTACACATTGCTTTCACAATTGTCTATCTCACTGTCATCCAAAACCTCCATTATACTATAGTCCGGAGGATGAGAACTCCCATGGTTCAGTGTGCAGTGATATATCAAAGAGTGAGAATCTAGAACATCATAACATGGAAACAGCAATTCACTGAACAATTTATGCAAGAGTCTAAACTTATATTCTGACATCAGAAACATTTAATTAATGGAAATTAATACACGTTTCCTGAGAGGATAAAATGACACCTAAAAGATGGACATCGATCTATCTATCTATCTATCTATCTATCTATCTATCTATCTATCTATCTATCTATCTATCTATCTATCTATCCAGGGTTTATTTTTCGAAGCTAATCACCCTGAAATCATACAATCTGGCCACGGGGTTCCCACAAATCACTCAAACATCGTTGTGTGTTTTTCACCAATCGCGGTTGTCTGAACATTTTATTGTCCACAGTAAGAGATTCAATTTTAAAACGTCAACTATTATATTTTACAATACAATCATTAATTCTATCTAGTAAATTGTCTTTTGCATCATTTATTGCTTTCCTCAAGCTGTCTAAATGAAGGCCTCATCCTCTTTCATGAGCTTTGTCTTTGAGTTGGATGGTGACGGTTCAATCTGGGATTGTTAACTGGGCCTAATTTCCCAGCATACACCTGTGGCGTTCAGTGAGCGGGGAATGTTTTTATTTACATTTTACTAGGGTTTTCTCAATGATGTTTCCTAAATTAATATTGAAGAAACCTGGAGGACCAGTGACAAATCTGTATTGTGGTAAAACATAGGTTGACATTTTTTTTACAAGAAAAGGCCATTGTGCCCATTGCAACTCATCCCTCCGGGGCCAAGACTGTCCCAGTAGATTGGAACTGCGTTGGGAACACCGCTAAAGATTACCATTCGTACTTTCCTACAGAGGGATTCATCGTAGCTTTCATCATTCTTGAGGAAAGTTGTTCCTAATGTATGTTTACAACCCCCAAGCCACTCACATAGATCTGTGTCTTCTGACTTACTTTAAACTTTTAATTCATCACTCTTGAAAGTGGCTTTAACAGATTGAGATTAAATCTCCCTGTGCGATAGTAGGTCCTCTACCACAACGATCTGAAAACATCTTGAGGGACCGTGTGACCCCTTGACATACTGATATGAAATCACCCTGAGGGGCGGTGTGACCCCTTAACAGACTGATATGAAATCACCCTTTTGGACAGTATGACCCCATAACACACTGATATGAAATCACCCTGTGGGGCAGTGTGACCCCATAACACACTGATATAAAATCACCCTATGGGGCAGTGTGACCCCATAACACAATGATATGACATCTCCTATTCTTCCAGTTTTGTTTTGATCCTGTGTCCCCCAGTGCGTGTTTCCAATCGTTCTTTTCCACACCACACCATTTCTCACACAGAAAGACTCGATCACAAATATTTCATGGATTTCGGCCAAGCAAGACCAAGGAAAGGTCCTGCTGGAGCCCACCTACCGAATCAGTTCACTCGCCCTTAACTGAGGATTTAGTACTGCTCCATATTGAAGAAAGTTTGCAGGAAATGCTCAGGGAAGCGCGGACACAGAATGTACGCTGAGTGGGGCCTTCAATGTCCACCGCCAAAAGTAGCCCAGCAGTCTCTGCACTTGTAAAGTTGGGGCACTTGTACTGGACCTAGGTTTTCTCTACCTGCCAAGGTTTCGGTGCTGATTATTGAATATCAATACTTTTGAAGGAATAATACTGGTACATGGAACAGTGCCTTTTAACATGCAGAGCCGATGTTCTCCATTACAGTTACTGCACTGGCCGGGTCTAGTCATGAAGAAGATCTGCGGAATGAAGGCAGACGGGAAATGTGCCTTGTTAGCAGCTAAAGTTCTGGGACAAGGAATATTGGACATTACATATTCGCTGCAGTTTGTTTCTTCATGGCTTGTTTTGCTGTTATGGAACACATTGCAAATGTTTCCAGGATTTCTAGCTGTCTTCTCGCGGTTGCATCACTGAACATGCGGAACTGTGCATAACGTAATGTAACAGCTTTGTTGAAGGGACGCGGGTGTCTGTCCAGTTCGGTAGACGCTAAAGCCGCAAAGTTTCGTTTTTTGTCACTCAGAGACTACGAGTGTTAGCAGAAATTCCCTGCACATAAACCGCAAGCGACAACAAATATAGCACAGAGCACATTGCTTAAAGCATCCACAACGTGTTACACAGTCGGATCACGGCATCGACCATTCCGTGTCCAGCTCTCATTACATCCATTGTGTATACAGAGTGACTGTAAGTAGAAGTCGGAAATGACAATGGTATTCTAAATGGTGAATTCGCTTTCTTCCGGTTTCTTTCGGTATTTTCAGATTCTGTTTTACTAAAATTGAATACTTGGAAACTCCAGCGGATCCAGTAAATTGGAACGTGACATTGGGTAACTATTCGATCCGCCATGCCTCTATCGGGGGAGCACAAGAGGCCAGAATTGGTGGAGCGCAGATATGTACATAAAATAAAGGCAGTGTTGGAAAAGTTTCTGAGAGCCGATAACGATGTTCAACAGATGTGATATGTTGCTCGGTTTAAATGACCCCTGCCTTATATGAATGTTTGAGCTCCGATTTTGTGGAAATTTTCATTGTTAAATTTGTTGTTAACCTGGCCGCATTGTACCAATTACGGAAGGTAGATTTAATATTATTGAAAGGAGTACTTCATTCACTGGATAGCTCAAAGGTTCACAGGTATATCTAACACTTTCCCCCCTCCTCCCGACCCCGCCTGTGTTTTAATCTTGAAACCTGCCGATCTGGGCACCGTCCCAGGCCAGGAAGTAAGGACGGAATTCCTTGTTCAATACAAGTATGAAGAATCCTTCCAGTCACATCATAAATGGGCAGTGCGACCCCCCGTGCGGGAGAGGAGCTTACCAGCAAACCAAGACTCAGTATCTGGGCTCCCCTATGAAACTCAGACTGAAAGGTGTTCTATCCGATGTCTGTTGGTTCCTGTGCAATCCACCGTGAGTCATTGCCTCCGGTATAGGAGAGAACAAATTGTTTGTCCCCACCCCAAGACAATAGAAACATTCTCGAAACCGTACATTTCAATTCGGTAATAGTGAGAAACAGACCTGGAGATATAAAGCTGTTGGTTATGTGAAATCATTCTGCTTAGTAATGAGAAAATAAATTCATGAAAATTAAACATAAGCTGAGAGTTAGCTTTCTTGAATTATATAAACGACGCTTTGGGCCCTTCTACAACTTGAACACTTTTCTTCACGTGGTGCATTACATCGTGTTTACAGCACAGAAACAGGTCATTCTGCCCAACTGGCCCCTGCCAGTGTTTATGCTCCAAACCAGCCTCCTCCCACTCTATTTGCTTCATTTCACCCGATACACATATCTTTCTATTCCTTTCTCACTCATGTACTTATCTCGCTTCACCTTAAATATAGCGATGCTATTCGCCCCAACCACTCCACGTGGTAGCGAGTTCCACATTCTCACCGCTCTCTGAGTAAAGACCTTTTTCCTGAATTCCTTGTTTGATTTATTAGTGATTATCTTATATTTGTGGAGCCTAGTTTTGGATTCCTAACAATTAGAAACATCTTCTCTTAGTCGACACTATAGAACCCCTTCATAATCTTAAAGACCTCTCTCAGGTCACCCCTCAGTCTTTCAATTTTACAGAGCAAAGGACCCCAGTCTGTACACTTTTTCCTGATAGTTATAACCTCTCAGTCTGGTGACATCTTTGCAAAAAAAATACATTCTCCAGTGCATCTATATCTTTTTTTTTAATAATAATATGCAGACCAGAACTATGCATAGTAATCTAAACGTGGTCTAAGCAAGATTCAATACACGTTTAACATAACTTCTCTGCTTTTGAATTGTAGTTATCTAGAAATCAACCCCAGGGCTTTGTTTGCATGTTATGGGCGTATTAACCAGTGTTGCTGCATTTAATCATCTCTGAATATTTACCCCTAGATCACTTGGCTGCTATACCTCATTTAGACTCTTATTTTCCTAGGAGAATGTGGCTTCCTTACATAAGAACAGAAGAAATAGGAGCAGGAGTAGGCCATTTGGCACTTCGAGCCTGCTCAACCATTCAATAAGATCATGGCTGATCTTCTACCTCATCTCCACTTTCCTGCACTATCACAATATCTCTTGATTCCCCTTATTATTCAAAAATCTATCGATCTCTGTCTTGAATATATCAACGACTGAGACTCCACAGCCCTCTGGGGAAAAGAATTGCAAAGATTCACCACCTTCTGAGTGAAGACATTCCTCCTCATCTCAATCCTAAATGGCCAATCCCATCTACCCTGTCAAGCTCTGTAAGAATTTTGTATATTTCAAAGAGATCACCTCTCATTCTTCTAACCTCTAGAGAATATAGGCCTAGTCTACTCATTCTCTCCTCATAGGACAATCCCCCCATCCATGGAACCAATCTGGTGAACCTTCGTTGTACTCTCTCTATGGCAAGTGTAACCTTCGTTAGGTAAGGAGACCAAAACTGTACACAATACTCCATGTGTGGTCTCAGCAGGGTCCTATATAATTGCAGTAAGACGTTTTTACTCTTATAAACAAATCAACATACCATTTGCTTTCCTAATTGCTTGCTGTTCCTGCATGTTAACTTTCAGTGATCCGTGTACAAGAACTCTCAGGTCCCTCTGAACGCCAACATTTCCCAATCTCTCACCATTTAAAAAATACCCTGCTTTTCTGTTTTTCCTACCAAACTGGATAACTTCACATTTCTCCACATGATACTCCATGTGCAATGATCTTGCCTAGTCACTCAGATGTCCATATCCACTTGAAACCTTCTTGCATCCTCCGCACAACTTACATTCTAACCCAGCTTTGCATCATCAGCAAACGTGGATATATTACATTTGGTCCCCTCATCCAAATCATTGATGTAGATTGTGAATAGCTGAGGCCCAAGCACTGATCCTTGCGGTACCCCACTAGTTACAAACTGCCATCGCGATAATTACCCTTTGATTCCTACTTTCTGTTTTCTGTCCTTTAACCAATCCTCAATCCATGCTAGCAATTTACCCCCAACCCATGATACCTAATTTTGTTTAATAACCTCTTGTGTGGCACCTTATCGAATGCCTTCTGAAAATCCAAATACACCACATCCAGTGGTTCTCACTTATTTATTCTTCTAGTTACAACCTCAAAAATCTCCAACACATTTGTCAAACGCGATTTCCCTTTCATAACTCCGTGTTGACTCTGCTCAATCCCATTATTATTTTGTAAGCGGCCTGTTACCAGAACTTAATAATAGATTCTTACATTTTCCCTACTACTGATGTCAGGCTAACTGGTCTGTAGTTCTCAGTTTTCTCTCTCCCTCCTTTCTTAAATAGTGGGGTTACATTTGCTACCGTCCAATCCGTGGGAATCGTTCTACAATCTATGGAAATATGGAAACTGAGAACCAATGCATCCACTATCTCTATAGCCACCTCTTTCAAAACCCGAGGATGTCGGCAATCAGGTCGAGGGGGTTTATCGGCTTTCAGTCCGATTAATTTCTCCAGTACTATTCTTTTACTAAAATTAATTTATTATAGTTCTTCATTCTCACTGGACCCTTGGTTCTCCACTATTTCTGGGAAGTTTTTTGCGTCTTCTTCCCTGAAGACAGACACAAAGTATTTGTTTCATTTCTCTACCATTTTATTGTTCCCAATTATAATTTCTTCTGTTTCAACTGGTAAGGGACCAACATTTACTTTCGCTAAACATTGCTTTTTCATATACCTGTAAAAGCTTTAACCGTCTGCTTTTATGTCTCTAGCTAGTTTACTCTCATATTCTATTTTCCCTTTCTTTATGAATTTCCTGGTCATCCTTTGCTGAATTCTAAAATCCACCCAATCCTCAGGTTTACTACTCTTTTTGGGAAAATTATAAGCCTCTTCCTTTGATCTAATACTATCTTTAAGTTCTCTTGTTAGTCACGGTTGTACCACTTTTCCTTTGGTGTTTTTGTGCCTTAAAGGAATACATATTTGTTGTAAATTATGTATTAATTCTTTAAATGCTAACCATTGCTTGTCTACGACATGCCTTTTAATGTAGTTTCTCAATCTACCTTAGCCAACACGCCCCTCATACCTACATAGTTTGCTTTGTTTAGATTTAAAACCCTAGTTTCGGACTTAACTAAATCACTTTCAAACTTAATTAAAATTCTATCACATTGTGGTCACTCTTCCCTAAAGGCCCCTTTACTGCACGAATATTAATTAACCCTTACGTATTGCACAATCGTAGATCTACAATAGCCTGTGCCCTAGTTGGTTCCTCAACATACGGATCGAGAAAACTATCTTGCATACATTCCATGAATTCGTCCTCCACACTAGTACTGCAAATTTGGTTTGCCCAGTCTATATTTATATTACATTCCCCCATAATCACTGTATTACCCTTGTTACATGCAACTCTAATTTCCTGATTAATACCCTGCCCTACAATTCAACTACTGTTTGGAGGCCTTAAAACAACTCCCACCAATTTTTTCTGCCCCTTGCTGTTTTTTTAGCTCCACTCAAACTGATTTTACTTCTTGATTTTCGGAGCTAAGATCCTTTCTCTCCACTGTCTTTAACCCATCCTTTATTATCAGTTAGATCCCTACTCCTTTCCGAGGGAGGGGTCCAGGTGGAACGAGAATTCTGAAAGCGGGAGAAAGGGTCAGCCGTGCGGGGGGAAGACTCCTGGCCAGAGAAGTGGGCACGGAGACGGAGGCGGCGGAAAAAGAGCTCAGCATCGTGCCGAGCTCGAAATTCATTGAGATGGGGGCGTAAGGGGATGAAGCTCAGGCCTTTGCTGAGGACTGATCGTTCGGAGTCAGAGAGGGGAAGGTCAGAGGGATAGTGAAAACGCGGCAGGGGGTGAGATTGGGAGAAGGGGGGTCAGAGGAAAGTGAAGGGGAAGAAGGTTCCGGAGGGGCTTTAGTGTCCAAGAGTTGTTGAAGCTTGCGATCCTTGACATCGGAAAGGAAGAAGAAAAGTTTTTTGTTGAAGCGTCGGATGAGTCTAAGGATGAAATGGAACTGTGGACCCGGACAGCTTTGAGATAGAGTGCGTCGGTGCTGATGAAGAGAGATGTATATCTGGTTTACTAAGTCCTGTAACTGTTACAGACTCCCTCAGACCAGGGCCTGGAATGTATCCCTGGTTTACTGAGTCCTGTAACTTTTACAGACTCCCTCAGACCAAGGCCTGGAATGTATCCTTGGGATACTGAGTCCTATAACTGGTACAGACTCCTTGATATCAGGGCCTGGAATGTACCCCAATTTTCCGTAAACCTGTAACTGTTACAGACTCCTTCACACCAGGGCCTGGAATGTATCCCTGGTTTACTGAGTCCTGTAACTATTACAGACTCCCTCAGACCAGGGCCTGGAATGTAACCCTGGTTTACTAAGTCCTGTAACTGTTACAGACTCCTTCACACCAGGGCCTGGAATGTATCCCTGGTTTACTGAGTCCTGTAACTATTACAGACTCCCTCAGACCAGGGCCTGGAATGTATCAAAAGCAAAATGCTGCGGATGCTGGAAATCTGAAATAAAAACAGAAAATGCTGGAAATACTCAGCAGGTCAGGCAGCATCTGTGGAGAGAGAAACAGAGATAACGTTTCAGGTCGATGACCCTTCGTCAGAACTGAAAAAAGCTGGAGATGTAACAGATTTTAAGCAAGTGTTGGGGAAAGGTAAGGGGGGAGGGGAGGAAAGAACAAAAGGAAGGTCTGTGATAGGATGGAAGGCAGGAGAGATTAAGAGACATTAGGAGAGATTAAGCGATGGTGCAAGGCAAAATGAGATGGTAATGGGACAAGTTAAGAAACAAAAGATGACTCTAGATGAAGTGTGAATGGCACTGGCAGAATGAAAGACAGCTGCCATGTGGGAGAGAGAGAAAAAAATGGAAAAAAAGGATAGGGTCAGAGGTTATGGTCTGAAATTGTTGAGCTCTATGTTGAGTCCAGGTGGCTGTAAGGGTTCTAATCGAACGATGAGGTGCTGTTCCTCGGGCTTACGTTGAGCTTCATTGGAACTGGAATGTATCCCTGGTTTACTGAGTCCTGTGCCTGTAACTGTTACACGGTCTTTGACTCACCTTTCTCTGTCTTGTCCCCGTCTCTCATCCTCTTCTTTCTCTCTCGCTCCTTCTACCTGTCTCTTTCACTCGGTTCCTTCATCTTTCTCGCTCTCTGTGCCTCTCTCTCTTTCTCTTTGTCTCTTTCACTCCCCCTGTCTCTCTCTATCTCTGTTCTTGTCTCTCTCTTTCTCTCTGTTCTTCTCTCTCTCTCTCTCTCTGTCTATCTCTCTTTCCCCCTCTCTCTGTTTCTCTCTCTATCTTTCCCTCTCTCTCTCTATCTCACTTTCCCTCTCTGTCCCTATCCCTCTCTCACACATTACTGCCCCTGTCTCTTTTTCTCTCTCTCTCTTTTCGTCTCTTCGATGTATTCTTGAATGAAAAGTACTCTGAAATATTTGAAAGTGACAGATATCGAATCACATTTCTGTAGCATTGTTATACGTTCAACATTCAATTAGGGGGTGAAAATCTGACCGGTAAATCTAGTTTCTGAAGCTGAAAGATTTTAGCTTTTAGCGTTGTGCTGGGCCCTGAGATCAAATGTTGTTTCCATTCAGACAATGCAGCATTTTGGAACTCGCGGTTATCTTTGCAGAGACGGGAGATGGGATTGTTCAGTGTAGCCTCGGGCCTCACCATTCAGGCGCGGGGAGCGGGAACTACACCACCCGACCCACGTCCCCACCACCACCCAGCGGCCTAAAAGTGACCGTGACTCAATTTCCAGGCCCATGTTTTATACCAAACGGCTAAAACGAGGACCATTGCCGACTTCAGCGCCCCTGGTGCAGGCCAGCAGGCCGCATCATGAAGTTCTACACCATCAGCCCATGATTCTTTGACCATGTATTTCAATGGTAGAAAAATACCCCGGACTGAGGGTGCAGAATTTCCTCATCTGCAGTTTGGCCGTGATTCAAGATTGGGAAATTCCTGTCATATTTCCCTGATGTAGTGAGCAATCGGGCTGATTAAGGCAAATAAACCCACCTTCCAACTATCAGTCACCAGCCCCTGATTTAGCGGGGGACAGTGTGAGGATCGGCTGAGTACAGCATCAGTCTGGCTTGTGATGCCCCCAGGGTCGAATTGCCCATTGACAAATTGCTGGATAGTTGACCAGAGCAGCGCAAGGGATGGTGGATAATTCCGTATTGTCTTTGAATCAAATCCAATTTCTGAAAATGCGAATGAAAGCGTGAAACTTTGTGCAAAGCGAAATTGAAACCATCATCATCAGAGGATTTGCCTTTTGTGATAACAGGGCCAGTGGACTCCCCCCAACTTGTGGCGAAATTACTGTGATTTCTCCCGGACTCTCAGCAGAAACCATCGTCTTTTTACTCACTGAAGGGATTGTGTGTCAGAGAAATGTCATGAAGGGAATTCCCCTCGTTGTTAAAAACTCTTCAGCATCCAGCCTGACCCTTTCCCAGCTTTCAGGGAAATGACACATCTTGGCGGACGATTTCCCGAACAGCTCCAGGCTGTGAGCAGCAGGCGCCGATCAATTCCAACAGTCAGTGAGCTCGATCTTGACTTTGTGCGATAGTGTAAAACGGGCGATAGCCATTCGGCAGCCCCTTTTTCAGCTCTCCAGATTTGTACTGCCGTTGAACTCAATAGAAGGGGGGAAACGGGTGAAAGATGGAAAACGGGCGGCCGACTCGCTCTCGCCCTCTTTACACCATCGCACAGAGTCAACATGAGCCCGAATGGAACCGCAAATGGTAGGAATCCGCTACAAACAGCAAATGTTGCGAATATGCAACAGGTCAGTGTGAAAGAGACAGAGAGGTTAACTCTGGGGGCTCAATCTTCACCCGAACCTGCACGGATCGCCACAAAGCTTCATTCTAAAGCGAGTCGGAAAGTGTAAAAGAGGTTCCCGGGTCGCTGGAACCCGTTTCCCACTGTGATAAAAATGAACCTCTCCCTCTGTATTTTTAATGATTTGTCCTATTTATTGGGAGGTTTAAAATGTTTTCCAACTTTCCAGGAGGTAGAATGAAGCTTTTAAAATGCAGCTTCCCGCCGGCTGGAGTTACACTGAAACAGGTGTGAACCCGAACCTACTGAGCCGCTTTCCTGCAGGAGTCTCGCCGCTGGGCTCTGGGTCACTCAGGGGGTCAGGTCGGGACTGGGCTCGCAGTTATACTGACACTTCCGTACCCGCAAGCCGCTTAGCGGGAACACAGTCTCCGTCCCCCTACTGCTTATCAGAGCGAACATAGAAGCTGTCACAGTAACTGAGCGCTAATGTCAGGCTGTCCGGACAGTAATGGACATCATCTAATGCAAGCAAAGGGAGAAGCGAGCATGAGAAGCAGGATGGAGATTCCAATCCCGCTTCATCGCTTCACTTCCGCACACACTGTCTAGTTCTCCTGTGTGAAACACCTGATGTGACCGACAGGCCTGCCGGTTACAGTCTAAGATCAGAGTGTGAGCCTGGAGACATTCAATGAAGCAGCGGGAACCGGCTACTCACCAGACAGGGCCGCTTGTAGGCGGGAGAAACTCAGTAGCAGTGACAGAAACAATCCGTCCCTCCCGTCCGTCCGTCCGCCCGCCGTCTCTCCCAGTGACAGACCAAGACTGAGCGCCTTGAATGAATCCAAGCCCAGCTTCACTCACAAGTGGGCAGTGCGGGAGCTCACCGTCCAATCGCAGTAAAGATACATCGCTGATTGTTCAGGGCTGTCCCTGAACCGGGAGCAGCACCGAAACTGACTCACAGTCTAAGGCCTGCGCCATGTGGTCATGGACAACACACGGCAGGCGGTTAGAAATATGTTTAAAACAGCGCTCCGGGGGTTATGTTGTATAATTGATATCAAGAAATATATTGCCTGAATCTAGCGGGACACGCCCTCGTTGCCGCATAGAGTCGTCTTATAAACTATTCAGCTTATTGACCCTGAATACAGTGAAGCACTGAAGTACATATCACGGCAATTAAACCCTTTCTCACCCCGTGGGGCAATTTTAACCTAACCCGCCCGGCCGAACAACTAACGGGATCGGGGGCAACGCTGGTTTTATACCGCGCCCAATTTTACTCTCCATTGAAGTCAGTGGAGAGTTATATTGCGCGGGAGCGGGAAAACAGCGTTCCACCCGTCCCGTGGGATCCCGCACAGCCACTTAGATAAAAATTGCACAAAACTGCGGCTGTCATTACAGCAGCGGTGTGCGGGCTAATGTTTCATTTTTTTTTCATTCCAGCTTACTTTGCACTTCAACTGACATTATTTAGTGCTTCTGAGCTGTGAAACCAAACTGTAAAATATAAAGTCAAAGTACTGTGTAAAAATATGGAGACTGAATTATTCTAGGAAAAACACCCAATGCTCCAACCATCTCAATTATACCACTTCCTAAATTACCCTAAATCTTCGTATGTAACTATGAATTATGTGAAACCAAAGGTTTATGTCTGTCAGGAGAGAAGGCATGATTTACAGATAGAGGGAGATGAATGATGTCTGGGCGCCTTGGTCCAGTTTTCCCCAAGCCGCGAACCCAACTCACTGGAATAATACACACGGTGCTAGATGTTCAATAGAAGGGAAATCAGGCGGGTTCTGCAAATGCTGTGGGAGCCTTTACATCTGATTTTACTCTGTGCTCCGCCAGGCGAGGCTTAATATCCAGGCGGTAAAGACGGAAATCTGCCCCTTGATTATCACCTTGTGTTCAATGTCAGGCAAGGTCAGCAGTGGCATCAGAAGCACTGATTTCCTGGTTGCATTTCCACGGTTTGGGAACAGAACTCTACCCTTGATGAGCGGTTAGTGAAAAAAGTTGAAACATTTTGTTGTGTATACGCACAATATTCCTTCAAGGTGGGCAATTGCAAAATGTTGCTTTGTTGGTATTTTCGTTCTCCAACAAAGAGTAGATGTGTCCCTCTCCCCTGTGTTGAGGTTGTTAATGCATCAAAGGTTGCGACCTGGTGGGATGTGGGATTAGAATTAGCCTCCGTGTTACGGCCGGGCAGATCCCAGGTACACATTTCCGGTCGATATTGAGTGAGCTCCCGCTGGAAGATCCTTGTGCACCTATTTTAGATTGGTCTGTGCTGCGATGCACTGCCCCTCACAGTGGAATATCTTGCTTATTCTCATTCTATGGGCTCGTACCTGAAAGTGATCTCATCAGAGAAATGGGAGAAGTAGCAGGCACCCGCAGAACTCTGTCTCAGCATCAGGTACTACCTCCCCCAGAGGAGGGCGAGGTCACAGAATGAGAGGGAAATTCAGAGAGAAAGTGTAAAAACCAAACCAAGGAATGACGTCTGATTACATTTCTCCCAGCAATTGTTAAGTCTTTTTAAACTAGACTGTCCCACTAATTTGTCTAACTTTTCCATGTTTCCACTTTCCCAAAGACTCTCAAAGTCCCATAGGTGAAATTGGCATTTTATCCATTTAATAGTCTGTACATTAAGACGTCAGCATTTTACAATATCATTTTTCAAATGAGAGCCCTAGGCTTTGTGACACATATTTGACCGTGAGCCCCGAGAATGATTCACGTCTGGAGGCTCTTCCTCTGGAAGTTTCACTTCCTCTGAAAGAATTAGCATTGCATTTGTAAAACTTCTTCAATTAAAGATTCTGTGTAACTTCCAAGTTCCCTGAGAGCACAACAATCGTTTCATGATCAATATATTCTGTAAACTTGGAGAGAGTTCAACAATTTCAGATCATAACCTCGGCCCCTATCACATATATATATTTTCTTTCTTTTTTCCACACTTTTTGTTTGGCCCTGTTTACTTCCCTCCCACATGGCAACTGTCCTTCATTCTGCCAGCACAATTCACACTTCATCTGGAGCCATCCTTTGTTCCTTAACCTGTCCCATTACCACCTCCTCTTGCCTTGAATATCTCTTAATGTCTCTCAATGTCTCTTAATTTCTCCTGCATTCTATCCTATCACTGACCCTCCCTTTTGTTCTTTCATCCCCTCCCCCTTTTCTCATCCCCTAAACTTGCTTTCCATTTCCTGCTTTTTTCCAGTTCTGACGAAAGGTCTTGGACCTGAAACGTTAACTCTGTTTCTCTCTCCATGGTTGCTACCTGGTCTGTTGAGCTTTATTTCGGATTTCCAGCATCCGCAGTATTTTGCTATTTGTAACTGTCAACGTATTTCTATATTTTTCTGTTATTGTATATTCGTACAGAAACTAATTTGATATCAGAGTGAATCCAATTACTTCTCCAATACCTAGTGCTCTGCCGTGACTCCGCCAAGCTTCTGCATCCGTATTATCTGAACCGATTACATGCAATTACATGTTAGAAACTTCAACACAGGAACAGGCCATTCGCCTAACTGGTCTATCTGTTGTTTATACTCCACATAGGTGTTACCCTAATCTAATGACTACTTCACACCCTTCCCCTGTGTATCCCTATATCCCTCCTCCCTCGGGTATGTATCAAGCCCATTCTTAAATATAGCAATGCTCTCTGCTTCAACCATTCCACGTGGCAGCGAGTTCCACATTCTCAGCAGTCTGTGTGTAAGGAAATGCCTCCGAAATTCTGTACTTACTCTGTCAGTGTCTACAAGAAACCAGCCCCAGCTCAGTCCAAACTTTCCTTATAGTTGTATCCTCCCAATTCAGACAACATCCTTGCAAATATTTTCTGCACGTTCCCCAGTGCTTCAATATCCTTTTTGTCGCATGGAAACCAGAACTGCCCACAGTACTCCAAGTCTAGTCTAAACAAGGCTTCGTATAAATGTAACATTACCTCCCAGTTTTATGTTATATTCTGCTAGGAATGAACCCCAGTATTTTTAGAAGTTTTTTATGGTCTTTTCAGCTTCCGGTGCTACTTTGAAGGATTTGTGTATCTGTGTTTCTAGATCTGTTTGCTCCTCTACCTCATTTAGTTTCTTACCTTCCAATGAATAATTAACCTCCTTATTCCTCCTCCCAAAATGAACCACCTCACACTTCGCTATATTGCATGTAATTTGTCATTTATCTGCCCACTCTGCAAGCCTGTCTGTGTCTTCTTATATTTTAGTGCAGTCCTGCACATTATTGGCTGGACACCCCAATTGGTATCATGTGGAAATTTCCACACCAGGGGGAAACACCTTCCAGATGGCTGATCACCAAATTCAAAATCATCCCCCATACATCGACACTTTGAATCCAAATCATTGATGTTTATGCTGGACAACAGTGGTCCCTGCACAGATCCCTGAGGGACAACACTTCCCACTTGATGACATTCTGGGAAACTTCCCTTATCGAAAACCCCGATTTTCTGTATTCTAACCATCTTTCATTTAATTCTGTTACTTTACCTCTGACTCCACAGACTCTGATCCTTATCATGAGTTTCTTATCGAGCACCTTATGGAAAGCCTTTTGAATGTTTATGTAGATCACACCAACTGCATTGCCCTTTTGTAATCTTTCCATTAATTCTTCAATTTATTCATTAAGGTTGGTTAAACATGGCCTTCCTTTTACAAATCCATGCTGACTATCTTATATAGGGCCAGAAATTCGGCTTTCCGGCTTCCTGCGGGTGCAAGCATCGCGCGCGTACTTGTCTACCACGCCTGCTGTTGTGCTTCGGGTCCACTAGGAATTCAGCTTCTGGGCCTTCTGCAGCTGCCGGTGCGCAGTGCTTGCGTATCCCAGGGGTGCAGTTAGTTCGAAGCGTCCCCTGGGATCACGTGGGCCATGGAGAGCCAATCGGAGCAGCACATTTTCATTCATAGATTTGACAGGAAGACATGTCAAATCGATCAATAGAGATCGGCCCCAAAACAACACTTAAACTTCAAATACATTTTTTAAAAAAATCACATTTTAAAATAACTATAAGTTACATAAATTAACTACTTTAAACAAAAATTTACATTTTTGAAAAAGATAATTACACTTTTTAACGGCGCTAAAAATAAACGTACCTTTCTTTAAAGTATCTAAAAAAGGTAAACCTGTTGAAAAAATGTTTAAATTGTATTTAATTAATGACTTACCTTGTTAAAAACAGGCCTTGCGCCTCCTTTTTAAAAGTGCAGCTTCTCCATACTTACCCTCCCGGAGAAACCTGAAAAAAACGAAGTTCCCTGCGTGTGCGCTGCCTCTACCGCGCACGCGTTCGACTTCTGAACCCCTCACTTCAGGGGAACAGAAGTTCCAGTTTCCCGCGCATGCGCAGTACATACGTGAAACCGGCACTTCAGGAGGCCTTCCCGTGAATACACAGCGCGTACTCACCCGACAGCAGCCGAATTTCTGGCCCATTATATTCTCCAGGGGTAATTGTTTTCGAGCCCAGCGCAAAACAGGCGATGGTGAAGTGACTGGAAAACATTTAATTTATTTCGCATTAAGTGGGATATCCAAAAATGAGTAAATTATATGTTGCAACCTGTATACTTCTAGCGTTTGGTAATCAAGTCAAATGTGTGATATTGTAAATCTTTTACTAAATTGAAATCTGGTGACTGGGAAACAGGCGTCTGACCCGAACTGCCCCGTCCCCGCCGGGTTAGGTTAAAATTACCCCCTTATGTTCTCTATCCTGTAATTCATCATCTGGATCAATATATGTCAGAAGGACGTAGAGAATTATGAACACAGATTTGTACACTAAGGCTTCGTCTGATATTCCATCCTGCTCTTCAAACTTCGTGATATTTCATTTGTTTGCCCCTATCTATAGCAACAGTGACACTAAATATTATGTCAGTGATTCTGCGGGTAGACTAGAGAAGCTGGGGTTGTTCTCCTTCTAGCAGAGATGGTTAAGCTGTAACAGACATGATGAAAATCAAGAAGGGATTTGACAGATAAGGAGCAACTATTTCCACTGAAAGAACGGTCATGTAACCAAAGGACTCAGATTTATGGTTGTTGGCAAAAGAACCACAGGTGATCATGAGGAAAGTTTATTTTACGCAGTGAGTTGCTGTGATCTGGAATGCTCTGCATGAAAGGGTGGTGGAAGCAGATTCAAAAATAACTTTCAAACGAAAATATAAAAATACTTGAAGGGAAGAGAATTGCAGGCTTTGGGGAAAAAGCAGGGGAGTGGGACTATTTCAATAGCTCTTTCAAAGAGCCGGCACAGGTTAGATTGACCGAATGGCCTGCTCCTATGCTGTTATGTTCCATAATTGTTCAGGCTATAACTCTCGCTTAGCTTTTGATTCTGTACATTTGAGATCATCTCAGATTATATCCGACGGTGTCCCAGTGGTGTGTCACAGTGATTACCTGACATAACATAATTTCAAGACTTCAGCACAAAACTTAACCAATCCGTTCTTTATGTTCCGCCTAAATGAAGCTTTGTCATGTTTGTGTATGAAGCAACATGTAATGGACATCTAATTCAACCCCTCAGTATCAGTCCTATAGATGCAGCAAAGAAGTATCATCAGGAACCCCTAATGGATTATTTCATTCACATTCGATGGATGTGGGACAGATGTTCCTGGCACTGCACCTGGGAGCTTTTGAATTTTCTGTTGCAGTCAATACATGAAAACCTCCGGTGAAGTATAGCACTTTCCCCAAACGGAGCTTTCTGATTGTCCATTCATTCCTTTATATGGCGGGAAGATTGGACAAGCCTCTGCATAGTGTTTTCGCTTCCCCGCCCAAAGTTGATCTGAGATGTGATTTCAGATTTCAGTAGTTATTATAACTAATCATGTTTAGAGATGAAAAAAAGGTTAAAGAGTGAAGACACTGTAGATTAGATTTACTAGGTTTTGGTTATGCTTGAGACAGACATGAAGAATTATCAAAGCACAAGTATCATTCGTTAAATGTTTATTAACTGTCTCTAAACTACAATTACTCATCAAATATGCAAAGAAACTGATACTAAATCAGTAAACCAATATTATATATAACTGCAAGCGTATTATAAGATGTTATGATTTTTTCTTCCGATGTGTGCGACTCTGGTAATCCAGCATTTATTGTCCATCCCTTCTTGCCTTGACTGCATTAAGAGCCAGCTATGTTGGGTGGGAGAGAATCACTTGTAGGCCAGACCAGATAGAGAGTGTCAGGTTTCCTTCTCTGTAATATATTAGTGAAACAGCTCGGTTTTAATGATAATCCGCCAGATTCCGTGATCATTTTTCTTGGTGATAACCCACAAATTATCAGTCTTAATGATTTCAATTTTACACCTTCCCATTTTGGAATTTGCACTCAACACCTTTGCGATGCTCGTCCAGTACTATCGTCACTAGGCTACTGTATTATCCCTCTCACTCATTCTGGAACATTGCTAATGTATTTACAGAACACTGCTTTCATAGTTGTCTGGTACAGCTGAATGAATAGGCAACAGTAAATAATAGAATTCAACTGGGAATGCGGGCTGTGCGTTTCACCAGGTGGATCCAGGGGGAATTTTTTTTACAAATCAACGTACTTGAACTGAGGTTCATCTGCTGTAATATTCTGGAAACTTGCCCTTTCTGATTCCGTGGAAACTGATTGCAGTAATTGTGAGTTCCTCACAGTAACTAGTGCCATAGCAATTCACCATCCACTGGTTCATTGGGACCGTTATGTACACATTGCTTTCACAATTGTCTATCTCACTGTCATCCAAAACCTCCATTATACTATAGTCCGGAGGATGAGAACTCCCATGGTTCAGTGTGCAGTGATATATCAAAGAGTGAGAATCTAGAACATCATAACATGGAAACAGCAATTCACTGAACAATTTATGCAAGAGTCTAAACTTATATTCTGACATCAGAAACATTTAATTAATGGAAATTAATACACGTTTCCTGAGAGGATAAAATGACACCTAAAAGATGGACATCGATCTATCTATCTATCTATCTATCTATCTATCTATCTATCTATCTATCTATCTATCTATCCAGGGTTTATTTTTCGAAGCTAATCACCCTGAAATCATGCAATCTGGCCACGGGGTTCCCACAAATCACTCAAACATCGTTGTGTGTTTTTCACCAATCGCGGTTGTCTGAACATTTTATTGTCCACAGTAAGAGATTCAATTTTAAAACGTCAACTATTATATTTTACAATACAATCATTAATTCTATCTAGTAAATTGTCTTTTGCATCATTTATTGCTTTCCTCAAGCTGTCTAAATGAAGGCCTCATCCTCTTTCATGAGCTTTGTCTTTGAGTTGGATGGTGACGGTTCAATCTGGGATTGTTAACTGGGCCTAATTTCCCAGCATACACCTGTGGCGTTCAGTGAGCGGGGAATGTTTTTATTTACATTTTACTAGGGTTTTCTCAATGATGTTTCCTAAATTAATATTGAAGAAACCTGGAGGACCAGTGACAAATCTGTATTGTGGTAAAACATAGGTTGACATTTTTTTTACAAGAAAAGGCCATTGTGCCCATTGCAACTCATCCCTCCGGGGCCAAGACTGTCCCAGTAGATTGGAACTGCGTTGGGAACACCGCTAAAGATTACCATTCGTACTTTCCTACAGAGGGATTCATCGTAGCTTTCATCATTCTTGAGGAAAGTTGTTCCTAATGTATGTTTACAACCCCCAAGCCACTCACATAGATCTGTGTCTTCTGACTTACTTTAAACTTTTAATTCATCACTCTTGAAAGTGGCTTTAACAGATTGAGATTAAATCTCCCTGTGCGATAGTAGGTCCTCTACCACAACGATCTGAAAACATCTTGAGGGACCGTGTGACCCCTTGACATACTGATATGAAATCACCCTGAGGGGCGGTGTGACCCCTTAACAGACTGATATGAAATCACCCTTTTGGACAGTATGACCCCATAACACACTGATATGAAATCACCCTGTGGGGCAGTGTGACCCCATAACACACTGATATAAAATCACCCTATGGGGCAGTGTGACCCCATAACACAATGATATGACATCTCCTATTCTTCCAGTTTTGTTTTGATCCTGTGTCCCCCAGTGCGTGTTTCCAATCGTTCTTTTCCACACCACACCATTTCTCACACAGAAAGACTCGATCACAAATATTTCATGGATTTCGGCCAAGCAAGACCAAGGAAAGGTCCTGCTGGAGCCCACCTACCGAATCAGTTCACTCGCCCTTAACTGAGGATTTAGTACTGCTCCATATTGAAGAAAGTTTGCAGGAAATGCTCAGGGAAGCGCGGACACAGAATGTACGCTGAGTGGGGCCTTCAATGTCCACCGCCAAAAGTAGCCCAGCAGTCTCTGCACTTGTAAAGTTGGGGCACTTGTACTGGACCTAGGTTTTCTCTACCTGCCAAGGTTTCGGTGCTGATTATTGAATATCAATACTTTTGAAGGAATAATACTGGTACATGGAACAGTGCCTTTTAACATGCAGAGCCGATGTTCTCCATTACAGTTACTGCACTGGCCGGGTCTAGTCATGAAGAAGATCTGCGGAATGAAGGCAGACGGGAAATGTGCCTTGTTAGCAGCTAAAGTTCTGGGACAAGGAATATTGGACATTACATATTCGCTGCAGTTTGTTTCTTCATGGCTTGTTTTGCTGTTATGGAACACATTGCAAATGTTTCCAGGATTTCTAGCTGTCTTCTCGCGGTTGCATCACTGAACATGCGGAACTGTGCATAACGTAATGTAACAGCTTTGTTGAAGGGACGCGGGTGTCTGTCCAGTTCGGTAGACGCTAAAGCCGCAAAGTTTCGTTTTTTGTCACTCAGAGACTACGAGTGTTAGCAGAAATTCCCTGCACATAAACCGCAAGCGACAACAAATATAGCACAGAGCACATTGCTTAAAGCATCCACAACGTGTTACACAGTCGGATCACGGCATCGACCATTCCGTGTCCAGCTCTCATTACATCCATTGTGTATACAGAGTGACTGTAAGTAGAAGTCGGAAATGACAATGGTATTCTAAATGGTGAATTCGCTTTCTTCCGGTTTCTTTCGGTATTTTCAGATTCTGTTTTACTAAAATTGAATACTTGGAAACTCCAGCGGATCCAGTAAATTGGAACGTGACATTGGGTAACTATTCGATCCGCCATGCCTCTATCGGGGGAGCACAAGAGGCCAGAATTGGTGGAGCGCAGATATGTACATAAAATAAAGGCAGTGTTGGAAAAGTTTCTGAGAGCCGATAACGATGTTCAACAGATGTGATATGTTGCTCGGTTTAAATGACCCCTGCCTTATATGAATGTTTGAGCTCCGATTTTGTGGGAAATTTTCATTGTTAAATTTGTTGTTAACCTGGCCGCATTGTACCAATTACGGAAGGTAGATTTAATATTATTGAAAGGAGTACTTCATTCACTGGATAGCTCAAAGGTTCACAGGTATATCTAACACTTTCCCCCCTCCTCCCGACCCCGCCTGTGTTTTAATCTTGAAACCTGCCGATCTGGGCACCGTCCCAGGCCAGGAAGTAAGGACGGAATTCCTTGTTCAATACAAGTATGAAGAATCCTTCCAGTCACATCATAAATGGGCAGTGCGACCCCCGTGCGGGAGAGGAGCTTTACCAGCAAACCAAGACTCAGTATCTGGGCTCCCCTATGAAACTCAGACTGAAAGGTGTTCTATCCGATGTCTGTTGGTTCCTGTGCAATCCACCGTGAGTCATTGCCTCCGGTATAGGAGAGAACAAATTGTTTGTCCCCACCCCAAGACAATAGAAACATTCTCGAAACCGTACATTTCAATTCGGTAATAGTGAGAAACAGACCTGGAGATATAAAGCTGTTGGTTATGTGAAATCATTCTGCTTAGTAATGAGAAAATAAATTCATGAAAATTAAACATAAGCTGAGAGTTAGCTTTCTTGAATTATATAAACGACGCTTTGGGCCCTTCTACAACTTGAACACTTTTCTTCACGTGGTGCATTACATCGTGTTTACAGCACAGAAACAGGTCATTCTGCCCAACTGGCCCCTGCCAGTGTTTATGCTCCAAACCAGCCTCCTCCCACTCTATTTGCTTCATTTCACCCGATACACATATCTTTCTATTCCTTTCTCACTCATGTACTTATCTCGCTTCACCTTAAATATAGCGATGCTATTCGCCCCAACCACTCCACGTGGTAGCGAGTTCCACATTCTCACCGCTCTCTGAGTAAAGACCTTTTTCCTGAATTCCTTGTTTGATTTATTAGTGATTATCTTATATTTGTGGAGCCTAGTTTTGGATTCCTAACAATTAGAAACATCTTCTCTTAGTCGACACTATAGAACCCCTTCATAATCTTAAAGACCTCTCTCAGGTCACCCCTCAGTCTTTCAATTTTACAGAGCAAAGGACCCCAGTCTGTACACTTTTTCCTGATAGTTATAACCTCTCAGTCTGGTGACATCTTTGCAAAAAAAATACATTCTCCAGTGCATCTATATCTTTTTTTTTAATAATAATATGCAGACCAGAACTATGCATAGTAATCTAAACGTGGTCTAAGCAAGATTCAATACACGTTTAACATAACTTCTCTGCTTTTGAATTGTAGTTATCTAGAAATCAACCCCAGGGCTTTGTTTGCATGTTATGGGCGTATTAACCAGTGTTGCTGCATTTAATCATCTCTGAATATTTACCCCTAGATCACTTGGCTGCTATACCTCATTTAGACTCTTATTTTCCTAGGAGAATGTGGCTTCCTTACATAAGAACAGAAGAAATAGGAGCAGGAGTAGGCCATTTGGCACTTCGAGCCTGCTCAACCATTCAATAAGATCATGGCTGATCTTCTACCTCATCTCCACTTTCCTGCACTATCACAATATCTCTTGATTCCCCTTATTATTCAAAAATCTATCGATCTCTGTCTTGAATATATCAACGACTGAGACTCCACAGCCCTCTGGGGAAAAGAATTGCAAAGATTCACCACCTTCTGAGTGAAGACATTCCTCCTCATCTCAATCCTAAATGGCCAATCCCATCTACCCTGTCAAGCTCTGTAAGAATTTTGTATATTTCAAAGAGATCACCTCTCATTCTTCTAACCTCTAGAGAATATAGGCCTAGTCTACTCATTCTCTCCTCATAGGACAATCCCCCCATCCATGGAACCAATCTGGTGAACCTTCGTTGTACTCTCTCTATGGCAAGTGTAACCTTCGTTAGGTAAGGAGACCAAAACTGTACACAATACTCCATGTGTGGTCTCAGCAGGGTCCTATATAATTGCAGTAAGACGTTTTTACTCTTATAAACAAATCAACATACCATTTGCTTTCCTAATTGCTTGCTGTTCCTGCATGTTAACTTTCAGTGATCCGTGTACAAGAACTCTCAGGTCCCTCTGAACGCCAACATTTCCCAATCTCTCACCATTTAAAAAATACCCTGCTTTTCTGTTTTTCCTACCAAACTGGATAACTTCACATTTCTCCACATGATACTCCATGTGCAATGATCTTGCCTAGTCACTCAGATGTCCATATCCACTTGAAACCTTCTTGCATCCTCCGCACAACTTACATTCTAACCCAGCTTTGCATCATCAGCAAACGTGGATATATTACATTTGGTCCCCTCATCCAAATCATTGATGTAGATTGTGAATAGCTGAGGCCCAAGCACTGATCCTTGCGGTACCCCACTAGTTACAAACTGCCATCGCGATAATTACCCTTTGATTCCTACTTTCTGTTTTCTGTCCTTTAACCAATCCTCAATCCATGCTAGCAATTTACCCCCAACCCATGATACCTAATTTTGTTTAATAACCTCTTGTGTGGCACCTTATCGAATGCCTTCTGAAAATCCAAATACACCACATCCAGTGGTTCTCACTTATTTATTCTTCTAGTTACAACCTCAAAAATCTCCAACACATTTGTCAAACGCGATTTCCCTTTCATAACTCCGTGTTGACTCTGCTCAATCCCATTATTATTTTGTAAGCGGCCTGTTACCAGAACTTAATAATAGATTCTTACATTTTCCCTACTACTGATGTCAGGCTAACTGGTCTGTAGTTCTCAGTTTTCTCTCTCCCTCCTTTCTTAAATAGTGGGGTTACATTTGCTACCGTCCAATCCGTGGGAATCGTTCTACAATCTATGGAAATATGGAAACTGAGAACCTATGCATCCACTATCTCTATAGCCACCTCTTTCAAAACCCGAGGATGTCGGCAATCAGGTCGAGGGGGTTTATCGGCTTTCAGTCCGATTAATTTCTCCAGTACTATTCTTTTACTAAAATTAATTTATTATAGTTCTTCATTCTCACTGGACCCTTGGTTCTCCACTATTTCTGGGAAGTTTTTTGCGTCTTCTTCCCTGAAGACAGACACAAAGTATTTGTTTCATTTCTCTACCATTTTATTGTTCCCAATTATAATTTCTTCTGTTTCAACTGGTAAGGGACCAACATTTACTTTCGCTAAACATTGCTTTTTCATATACCTGTAAAAGCTTTAACCGTCTGCTTTTATGTCTCTAGCTAGTTTACTCTCATATTCTATTTTCCCTTTCTTTATGAATTTCCTGGTCATCCTTTGCTGAATTCTAAAATCCACCCAATCCTCAGGTTTACTACTCTTTTTGGGAAAATTATAAGCCTCTTCCTTTGATCTAATACTATCTTTAAGTTCTCTTGTTAGTCACGGTTGTACCACTTTTCCTTTGGTGTTTTTGTGCCTTAAAGGAATACATATTTGTTGTAAATTATGTATTAATTCTTTAAATGCTAACCATTGCTTGTCTACGACATGCCTTTTAATGTAGTTTCTCAATCTACCTTAGCCAACACGCCCCTCATACCTACATAGTTTGCTTTGTTTAGATTTAAAACCCTAGTTTCGGACTTAACTAAATCACTTTCAAACTTAATTAAAATTCTATCACATTGTGGTCACTCTTCCCTAAAGGCCCCTTTACTGCACGAATATTAATTAACCCTTACGTATTGCACAATCGTAGATCTACAATAGCCTGTGCCCTAGTTGGTTCCTCAACATACGGATCGAGAAAACTATCTTGCATACATTCCATGAATTCGTCCTCCACACTAGTACTGCAAATTTGGTTTGCCCAGTCTATATTTATATTACATTCCCCCATAATCACTGTATTACCCTTGTTACATGCAACTCTAATTTCCTGATTAATACCCTGCCCTACAATTCAACTACTGTTTGGAGGCCTTAAAACAACTCCCACCAATTTTTTCTGCCCCTTGCTGTTTTTTTAGCTCCACTCAAACTGATTTTACTTCTTGATTTTCGGAGCTAAGATCCTTTCTCTCCACTGTCTTTAACCCATCCTTTATTATCAGTTAGATCCCTACTCCTTTCCGATTTTAGCCTAACATCTCTCATTGGGAATATGCTGCAGTCCATTATTCAGGAGATAGTTGCAGGATATTTAGAAAATCATAATACAATCAAGCAGAGTCAGCATGGTTTTATAAAAGGAAAATCATGTTTGACAAATTTGCTAGAGTTCTTTGAGGACGTAGCGAGCAGGGTGGATAAAGAGGAACCAGTAGATGTAGTGTATTTGGATTTCCAGAAGGCATTCGATAATTTGCCACATAAAAGGTTACTGCACAAGATAAGAGCTCACGGGGTTGGGCGTAATATATTAGCATGGATAGAGGATTGGCTAACTAACAGAAAACAGACAGTCGGGAATTATGGGTTATTTTCAGGTTGGCAAACTGTAACTAGTGGGGTGCCACAGGGATCAGTGCTGGGGCTCAACTATTAACAATCTATATTCATAACTTTGATGAAGGGACCGAGTGTGATGTAGTCACATTTGCTAATGATACAAAGATAGTTGTGAAAGCAAGTTGTGAGGAGCACACAAAGAATCTGCAAAGGAATATAGATAGGTTAAGGGAGTGGACAAAGATTTGGCAGATGGAGCATATTGTGAGGTTATCCACTTTGGTAGGAAGAATAAAAAAGCAAATTAATATTTAAATGTAGAGAGACTACAAAATCCTGCGGTACAGAGGGATCTGGGGGTCCTTGTACACGAAACACAAAAGGTTAGCATGCAGCTACAGCAAGTAATTAGGAAGGCAAATGGAATGTTGGCCTTTATTGCTTGCGGGTGGAGTATAAAAGTAGGGAAGTATTGCTACAACTGTACAGGGCTTTGGTGAGACTACACCTCGAGTACTGCGTATAGTTCTGTCTCCTTATTTAAGGAGGGATATACTTGCATTGGAGACAGTTCAGAGAAGGTTCACGAGGTTGATTCCTGGGATGAGGGATTTGTCTTATGAAGAAAGGTTGAAGAGGTTGAGCCTATTTTCATTGGAGTTTAGAAGAATGAGAGGTGATCTTATTGAAATATATAAGATTCTGTGGGGGCTTTAAAGAGTAGATGCAGAGAGGATGTTTCCGCTTGTGGGGAAATCTAGAACTAGTGGGCATAGTTTCAGAATAAGGTGTCGCCCATTTAAAACGTAGATGAGGATGAATTTCTTCTCTCAGAGGGTCGTGAATCTTTGGAATTCTCTATCCCAGGGAGCTGTGGAGGCTGGGTCATAGAATATATTTAAGGTGGAGCTGAACAGATTGTTGAAATATTGGGGCATCAAGGGTTATGGGGAGCAGGCAGGAAAGTAGCGTTGAGGCCAAGATTAGATTAGCGATGATCTTATTGAATGGCGGAACAGCCCTCAGGGGCCAAATGTCCAACTCTTCCTCCTATTCCTTATGTTCTTAATATCTTATATTTTGCCATCTCTTCTAAAAGTTAAGTGTCCTGGATTATTTAGTTCTAAACATTGGCCACTTTGCAACCAGGCCTCCGATATGGCTATTGGATCAGATGTAGTGCCTTTAGCTTTGACTTATTTCTATTTTTCACTGGTCACCTTCGTCACTGATGCCTTATTACATTTGGTACTCTCTCTGTCCCTTCCTGACCCACTCTGCTTATTTTGAGCCAAAACTCTACTCTGCTCTAGAGCCTTGACATTTCTCTCACAGCTTTTAAATTTACACTTTCCTGAATCCTCCCACAACCATTTCATTAGCTTAAAGCCCTGTCTACTGCCTTTGTTATTCGGTTCGCTTGGACACTGGTCCGAGCCCAGTTTAAGTGGAGCCCGTCCCAACGGAACAGCTCCTTCTTTCCCCAGCACTGGTGCCAGTGCGCCATGAACTGAACCCCCTTCCTCCCACAACATTCTACGAGCCACGCATTTAAACCTCTAATCTATTTGTCACTATGCCAATTTGCGCGTGAGATTATTACCTTTGAGGTTCTACTTTTAAATTTGGATCGTAGGTCCTGAAACTCCCTCAGCAGAACATAAATCCTAGTTCTACCTATGTCCTACGTGGACCACGACAACTGGATCCTCCCCCTCCCACTCCAAATTCTTCTACAGCCAGGAGAAGATGTCTTTAACCCTAGCACTGGGCAAGCAACACAACCTTCGGAACTCTCGGTCACGGCTGCAGAGAACAGTATCTATCCCCCTGACTGTACTGTCCCCTAACACAACTACATTCTGTTTCACCCCCACCCACAGTTGAATGGCCTCCTGCACCATGGTCCCTTGGTCAGCTTGCACGTCCATCCTGCAGGCTTTTCCCTCATCCACACAGGCAGCAAGAACCTCATACCTGTTGTGCAAGGGCAAAGGCTTAGGGTCCTCCAGCACTGCACCTGGTTTGCCCTTAACTACCTGAGTTGCAATCACACCCTCCTGTCCCTGACCACTAACCAGACCTGTAGCATTGCCTAACCTAAGGGATCTGACTGCCGCCTGGATCAAAGTGTCCATGTAATTCTCCCCATCCCTGTTTCCCCGCAATTTCTGCACTTCATACTTCAGCTCAAAAACGCTGAGCTGAAGTTCCTCACGATGCAGGCACTTACTGCAAACGTGCTTGTTCGGGATCACAATGCTCTCCACAAACTCCCACATGCTGCAGTTGCGGCACACCACCTGCACTGCCATTCCTATATGAACCTTTTTTATTTAATTACATTGAATTAAGTTTTTATTCAGTTGACTTAGTTTACAGTGTAACTTCTTGAATACTTACTTGATCTAGATTTAGGTAAGGGTACTGAAGTTAAATATCTACTTGTAACACAAAGCACTGCAGATAGTGTAGGCAAAAGCAGCAACTCCTTTCCCCTCTTCTCCGAATTCCCATTCTGTCCAAATTCCCCCCCAAAAAAGTCTGTTCAAATTTTGTCCATTTAATCCCGCTTTGTATAAGATTCAAAAGCCTCTGAGTGAAGACATTTCTCCTCATCTCAGCCTTAAATGGCTGAGCCCTTCTCCTGAGACTCCGCCCCCAAATTCTAGACTCTCCAGCCAGGGGAATAAATCTCTCACCATCTATCCTGTCAAGCCATCTCAGAATCACTCTTCCTCTGATGCCCATTGTTAGTACCAAGCACGGGCGAGTCAGTTATTTGCTGTTGGATGCAGAGTAAAGCTCCCTCTACCACCTCAATAAAGTTCCGCAGCTCCAACCTCGGAGGAGCGCCCCCTCCTGCATCACTGTGAAATGTTCTATTCACTTTGTTTGAAACTACATCCATTTATTCCAATAAGTCAATGTTCAAATTACAGTAAACATTAGTTGGCGCATTTTTATTCTCAATGTCACACTAAACAAAATATTACTTCCGTGTTTATCTGTAATGCATCACATATGCTGCTAACCAAAAACAAGTACTGTATTAAGCCTAGTAATGAACAGCACACGTTACAATCAAGTGACTGACTGTGGGCATGAATTGTATTCCATTTTAAAAGGTGTACAACATGTTACACGTTGCAGTCATTTGGTATAAAGTAATTCAAAATTATACAAGGTACACTTTCAATCTGTATAAAATTCATTTGGTGTAAATCAACACAAAGCCATAGAGAGGATGTTTCCATTTGATGCATAATTAGATCAAAATGTAGCAGAGAGAGAGAGAGAGAGGGAGAGAGAGGAAAATAAAAAAACGAGTGAATAATTCTAGAATCGAATAGTCAAAGAGAAAAATGAGACAGATTGAAGTAAAAGAGAGGAGAGGTGGTGAATATAAGGAGAGGGGTGACAAGCGTGGATGAGAGTACCAGAGAGCAGAGTCGAGGAGAAGAATGGAGAAGAGAGGGCAGGCAAACAGAAGCGACGAGAGACGAAATTTAGAGGAGAGCCAAGGAGAGCAGAAGAGATGAGAGCAGAAAGTAGAGGAGAGAACAGGAGAAATGGCAGGAGAGGAGAGCAGAGGAAAGGAGGAGAGGAGAGGACAGAACAGGAAAATGGGAGGAGTGGAGAGGAGAGGATAGAACATGGAGTAAAAGAAGAGTGCATGGAGTGAAAGGAGAGAGAAGATTGGTGTAAATGAGAGGAAAAGAAAGAGATAAAGTGAACAGAAGTGAATGAGATGTAAATTGCGTGTCTCAAAGATTCCAGTGAATGCGGAGTTAGATTTGGCGGGACCTGCTCCAGGGACTAGAGGATCACCTGGGCCCAGCCAATCCAATACTGTCACTAATTCCAGTTTGTCACCTGCGCCAAACTTGTTGAAAACCACCGATTTGCTGCCAACTCCACATCTGTTACAACCTCTAGATCCGCCACAAGATCTTTTCTCACTGCACCTCATTGGCTTTCAATGTAACCTGGCATCTGGACTGAACAGGGACGAGAAGTCGGTGATGAATCCGCAGCTTTGTACGAAGCGATAGATGGTTAAGTGATCAAGTAGTCTTATGTTACATATGTTAATTAGCTGTTACAATATCATGGTTGGAACCTATGCAGTCACTTGTTAATGGTGGTGACCTATTCTGTCTTGTCTTCTGACTGCTTATAGTGAGCGCCCCCTCGGGGATGTGGCTAATCTTACAATGGCAAGTCCAATCCACACCTCCTTGTCTGTACTGTGAGGTGCATGTCTCTCGATGTAGTGAGAAGATGTGGATCTGTGTCTCTGGCGCTCTATTCGAAACCTAGAAAATCATCTCGGGCGGTGGCGCAAAACGGGTGGTGTCGGATCGACCGCCCGTTATATAAAGAGTCTGATATTACAGTCATAGAATTATAGAATGGTTACAGCATGGAAGATGGCAATTCGGTTGTCGAGCCCGTGCCGACTCTCAGCTAATCGCACTCCCCCACCCTGTCCCGGTAGCCCTGCATTTTTTCCTTCAGATACTTATCCAAATCCCTTTTGAAAGATAAGATTGAGTCTGTCTCCACCACCCTTTCAGGCAGTGCATTCCAGATCTTAACCACTCGCTGCGTGAAAATGCTTTCTTCCATGGTCTTTGGTTCTTTTGCCAAGCACCTTAAATCTGCTTCCTCTGGTTCTCGACAGTTCTGCCAATGGGAACTTCTTCTCTCTATCTACCCTCTCCAGACCCCTCATGATTTTGAACACCTCTATCAAATCTCCTCTTAATCTTCTCTGCTCCAGGGAGCACAACACCAGCTTCCCCGGTCTATATACGTAACTGAAGTCCCTCATTCCTTGAATCATTCTCGTGAATATTTTCTGCTCCCTCTCTAAGGACTTCACATCCTTCCTAAAGTGTGCTGCCCATAATAAGACACAATACTCCAGTTGGGGCCGAACCAATGTTTTATACAGGTTCATCATAATTTCCACACTTTTGTAATCTATTTATGAAGCCTAGGATCCCGTAAGCCTTTTTAACTGCTTTCTCAACCTGCCCTGCCAGCTTCAATGATTTATGTACACATACCCGCTGGTCTCTCTATTCGTAAACCCCCTTTAGGATTGTACCATTTAGTTTATATGTCCTCTCCTCATTCTTTCCACCAAAATGCATCACTTCACACGTTTCTGCGTTAAATTTCATCTGCCACGTGTCCGCCCACTCCACCAGCCTGTCTATATCATCCTGAAGTCTATCACTCTCCTCCTCACTGTTCACTATACTTCCATGTTTCGTTTCAAATGCAAATTTTGAAATTGTGCCCTGTACACCCACGTCAAAAGTCATTAAAATATATCAAGAAAAGCAGTGGTCCCAGATCCGACCCTTGGGGAGCACCACTTCCACCAGTCCGATAAACAACCGTTAACCACTGCTCTCTGTTTCCTGTCACTTAGGCAATTTCGTATCCATGCTGCCACTGTTCATTTTATTGCATGGGCTTCAATTTTGCTGGCAAGCCAATTACGTGGCATTTTGTCGAACGCCTTTTGGAAATCCATATACACCAGGTAAACTACATTACCCTCATCCACCCTCTCTGATACCTCAGCAAAAATCTCGATCAAGTTCGTTAAGCACGATTTGCCAGTTCTGACGTATGGTCATCGACCTAAAACGTTAACTCTGTTTCTCTCTCCAGAAATGACGCCTGACCTGCTAAGCATTTCCAGCACTTTCTGTTTTTATTTTTGCCGTTAACAAATCCGTGCTGCCTTTCCTTAATTAATCCACCCCTATCCAAATGTCTTGATTTTATCCCTGATTACTGTTTCTAAAAGCTTTCCCACTACCGAGGTTAAACTGACTGGCCTGCAATTGTTGGGTTTATCTGTACACCCTTTTTTGAATAATGGTTTAACTTTTGCAATTCTCCAGTCCTCTGGCACCACCCCCGTATCTATGGAGGATTGGAATATTATGACCAGTACCTCTGCGATTTCCACCCTTAATTCCTTCAGCATCCTAGAATGCATCCCATCTGCTCCTGGTGATTTATCTACTTAAATACAGACAGCCTTTCTGATACCTTTTCTCTATCAATTTTTAAACTATCAAGTGTCTCCAGTACCTCCTCCTTCACAATGTCCAGCGCAGCATCCTCTTCCTTGATGATGACAGATGCAAAGTACTCAATTAGTACCTCAGCTATACCCTCTGCCTCTATGTGTAGGTCTCCTTTTTGATCCCTAATCGGCCCCACCCCTCCTCTTACTACCCTTTAACTATTTATATGCCGGCAGAAGACTTTTGGATTACCTTTTATGTTGGCTGCAATTCTATTCTCATATCCTCTCTTTGCCCCTCTTATTTTCTTGTTCACCTCTCCTCTGACCTTTCTATATATAGCCTGATTCTCAGAAGTATTTGGACCGTGACATCTGTCAAACGTGCTCTTTTTCTGCTTCATCATATTCTCTATCTGTTTCTTCATTCAGGGAGCTCTGAGTTTAGTTGCCATACCTTTCTTCTTCGTGGGACTATACCTCGTCTGTACCCGAATTATTTCCTCTTGAAAGGCAACCCATTGTTCCACTGCTGTTTTGTCTGCCAATCTTTGATTCCAGTTTACCTGGGCCAGATCCTTTCTCATCCCACTGAAATTGGCTTTCCCCCAATTAAATATTTTTACTCTAGATTGCTGCCTGTCATTTTCCATAGCTAATCTAACCCTTCTGATATTTTGATCACTGTTCCCTAAATGTCCACCTACTGACACTTGCTCCAATTTACCAATCTCATTCCCCAGAACCAGATCAAGCAATGCCTCCTCCCGCATCGGGCCAGAAACATACTGATCAAGAATGTTCTCCTGCACACACTTCAGAAATTTTGACGAAGGGTCACAGACCTGAAACGTTAACTCTGTTTCTCTCTCCGTGGATGCTGCCTGACCTGCTGAGTGTTTCCAGCATTTTCTGTTGTTATTTCAGAAATTCTTTCCCTTCTCTGCCCTTTAGACGATTATCGATCACAGACTATATTAGGATAATTGAAGTCCCCCTTTATTACTAGTTTATATTTCTTGAACCTCTCTGTAATTGCTCTGCAAATTTGCTCCTCCATACCTTTCCCAATATTTGTTGATCTATAGAATACACCTAGTAGTGTAATGGAACCTCTAAAAATGTTTATAAATTCTGTCCGTGACCCCTCCAGGACATCCTCTCTCTCGCACACTGTAACATTCTCCTTGACCAATACTGCTACTCCACCTCCTGTCTTTCCTTCCCTATCTTTCCTAAACACCTTATAAGCAGTGATATTTAAAACGCAGTTCTGCCCTCTTTGAGCCAGGTCTCAGTTATTACCGCAACATCATATTCCCATGTGGCTATTTGTTTCTACAGCTGACTTATCTTGTTTACTAGGTTTCATGCGTTCACATACATACACTGTAAACCCATCTTAGACCATCATGTATTCTCTCTTAGTTGGACCCCACCTAATATCTTACTATTTCTGACTTCAGTGCTCTCTGCCTCCCCCAATCCTTTAAGCACTTTATTTCCCCTTTGTAATGTTACATACCGGTGCCCATCCCACTACCAATTTAGTTTACACCCTCCCCATCATCACTAGCAAATCTCCCCGCAAGGATGTTGGTTCCGGCCCTGTTGAGGTGCAACACGTCTGGCCTGTAAAGGTCCAACCTCCCCCAGAACCGATCCCAATGCCCCAGGAATCTGAAGCCCTCCCTCCTGCACCATCTCTCCAGCCACACATTCATCTGCACTATCCTCCTATTTCTGTACTCAGTCGCACGTGGCACCAGGAGTAATCCGGATAGTTTTTTTAAATTCTCTTATGGGACCTGGGCGTCGCTGATAAGGCCAGCATATATTTCCCATCCCTAGTTGCCCTTGAGAAGGTGGTGTTGAGCCGCCTTCTTAAACCGCTGTAGTCCATGAGGTAAAGGTACTCCCACTGCGCTGTAAAGGTAGGGAGTTCCAGGATTTTGACTCAGCGATGATGAATGATCCGCAATATAATTCTAAGTCAGGATGGTGTGTGACTTGGAGGTGAACTTGCAGGTGGTGGTGTTCCCATGCGCCTGCTGCCCTTGTCCTTCTAGGTGCGAGAGATCGCGGGTTTTGCAGGTGCTGCCGAAGAAGCCTTGGCGAGTTGCTGCAGTGCATCTTGTAGTGGTACACACTGCAGCCACAATACGCCGGTGGTGGAGGGAGTGAATGTTTAAGGTGGTGAGTGGGGTGCCAATCAAACGGGCTGCTTTTTCCTGGATGGTGTCGAGCTTCTTGAATGTTGTTGGAGCTACACTCATCTAGGCAAGTGGAGAGTATTCCATCACACTCCTTACTTGTGCCTTGTAGATGGTGGAAAGGCTTTGGGGAGTCAGGAGGTGAGTCACTCGCCGCAGAATAAGTAACCTCTGACCTGCTCTTGTTGCCACAGTATTTATGTGGCTGGTTCAGTTAAATTTCTGGTCAATGGTGACCCCCAGAATGTTGATGATGGGGCTATCGACGATGGAAATGCCGTTGAATGTCAAGGGTAGGTGGTTAGACTCTCGCTTGTTGGAGATAGTCATTGCCTGGCACTTCTGTGGCGCGAGTATTACCTGCCACTTATCAGCCCAAGCAAAACAATACTACCTTTGAGTTCCAGCTTTTTAATCTCTTTCCCATTTCCCTACAATCTGCCTGCAGGACCTCATCCCTCGTTCTACCCATGTCGTTGGCAACAATATGACCACGACCTCTGGCTGGTCACCCTCCCCCCACAGAATGTTCTGCAGTCGCTCAGTGGCATCCTTCACCCTGGCACCAGGGAGGCAACATACCATCCTGGAGTCACATCTGCGGCCGCAGAAACGCCTGTTTCCTCCACTAACTATCGAATCCCCTGCCACTATTGCTCTCCCAGACTTCTTCCGCGCCCCTGTACAGCTCAGCCGCCCGTTGTACTGTGGACTTGGCTCTGGCTGTACTACCCAGAGGAACCATTGCCCTCCCCAGTATTTAGAGCAGAATACTGTTTGGAGAGCGAGAAGCACTCAGGGGACTCCTGCACTACCTGTCCTGGTCCTCCTTTTCTGTCTGGCGGTCACCCATTCCCTCTCTGCCTGCACACTCCTTTGCTGCGGAATGAGGAACTCCTGAAATGTTCTATCCACGTAGCTCTGAGCCTCGCGGATGCACCGCAGTGACGCCAGCTGCTGCTCAAGCTCCGAAACCCGGATCTCGAGCTCCTACAGCTGACGGCGCTTCCTGCACACATGCTTGTTCAGGACGCGGGAAGCTTCCTGGGTTTCCCACATGCCACTGGACGCGCGATCTGTGGGACTGAGCTGCCCTGCCATGCCACTATTTATTAGGCTATTAACTAGCTTTACAGAAACTTAAGACTAAGATATATCTAATTTAAATTATTAATATAATATGGTATTACAGCTATAAATTTAACATAGTTTTAACATTCACTAATTAAATATTGTGGCCCAGATATTTCGATCCCTACGGGTGGGTGAGCGCTGTGTACCCACCCGCAGGGACATCGGAGATGTCGGTTTCAGGCATGCACAGCGCATGCACTGAAAAACGCCATTTCCAATCGGTCAAGAATACCCTGGAGAAGGGCCTCTGCGGGCAGATAATTCCGCTTTTTGCTGACCCTCCACCCGCAGAAAAACCTTACAATTCTTACGGCTGTTAAAAGCAGGCATAAGGCCAGCTTTTACCAGGATGAGAGTTGAAAAGGAGGCCTGCGATCGGAAAATACGTGCCAGTATTAACAGTTACCAATCTCTAAGTTTCTGTTTTATCTCTAAGCAGCTATTTAACAACGCCCCTTGAATAGCAAGAAAAAGAAAGAAACGAATTGACCTTTACCAACCAATCAGTTACCAGCTGTCCTGTGACGTCAATGCAACTGAATGTCAGGTGCTGCGTATAACGGGCGGCCGTTCCGCTACCGCCCATTCAGCGCCACCACCCGAGATGAATGTCTCGGCCTGAATTTATTCAAAGGAGGAAATGGGCAAGGGAAGATGGCACACACAAGCAATAATTTTACAGGAAGCCCAGCGCCAGTACTGAATACCCCAGAGCTCAAGAGTGATAGAAGTGTGCTGTAGGAGGCTGAGCCCGCTTGGAAAGTTGGAGCGACGGTGCATTTCTGGAGACAGATAGCAGCTGCAAGACACAAGGCGGCAAGAGAGGACATTTATATTCTTCATCTGTCCCATTTAACAAACATGTGTACAATGTCCACTTGTTCATTTCGTTATATATGGTTAACAGAAGGGAGGATCTCCTTCATAGCAACTATTGAGTCCTAGTTTTTAAGCCTAGGTAGCAGCAACATCAATAAAAACTGATTGTCTGATCAATATTGGTGTTCCTGGGAACTTGCTGTGCGCCAATTGGTTGCCGTTTTTCCTACATTATAACAGTGACTACACTTCAAACGTACTTCATTGGTTGTAAAGATTTTTGCGATATCCTGAGGGCCTGAATGGCGCCATATAAATGCAAGTATTTTGTTCTTTGTAACTCTAGAACGAGAGGGATAAAAGGAAGCAGGAATACAGAGGGATAGAAGTGAAGGAAAATAGATGCTGGTAGAGGTGAAAGAGAGGTGAGGGAAAGAAACGGAGAGGTGAATGAGAAGAGATGAAAGAGGCAAAGAGAACAGAAGTGAAGGCGGTGTAAATATCTCGGTTCAAAGATTACAAGAAATAATATTGTAGATTTACCTCATGCTGTACCTGTAGTACAACAAAACATATTTAAATTCCATGTTAAAACTGAAAAGAAGAGAGAACAGTCAAAGATAAAGATACAAAACTGGGCGAAGGTAGTTTCAAATGGTAAAAGTTAACGTTTTCTTATTCGTTTACGCGATGTCGGCGTCGCTGGCAAGGCCGGTATTTATTGCCCATCCGTAATTGCCCTTGAGAAGGTGGTGGTGAGCCACCCTCTTGAACCTCTGCAGTCCGTGTGGTGAATGCACTCCCACAGTGCTATTAGTTAGGGAATTCCAGGATTTTGACCCAGTGAAGATGAAGGATCGGCGTTATACTTCTAAGTCAGGATGGTGTGTGACTTTGAGGTGAACTTGGAGTTGGTGGTCTTCCGCTGTGCCTACTTCTAGGTGGAAGAGTTCGCGGGTTTGGGAGGTGCTGCCGAGGAAGACTTGGTGAGTTGCTGCAGTGCATCTTGTAGATGGTACTCACTGCAGCCACGGTACGCCGGTGTTGGAGGGACTGAATGATTAACATGGTAGATGGGTTAACAATCAAGCGGGCTGCTTTGTCAAGGATGCTGCCGAGCTTCTTGAGTGTTGTTGGAGCTGCACTCATCCAGGCAAGTGGAGAGTATTCCATCGCACGTCTTACCTGGGGCTTGTAGATGGTGGAAAGGATTTGGGGAGTCAGGAGGTGACACTCGCTGCAGAATACCGAGCCTTTGACCTGCTCTTGTTGCCAAGTATTTATGTGGCTGGTCCAGTTAATTTTCTGGTCAATGGTGAACGCCAGGATGTTGATGGTGGTGGATTTGGTGATGGTAATGCCGCTGAATGTCAAGGGGCTATGGTTAGACACTCGCTTGTTGGAGATAGTCATTGCCTGTCACTTCTGTGGCGCGAATGGTACCTGCCACGTATCAGTCCAAGCCTGAACGTCGTCCAGGTCTTATTGTATGCGGGCATGGAATGTTTTATTACCTGAGGATTTGTGAATGGCGCTGAATACTGCGCAGTAATCAGCGATCATCCCCATTTCTGACATTATGTTGGAGGGAAGGTCATTGATGAAGCAGCTGAAGATGGTTGCGCCTAGCACACTGCCCGGAAGAACTCCTACAGCGATGTGCTGAGGCTGTGATGATTGATATTCAACCACCACAACCATCATCCTTTTTTTCTAGATATGACTCCAGCCAGTGGAGAGTTTTCACCCCGATTCCCATTGACTTCAGTTTTACTAGGGCTCCTTGATGCCACACTCGGTGAAATGCTGCCTTGATGTCAAGGCAGTCACTCTCACCTCACCTCTGAAAATCAGCTCCTTTGTCCATATTTGAACCAAGGCTGTAATGAGTTCGGGAGCCGAGTGGTCTTGGCGGAACCCAAACTGTGCATCATTTTGCTGATGATTGAGAGTAGACTGATGGGACGGTAATTGGCCGGATTGGATTTGCCCTGCTTTTATTGGACAGGACATAGCAGGGCAGTTTTCCACATTGTCGGATAGATGCCAGTATTGTAGCTGTAATGCAACAGCTTGGCTAGAGGCTCGGCTAGTCCTGGAGCACAAGTCTTCTGCACGATATCCGGGATGTTGCTGGGGCCTATAGCCTTAGCTGTATCCAGTGCGCTCAGCCGTTTCTTGATATCACGTGGAGTGAATCGAATTGGCTGAAGACTGGCTTCTGTGATGGTGGTGACATCAGGAGTAGGCCGATATGACTGATCCACTTGGCTCTTCGGGATGAAGATGTTTGCAAACGCTTCAGCCGTGTCTTTTGCACTCACGTCCTGGGCTCCACCATCATTTAGGATGCGAATATTCATGGTGCCTCCTCCCCCGTTAGTTTTTTAATGGTCCTCCACCATTCATGACTGATGTGCCAGGAATGCAGAGCTTTGACCTCATTCGGTGATTGTGGGATCGATTAGCCTTATCTATAGCATGCTGCTTCCACTTCTTAGCATGCTTGTGGTCCTGTGTTGCAGCTTCCCCAGGTCAGCACCTCCTTTTTAGGTAACCATGGCGCTGCTCCCGGCATGCTCTTCTACAATCCTAGAATCATAGGCCATTTCGGCCCATCGTGTCCGTGCCGACCAGCAAAGAGTTATCCAGCCTAATCCCACTGCCCAGCTCTTGGTCCGTAGCCCTGCAGTTTACAACATCCTAAGTGCAAATCCAAGTACTTTTTAAATGTGGTTAGCATTTGTGCCTCTGCCGCCCTTTCAGGCAGTGAGTTTCAGACCCCCACAACTCTCTAGGTGAAGAAATCTCCCCTCAAATCTCCTCTAAACCTTCCACCAATTACTTTAAATCTGTGCCCCCTGGTTTTGACCCCACTGCTAAGGGAATTTTTCCGTTCTTTCCACTCTATCTAGGCCCCTCATAATGTTATACACATCAATAAGGTCTCCCCTCTGCCTCCTCTGTTCCAAGGAAAACAGACCCAGCATATACAGTCTTTCCTCATAGCTAAGATTCTCTACTCCTGGCAACATCCTTGTAAATCTCCTCTGTAGCCTCTCTAGCGCAAAGACATATTTTCTGTAATGCGGTGACCAGAACTGTATGCAGTACTCTAGCTGAGGCCTAACAAGTGTTTTATACATTTGAAGCATAACCCCCCTGCTCTAGTATTCTTTGCACGGCTAATAAAGGTCAGCAGTCCGTATGCCTTCTTAATCACCTTATCTACCTTGACTGCTACCTTCAGGGATCTGTGGACATGCAATCCAAGGTCTCTTTGAGCCTCTACACTGCTCAGTATTCTACCATTTAATGTGTGTTCCCTTTCATTGTTAGCCCTCCCCAAATGCATTACCTCACACTTCTCCGGATTGAATTGTATTTGCCACTGTTCTGCCCACCTGACCAATTTATTGATATCTTCCTGCAGTCTACAGCTTCCTTCTTCAATATCAACCACGCAGCCGATTTTAGTATCATCTGCAAACATCTTAATCATAACCCCTATATTCAAGTCTAGATCATTGATATATACCACTAAAAGCAAGGGACCAAGTACTGATCCCTGCGGAACCCCACTGGAAACAGCCTTCCAATCACAAAAACACCAATCAACCATTAACCTCTGCTTCTTGCCTCCGAGACAGTTTTAAATCCAACTTGACATTTTGCCCTGTATCCAATGGGCTTTTAACTTCGTGGTCAGTCTGCCATGTGGAACCTTCTCAAAAGCCTTGCTAAAATCCATATACATTACATCAAACGCACTACCCTCATCTATCCTCTTTGTTGCCTCCTCAATAAATTCTATCAAGTTTGTCAGACACGACCTTCCCTTAAAAAATCCGTGCTGACTATCCTTGATTAATCTGTGTCTTTCTAAATGAATATTTATCCTGTCCTTTAGAATTCTTTCCAATAATTTTCCCACCGCCGAGTGTAGGATGACTGGCCTGCTATTATCGTTCTTTCCTTTTCTCCCTTTTTAAACAAGGTTACCACATTAGCAGTCCTCCGGTCGTCAGGCACCACACCTGAAGCCAGAGAGGATTGGAAAATGATGATCTGGGCCTCTGCTGTATTGAACCAGGGATGGTCCTCTGGCTTGATGGTAATGGTAGAGTTTAGGATATGCCTGGCCATGAGGTTACAGATTTTAATACATTCCTGCTGTTGCTGATGGTCCACAGCACCTCCTGGATGCACAGTTTTGAGCTGCTAGATCTGTTCTGAAACTATCCCATTTAGCATGATGATAGTGCCACACAACACAATGGAGGGTGTTCTCAATGTGAAGACGGGACTCCGTCTCCACAATGACTGTGCGGTGCTCACTGCTATCAATACTGTCATGGACAGATGCATCTGCGACAGGTAGATTGGTGAGGACGAGGTCAAGTAGGTTTTTTCCTCGTGTTGGTTCTCTGTCGCAAGCCCAAACTGGCAGCTATATTCATCAGGACTCGGTCAGCTCGGTCAGTAGTGTTACTACCGAGCCACTCTTGGTGATGGACAATGAAGTGCCCCACCCAGAGTATATTCTGTGCCCTTGCTAATCTCAGTGCTTCTTCGAAGTGGTGTTTAACATGGAGGAGTATTGATTCATCAGCTGTGGCAGGCCAGTAGTTTGTAATCAGCAGGTTGTTTCCTTACCCACGCTTGAGCTTAAACCATGAGACTTCATGGGGTCCGGAGTCAATGTTGTGGAGTCCCAGGGCCACTCATTCCCGACTGTATACCACTGTGCCGCCACCCCTGGTGTGTCTGTCCTACCGGTGGGGCAGTACATACGCAGCGAAGGTGATGGAGGAGTTCGGGACTATATAAGAAAATGGGAATGAATGCTTTACAATAAAGAAATGCAGAGACCGTGGGCATCATTCAAACAGGGGAATTAAAAATCTACAGCCTAGATATATCCCCACAAGTAAAGGTAGCTCACCAAAAGCTAGAATTTCTAGAATGTGTAGTGAAATAAAAATTAAAATGAGAGTTAAAAATCATGTGACATTTCCTGTGTAAAAGGAAATCAAACTGAGAAAAAACAGAACGTAAAAAAAAGATTAGAACTGGTAATAAGAAGTCTGAAGGAAGACTGGCAGGTAAATAGTAAAGGTTCTTGGGAAGAGATTAAAAAAACAAAATAACAGTTAAATAAAGGGAAGGATTCATTAAATGGAAAAGGAAATAATCTTCCAGAGGGAGATAGCATCGTAGAGGTATAACATAAACGAATCTTCTGCCCCAATTTTCACCAAGTAATGCGATAGAGGGAGTGAAAGGATATAAGAGGAGGACATGGGTCGATTAGATTGGTCGTGTGACAGCTTCTGGAACCAGAAAACAGGACAACATTGAGCCAACCCTGAAAGTGGTGGGCTAGTTAAGGAGAACAAATATCAAGCTGTAAAAACCAAGTACTGTCAGCCAAATTTAATAGATATTTCAGGACAAACAAGTGGCAAATTTACTTTGACAATTCTGTGTGCATTAATGGGTTAACACCTCTGTAAAGTAGGTGCACACAGGAATATAGGGCAAATAGGTTAAAGTTCATGGGAGTGTTTCACTGATCAGCAGTCCACTCTCCTATTAGCCAAGAATCATTGGAGTAAAAGCAGCTGCCTGATCTGTTTGTTTAAAACACCGTAAGTAATGTCAGTCATTGTATAACCTAATTGTCTCACTTGAGATTTCTCTCAGATATAAATAAAGGATTGGATTGAACCGGCTTCATCTTCTTGTCAAACTGAGCTATTACCTCCAGCACCGGCACCGTGTGACTCAAAGAGATGGGTCGACCAATCCTTGCCCAGATTGAAGCGGTTTACTACCCGATTCTCGCAGTGTTTGGAGTTCCTGGTAAGTCATTACCATCAGTTGTCAATGTCACTCGGCGTTTACCACTGCTCTTGTTGATTCTGTGATCTGTTTGTTTTAACGGGCTTGTTTGTATTGAGATCAATTAAATGTCTCCACCTTCAATGAAACCTTAATGCAATAACGTCACAGAATTTCCCAGGGAAGTTACAATTGTCTCTGCAGTTCCAGCACCAACTTTCACCAAAATCTCGCAGTACTGGGGATGGAATAGGTCTTCGGCAGCAGCTCGAGACGGGCTCACAGCGAATCCGAACCCGTTTTACTCCGCGCCCAATTTGTTCCCATTGAAATAAAATGAAAAACAATTCGGGCGCCGGATGAATCTGCTGCCAGTTCACTATCGCCAGTTTTGCGCTCCCGTCCGAGCCCAATTTCACCCACAAAGTCAGAAAATAAGAAGCTGGCAGGGAGGGAGAGAGAGAGAGAGAGAGAGAGAGATAGCGAGCGACAGAGTCAGAAATATACAAAGAGATTAAAGAAAAGAGGCAGAAAAGGAAAGTCAACGAGGCAGAGGGGAAACTGAACTCTGCTCGCCAGGTGTAAAACCAGGGCTCGTGAGCTGACAGCTTGTTTCAAACCTCGCTGGATTATTTTTCCATTTGCTTCAAAGGACTTTGGTTTTGCCCCTGGGCTAGGAATCGAGTGACATGGACTAATGACCCAAAAGACGTGAGTTCAAACCCACCATGGCTGATTGAGAAAATGAATTTAGTTAAAAATTACCTGGAAGTAAAAATAAATGTAGCATTTAAACATTGACGAGGTATCATGAAGAGTTCTGAGGAAGGGTTTTCGACCTGAAATGTTAGCTCTGTTTCTCTCTCCACGGATGTTGCCTGGCCTGCTGAGTTTTTCCAGCGTTTTCTGTTGTTGTTTCAATTTTCCCGCATCCGCAGTATTTTGCTATCGCATCATCATAAAGAGCTAACCGAGTCACTAATATCCTTTAGAGAAGGAACCTGCCGTCCTGAACCATCTGGCCTATACGTGACTCCAGTTCCTCACCAACTGCCCTCTGAAGTGATCTAGCAAGTCACTGAGGGCAACTAGGGATGGGCAATAAATGCAAGCCTTGCCACTAATCAAATAAAATATACACAGTGATGGTAACTGGGCTTTAACTACTGATTTATTGATTTCTCCCTATTGCCACGTCTCGCAGTCTGCCAAGTTATGCCTGAACCTCGGGCTTCCTTTCTTTACATATTTGCGTGTCTCTTCTTAGTCCACTATTTCTTCACCCTGGCCAAGACGGATAACGGGTTGAGATGCCTTCTCAGACTCTCCAAAGAATCTCAGAATCTTTGGCCACTATTCTGACATTTCCTTTTAATGTTCCCATCCCTGTAATTTGAACGGCCTTTGCCTTCTTCCAAACCCGTCCCAATCCGCACCTCAAGCTGTGCTAGTGAGTAGACCTGGGTGTTAAGAGCGCACTTCAGGTTAATACTGTACATTAAACCCTCCCTCATAGCCATTCTGGCCTAAGATACTCTGATAGAAATATCCCAGCTAAAGAAAGACCGAGACAGAGAGAGATGATTAGAGCGACACAGAAACAAACTGAGACATAGAGAGAGAGAGAGAGGCAGGAGAAAGGCAGATCGTGAGCAAAACTGAGGGATAATCAGAATCAGTGAGAGGCATAGAAATACAGAGTCGGAGAGAGAGCATGAGTTGAGCAGCAGAGAATATGTGCTGAAATTTGATAAACTGTCATTACCTGTCGGCCATTTTGTTATGACGATATTATTAATTTATTTTCCCTCTTTCATTGCAGCGAATTTATTTACAATTGTGATTCTCTCCCGTGGAAAGTGCGGTCTCTCCACATGCATCACTCGATACCTGTTGGCCATGGCAGTAGCAGATCTACTCGTCCTGATCTTTGATGTAATTCTGTATGAGATTAAAGATATTTATTTCCCCTATTCATTCCTGAACTATACAATCATCTGCAGTATCAATTTCAGCTTGGCATTTGCTGCCATTGATTGTTCTGTCTGGTTTACAGTCGCCTTCACCTTTGATCGATTCATCGCCATTTGTTACCAGAAGCTGAGAATCAAATATTGCACTGAAAATACCGTGGCTGTGATTATTATAACGGTGTGTGGTTTGAGCCTTTTACAAAACACTCCACTTTACTTTGCAATTGAAGCTGATGAAATAATTGATAACGCACAATGGTTCTGTGTTGCAAAATCTGCCCTCTACACCATGCCCATTTGGATGGCTTACAGCTGGTTGCGCAATATTTTAACACCTTTCGTTCCATTCGTGTTGATTGCACTTCTCAATACTCTGACCATCAGGAACATTGTACAGGCCAATAGGGTCAGGAGGGGACTCCGAAGGAGCAAGAAGGGTGAGAGTAACAATGATCCAGAGATGGTGAACCGAAGGAAATCCGTCATCTTACTGCTCGCAATTTCAGGCAGTTTTATCCTGCTATGGATGGTAAATTTCCTCTTTGAAATATGTGTACAAATGACAGATACTAATTTCTTCCAAACAGAATACGCTGATCCTTTTACCATCGTGGAACACAGCGGATATATGCTCCAGCGTTTGAATTCCTGCACCAACACAGTTATTTATGCAGTGGCCCAGACTAAATTCAGAAATGCGTTAAAGAATGTGGTTAAATATCCCTTTGCTCAGGTGATTAATTTAATAAAATTAAATTAACAGCACTAAATTTAAACCATGATTCCCCATAGGAAAATAGGATCAGGAACAGGAGTAGGTCATTTAGCCCCTTGACTCTGTTCCGCCAGATCATGGCTGATCTGTGACCGAACTTAATATACCCGCCGTTGACCATATCCCTTGCTACCTTTGGTTAACAAAAATCTATCAATCTCAGATTTCAAATTAAAAATTGACCTCGCATCAATTGTCTTTTGCGGGTGAGAGTTCCAAATTTCAACCATCCTTTGTGTGTAGAAGTGTTTCCTAACATCACTCCTGAATGGCCTGGCTCTAATTTTTCGATTTTGCCCGCTAGTACTAGAATTCCCAATCCAGCTGAAATAAAGTCTCTCTATCGACCCTCTCAGTTCCCCTCAATATCTTGATCAAATCATTTCTTAGCCTTCTAAATTCCAGGTAAAAAAAACCCTTAGTTTGTGTAATCTCTGCTCGTAATTTCACCCTTCGAGTCCAGGTATCATTCTGGTAAATTTACACTGCACTCGTCCAAGGGTCCATATACTTCCTATGGTGTGGTGCCCAGAACTGCTCACAGTACTCCAGGTGTGGTCTAACCAGGGCTTTGTATAGCTGATGCATAACTTATACCCCCATGTATTCTAGTCATCTACTTATAAAGGCCAGCATTCCATTAATCTTTCAAGTTATTTTCTGCATCTGTCCATGAAATTTTGATGATCTATGTACATGGGCCCCAAGTCTGCTTGCACCTCCACTGTTTTTAGCTTTTCACCATTTCGAAAGTAGTCTGTTCAATCCTTTTTAATTCCAAACTGAATGACCTCACATTTGCCTACGTTGAAACCCATTTACCTGTTATGCCCATTCACTTAATGTATTAAATGCTCTTTGTAATTTTATGCTTCCATCTACACTGCTTATAATGCCGTCTATCTTTGTGTCATCGGCGAACTTGGATATGTGGCTGCCTATCCCATTATTTAAGTCGTTAATAAATATGATGGATAGTTAAGGCCCCAACACAGATCTTGCAGACACCACTAGTCACGTCCTGCCAATTAGAGCACCTGCCCATTATCCCTACTCTCTTTCTTTCGCCGCTCAGCTAATTTCCTGACCAGGTCAATAATTTGCCTTCAATTCCATGAGCTTCAAGTTTAGCTAACGATCTCTTATGAGGGACTTTATCAAATGCCTTCTGCAAGTCAATATAAATAACCTTCATAGACATTTCTCTGTCAACCATCACATCGGCAAAAAATTCAATCATGTTCTTCAGGCATGACCTAACCTTTACAAATCTATGCTGGCTCTCTCTGATCAGCTGAACATTTTCAAGGTGTTCAGTCACTCAATCCTTAGTTAAAGACTCTAGCAATTTTCTGACACCAGATGTTAAACTAACTGGTCTTTCAGTCTTTGGTTTCCCTCTCTTACCTTTCTCAAATAGCGGAGTGCCATGCATAATTTTCAAATCTAAATGAACGGTTCCCGAATCGAGAGAACTTTGGAAGTTTATAGTTCAGGCATCTGCAAAGTTCTCACCTACTTCCTTTAAAACCCTGAGATGAAAGCATCTGGTCATGGGTGTTTGTCACTTTCTGGTTCCGTTATTTTTTTCATTACTGTTATTTTGCTTATGTTACTTTTGGTGAGACCACGTCCCTGATTCAATATTAATTTCATTGGGATGTCCGGCATGCTATCCTCGTCCTCTACTGTAAATGCTGATAAAAATTAATTATTCAACATGTCCGCTATTTACTTATTTTCATTTACAATTATCACATTTATCAGCTTTCACAGGGCCTACATTGTTCCTGACTATCCTCTTTTTCCTAATATAATTGTAAAAGATTTGTGTGTTGATTCTGATATCCCTTCCTTCCAAGTCTCCCCAGACCCAATAACTGCCCAGAGCTGATTCTCAGTGTCTGTCACAGAACTCGCCGTGGAGCTTGAAGCTGGCGCTGGTGAGTTTCGACAGTTTAAATGCTGCCGCCTGTCGGTAAATGTCCTCCACAGCAGAACACCCACCTCATCACATCCAGTTCAATACTAAAGATGGCAGATTCGATTCTCTGTCAATGAGCAGTCACATACTCTGGCCATGAATTCTAGTACCCACAATAACCAGATGCTCTTAAAGTTGAAAAAGACAATTTGACAAAATATTTCCTCACCCTAATCATAGAATCATAGAAATTTACACATGGAAGGATGCCATTTCGGCCCATTGTGTCCGCGCCGGCCGACAAAGAGCTAACCAGCCGAATCCCACTTTCCAGCTCTTTGTCCGTAGCCCTGTAGGTTACGTGACTTCACGTGCACATCCAAGCACGTTTTAAATGTGGTGAGGGTTTCTGCCTCTACCACTCTTTCACGCATTGAGTTCCAGACCCCAACCACCTTCTGGGTGAAGACATTTCCCCTCAACACCCCTCTAAACCTCTTACCAATTACTTTAAATCTATGCCCCATGGATGTTGACCCTTCTGCTAAGGGAAATAGATCATTCCTGTCAACTCTACTTAGGCCTCTCATAATCTTATACAACTAAATAAATTCTCCCCTCAGCCTTCTCTATTCCAATGAAAACAGTCCCAGCCTACCGAATCTTTCCTCATGGCTAAAATTCTCAAATCCTTTCAACTCCTTGACTGGGTTTAGGGTCAGTGAGTGACGATTACTGTTCAATGTCACATTCTGTTGGCCAGTCTTCAAGTTGAGCCTTTCCTGTGACTGCTGGCCGGCCATTGTAAAGTGGCCTATTGCAGCCCCCCTACTGCTGTTCCTACTGAGATCAAATAACTCAGCTCAAAACCAAGGGCTTGAACCTCGGATCCTCTTGTTCTGGTTATAGCAGAATTCTAACTTTGGTGCTTTGAGCTCTGCCCAGGAGCACAGATTATAAACCATGCCATCAACTCCTGGTTCTCCATCCACTATTTTAATGGATGAAAGTCACAGCCTGGGAACCCCCAGCACGAATTTCAATGTGGCGGCTTAGGCTCTGGGCCTGGTGTGTGCATTCGGTCAATCAGCCCTGAGGTGTTTATAATGAGGGTGATTAAAATGAAATCAGTGGGATGAAAATGAACCATTTGTGAATATGAATCTTCTTATCCTGTTTCTCGTAAATGTCTCAGAATGCATCAATTACAATTATTTTGACGCAGTGAGTGATTTTATTTCGACGGTTATCCTGCACACCTCGGGATCTCACGAACAGTCTGGGTAACTGTACGGTTGAGTTAATATGAATCAGGTTAAGGGGAGAAACAAAAGCCAGGTTTCCTGCTCCTACTTTTATTAAGTGTCTCTGTACATCTGATGAGGTGTGATTGAACTGAACTGGCCTCCACTTCTTGAATATCAAATTTAAACTTAAATATAAATGTTGCCCTTGTGTAGTTTTGGCCAGAAAGGATGTTGTCAGATTTAGAGAGATGTGGGATTAGATTATTACTTTTACTACCTGGTTTGCACGCCCCTTAAACAGTCCACCTGATCTTCCTGATTTATTTCAATGGATGATTTGGACAGGCTGGGTGATTGGGCAGATGCATGGCAGATGCAGTATAATGTGGATAAATGCGAGGTTATCCACTTTGGTGGCAAAAACAGGAAGACAGATTATTATCTGAACGACAATAGATTGGGAAAAGGGGAAATGCAACGAGATCTGGGAGTCCTTGTGCACCAGTCGCTGAAGGTAAGCATGCAGGTGCAGCAGGCGGTTAAGAAGACAAATGGTATGTTGACCTTCATAGCGAGAGGATTCGGCTACAGGAGCAAGGATGTCTTGCTGCAGTTGTACACGGCCTTGCTGAGAGCACACCTTGAGTATTGTGTGCAGTTTTGGTCGCCTTATCTGAGGAAGGATGTTCTTGTCATGCAGGGAGTGCAGCGAAGATTTACCAGACTGATACCTGGGATGGCAGGAATGACGTATGAAGAGAGATTGGGTCGACTGGGCTTATATTCGCTAGAGTTTAGAAGAATGAGAGGGGATATCATTTAAACTTATAAAATTTAACAGGACTAGACAGACTAGATGCAGTAAGGATATTCCCGATGTAGGGTAGTCCAGAACCAGAGGTCACAGTCTAAGGATAAGGGGTAAGCCATTTAGGACTGAGATGAGGAGGAATTTTTTTACCCAGAGAGTGGTGAAACTGTGAAATTCTCTACCACAGAAGGCAGTTGAGGCCAATCCATAAAATATATTCAAGAAGGAGATAGATATATTTCTTAAGGCTGAAAGGATCAAGGGATATGGGGAGAAAGCCGGGACAGGGTACTGAATTTGGATGATCAACCATGATCTCATTAAATGGTGGAGCAGTCTCGAGGGGCCGAATGGGCTACTCCTGCTCCTATTTTCTATGCTTTTATGCTTCTATGCTATGCTATGGATGTTAATTGCCCAGACACTAAAGATGAAATATAACCATTATGTTTCTCAAATTCCCAATGGTCATACTATTTACATAACTTCCAGTGCAGGGTTGGACAGATTTAAACATTGCCTGTAAGGAAAATTTAAGCATAATTTTCTCCAATTTTGCTTGGTATAGACGTCTTTAATTCTGTTATGTTACCCAAGAGTTTTAAATCCGCTTCTCTTACATAAATCATATCCCACCTTTTCTTAAAACACTTTTTTATTTGGATTGATCAGTTGGTCTCGGGAAAGTTTGTTTGAGTTGATCCACTCAGTGCAAATATATAAATGCTGTGTGATTTGTTCAGGGTTGGCTGTTGTTTCAATTTTAACAGAGATTTATTAATTCATGAATCTTCACGAATTTAATGTTGGCACTTTTCAATCCAAGCAAATTGCTGTGGATTGTTTCTAGAGAGACTACTGGGCAGAATTGCCTGCTCCTGTGTCTAAGGTTTTTTTTAATCACCTGGGCACCGTGAATACAGGGGACGAGACAGAGAGCAGTAAATGCCTAGAAGGGATCCTGCCCAATTTGTTGTCCATTTAAATCAATGGGCTGTGTTCATTAGGGGCTTGTGCTCCTTCTTCCACAGTTTTCCTGTACTCACTGTTCTGAGGCAATCCAATAGCCCCGGGTACATGGACAGGGAAATTTAGCCCTCTCTGTCTGAGCATTTAAAAAGCTTTCGGACTGATAACTACCATATTTGATGAGAAAATATTAAATGTATCACTGCATAAAAAGTTCAATTACAGTAGAGTTTTACCACAAGACTTGCAAACGAATTACTTTCTACAACACGATGCAACTGCTGTAAACATGTGTTAAATTGTCACTGCTGTTCGCTTGTTTTATTAATGGTTGATAAATCTGTTTTGGAGATTAAAGCTAAAACAATGTTTGGTGTACTTTCACTCGACCAATTTACAACAACAAGGAGAATCCCACTAATTTACAAAACAAATCTAAACCACTCACTTTTTTTCTTTTTGAGGTGCTGTTACATTGTTAGCCTTTAGTAACCCATTTGGCCAACATATTTAAGGTTTTGGTCAAGCGATACAGGGGGGATGTAAGGAAAAACTTTGTTTACGCAGCGAGTGGTGATGACCTGGAATTTGCTGCCGACGGAAGTGGTGGAAGAGGAGACACTCAATGCTTTCAAGCAGTGACTGGATAGGCACTTGAGGGAAATAAACTTGCAGGGTTACGGGGATAGAGCGAGGGAATGGGACAGACTGGATTGCTTTCCAGAGACCCGGCACGGACTCGATGGGCCGAATTGCCTTCTTCTGTGCCGTTATGACTCTATTACTCTATGTCTCCATGAATCTATGACATCTGCTTTATTGGACACTGCCTGCAACCTGTTAGCTAATGTAATATCAATTTCAGAGACTGCTGTTGTAATACCTTAACCATTGTCACCGGCTTCCGCACCTTTTTATCTGCTTTTTACCAAACGTAATCAATTCATGCCTCCACTTTCCAGACCTTACTTTATCATTGGAGTTCCATTCACCAGCTGATCTCTCGTTGTTCACAGCTGCCATGAGGCAAAGGCCATTTCAGTTCCAGGGTGGTCCTGCTGCAAGGCATCAGCCATCCTGCTCTGAACATACTGCCACTGAAGGAACTAGGCAAGTAAGGTAATGGACTTTAAATAAGTAAGATTTTATTCGCCAAAGCTGGGCATGGTGGAAGTAAAAATAAAATTTGTTTTACAAAGTATTTTGAACATTGGACATCCTGGAGAGATATATGTTGGACATCTTGGAGAGTTAAGGGTTAAAATCGATCTTCTTTGCATCTTGGAACAACAGTTCTTTCAAGATATGAAGATTGACTTTGAAGTATCGTGTGAGGAATGCAAAGTGAAAAGATGTATGATTGGATCCCTGAGTTAAATAAATAATCTGGGCATGATTCCTGAAAGGATTTCAGTTTGGTATCGGTGTATATTCTATTGAAAGTCAGGGAAGTGTAGTTGAGAATCATTGATTAATAGGTTTCCTTCAGAGAATTGTGTTTATAACCTACAGAAATAGTAATCTATTTGATAGCCTGGCAACTATCCTATATTGGGACCATCCAGGGTTGCTGAGAAGAACTCCGATCTTTTGATTAGATAATTTAAAAGAACAGGAATGGCTTGTATCTGAAGTCAAATCTGGTATGATATTGGGATGCTGGTGTGTGTGTGCAAATTTGGTATATACGCATGAAGCAACTAGCATGTGCTACTGCATGGTAAATATGCATTGAAGAATGAGTCTCAGAAATGCTCAGTTACTTGACATGAGTGCCACATGAAATGGTTAATGTGGACCAGGAACGTGAGATTTGTTTTCATAAATGCAATAATATAAGCTCCATAGCGAAACTAACTTGTTAATGAAGCAATATAGCGTTAAACGCACTACTACCTATTAGAGGAATACGAATTGAAGTAAAGAGGGACATAGAATTTAAATTTCAAAAATTCAGGCTTGAATTCCTTTGAGTTGACAATTAAATTGGGATGACTGCAAGATAGTGGGAAATAATACATAGCAAGAATATCTACAAGGTGGATACTGTTACAAGGGGAGTGGAATAATCTTTTATGTCTCTGATTTCTTGATATTGTGCTGTATATCAATAAAGTCTTTTCCATATACTCTACCATCAATTGTATCTTGCTTGTTCGAAACGTGTTGTTGTGAACCATAGGAGGACAGAAGTTGAATGCTAACATTTACCACTGAAATGGTTTGTTGCGACTGATTAGTGACATTGGTCCAATGTCAGGAAAAATATCATGGGCATGCATCTGACATGGTGCTGGTGCTCAAGAATCCTTGGATTCCCCCCCCCCCCACCCCCCTTGGGCAACTACCTTCCCTGATCCTGAGACGTGATGTGTTCAATGAATCCCTTCAATTCAACAATGTGGGAGCTCGACAGACTTCACAGTTTATGACTGTGAGAATGTGATTTCGATCAAACTGTTGTCACGGGGGTCGCTATAATGTTAGGATTGTTAATGCTTCGGGATTGGAAATTATTCAGGTGAAGTTGTTCCTAATCTGCTGTTGTCGCCTCGGTGCATGACCAGGCTCCCAGACATGTCCCGCAAGCTCCGACTACTATCTGGCTCTGTGACATCAATCTACTGACCCGGATTTCTTGGGGCATCATCTAGGATCACTTCGGAATCACTGGGGTGTTTGCAGCATTGTGTAACATGCAACAGATCTCTTTGCTGTAGGAGATTGTGATGACCGGTACCGCAGGCTATCCAGGCACCTGAAACTTGCTCTTACCTGTGGATCAGTCGGAGCAGGAATTCTCATCTGAGTCGCACAAGAATCCTTGTATTCCACCCCCACCCCCCTTGGGCAACTCTCTTCCCTGATCCTGAGACGTGATGTGTTCAATCAATCCCTTCAATTCAACAATGTGGGAGCTCGACAGACTTCACAGTTTATGAGGCATTGTTTTAATGGCCCAGAAAATCGTCCCAATACAGGAGAGTACGCACTGTGTACTCACCCATATTCGGTCCCGAAGTGCCGGTATCCTGCATGCACTGCGCATGCGCGGTAAACCGTCACTTCCGATATTGCGAAGGTGGCGGTTACTAAGTGAACCGCGTGCGCGCTACAGGCTGTGCGCACGCAGCACACTTAGTTTTTTTTCAGATTTGAACGGGAAGGTTAGTGTTGAAGATTTTACACATGAAGAAAGCAGGCTTAAGACCCCCTTTTAACAAGGTAAGTAGTTAACTAAGAATTATTTAAAAAAAATTTCAACAGGTTTATCTTTTTTGAAGACTTCAAAGAAAGGTAAGTTTATTTTTATAACATTTAAAAAGAATTTAATTTTTTTCAAAAATTAAAATTTTTGTTTAAAGTGGTTAATTTATTTAACTTTAGTTATTTTATTAATGTGATGTTTTTTTTTTATTTAATTGAGGTTTAGCTGTTCTTTTGGGGGCAACTTGTATTCATAGCTTTGACAGCTCTTGCTGTCAAAACTATGAATGAAAGATGGTGTGCTGCAATTGGCTCTAACTGGCCCACGTGATCCCAGAGCTCGCATCGAACTAACTTCGCCTCTGGGACACGCACACCCTGCGCGCTGGCACCAGGGAGAGGCCAGGAACTGAAGTTCGTGTGGGCCAAAACAATAAAGGCATGCGCGGAGTGCGATATCGCGGGGGATCCTTACCCCCGCGGCAACAATCGAAGTCCAATTTCTGGGCCAATATCTATATATATTGGTTCCTTCCAATAAAAGAGAGTTTAATCGTTCTCCAATCAGAGAGATTAAATGCACCAATTGTTAATCCATGTGTATTAACATTCTAAATAGACAGTCCTCTTCAAAACACATCTAGTTACCTTTCTGTTTCATGAATTTCCACACAAGGTCGTGGACAAAAACCAATAAAACTCCATAAAAATTATACGTAATTTATTTTTACACAGAATGAAAGATATGCACAGTTATCATCATCACTGCCAGGAGAACAGTGGCATTATATTAATGATAAGTCACGATCACGTATGGCTAAGCGTTTTGGAAGGTTAACTCCAATGACATTCGAATGGGCAAACTGCCCAGATAACTGTTAATCCGTTTTTTATTTCCGCGCAGGGCCTGTTAATATCTCCAGAAATCTAACATTTCTGCATATCTGTGGGGCTGCTCAGCTGTATGCAACAGACTATGTCACGTTCTGTGTTTATCTGAATGTTCTTCAATCTCACATAAAGCATTGAGCACCCTTAATATAAATTATATATAGTATCTATTAAAGAAGATAGAGTGCATTCTTTATGTAAGTAAGATCTAGATAAAGCTAATCCATCCAAATTTAGGCATTTATTCCATCAAATGCCTCGCATGAATTTATAATAAAATATCCTCAGCTTCAGGACTCTTGTTCCATGACTGCAGTATTGGTCATGTTGAAATATTTTGTTGTAACGTATCATTACAATAATATTCGAGAGTCCTTACTCTTTCAACGAGCAAAATCAATGCAAAATATCCCTGATTAGTAACAGTGAATATGACACGTCTTAATCTGTTCATTCAAATGAATGTAACTATTGAGAATTATTGTACAATGCTCGTGAGTCAATTGAGGTTTTTCTCAGGTATAAATAAGACCATAGTTTGAAAGCCTTCCATAGCAGTGCTTCCGACATATCTTCCTTTTTCCTCAACTGAGGATTCCCCTCTACCGTGGTTGCCACGGCCCTCGACCGTGTCCGTTCTATCTCCCGCACTTGTGGCCTCACCCCGGCCCCGCCATCCCGGAACCACGATAGAGTTCCTCTTGTCCTCACCTTTCACCCCACCAGCCTCCACATTCAAAGGGTCATCCTCCGCCATTTCCGCCATCTCCAACGTGATCCCACCACCAAACGTATCTTCCCCTGACCTCCCCTTTCAGCATTCCGTAGAGACCGCTCCCTCGGAGACACCCTAGTCCAAACCTCTAGAAACCCCAGCACCACATCCCCCTCGCCCGGCACCTTCCCGTGCAAGCACAGGAGATGCAACACCTGCCCTTATACATCCCCCCTTCCCACTGTCCAGGGCCCCATGCACCCCTTCCAGGTGAAAAAGCGATTTACTTGTACTTCTTGCAATCTGGTATACTGTATTCGCTGCTTACGATGTGCTCTCCTCTACATTATGGAGATCAAACGCAGATTGGGTGACCGCTTTGCGGTACACCTCCATTCAGTCCGTAAGGGTGATGCCGAGCTTCCGGTCGCTTGCCATTTGAATTCACCGCACCACGCCCACTCAGACCTCACCGTCCTCAGCCTCTTGCATTGTTCCACGGAAGCTCAGCGTAAGCTCGAGGAACAGCACCGCATCTTCCGATTAGGCACTTTACAGCCTTCCGGACTCAATATCGAGTTCAACAATTTCAGATCATAACCTTAGACCCTACCATATATATATATATATTTTATCCACACTTTAAGTTTGTGCATTTTGCCTTTTTTTTTCTCTCTCCCCCATGGCAGCTGTCCTTCATTCTGCCAGCGCATTTCACACTTCTGAGCCACCTTTTGTTTCTTAACGTGTCCTATTACCATCTTGTCTCGCCTTGAGCATCTCTTAATGTCTCTATGCCTCACCGACGTCCCCTTTTGTTCTTTTATTCCTTCCCCCAGCCTCCAATTTCTTCTCTTTCATTTCCTGGTTTCTTCTCAGTTCTGACGAAGGGTCTTCGACCTGAAACGTTAACTCTGTTTCTCTCTCCACTGATGTTGCCTGGCCTGCTGAGTTTTTCCAGCGCTTTCTGTTGTTATTTCAGTTTTCCAGCATCCGCAGTATTTTGCTATTTTATTGGTTCACAAGTAGCAGGTAACATTCGCACCACAAGAGTAACAGTTAATCAACGTCTCAAACAAGAGAAAGCCCAACCACCTCCTCCTGACCTTCAAAAATACCGCCACTGATGTGGTCCCCACGCTCCTCATCGAAAAGAAGCATAACTGGATCAGACGTAACACAGTGGACACTATTTGAGTGCAACGGTTGGATACAGTGCGAAGAAACCCTCATTTTCTCACCTCTTAAAGCCGCTCCATCTTCTACATGGCTCAAGTTCAGGTTGAGCTCGAATACTCATCACTCACCTGGAACGGTGTAGCCGTAACAACACTCAGGGAGCTCTTCAACATGCAGGACAGAGCAGTTCACTTGATGGGCGCCTATGCGACTGGAAAAAATATCCACAGCATCAATCACTGATGCATTGCAAATGCAGTTTTTACACTGCACTCTCTGCACTGTAGCAACTCACCAGGGTTACTTAACTGGGGCAGCACCTCCTTCCCCTGCGCCCTCGATTGCCTGGAAGGAGAGGGGTGGAAGTTACATGGGAAGACTGCTGCCTCCAAGTCCCCCTCCAGGACACACACGGTGAAGGCTTTGACATTCATAATGATTCCTACATCGTCGTGATTTCATTCACTAGAAATTCCCTACCTAATATCATCATAGATGTCATCACTACAATGCCTTGTGCTCTTCAGGAAAATGTCCACCACTATTGTAACAGGAAAAACGCCACTGGCGGTAAATGCTCCCTCGTCAGCTAAGACAAAAATAGACGGGGTAAAGAAAAAAACAAAGTGTAATGAAGAACAGAGACTAAATATAATCAGAAAAAAAAGAAGGCATAAGTATAAAATGAGACAGAACGTGAAGGAAGAGAAATAGAGAGTGAAGCAGGAGGCGAGGGAAAAGATAGAGAGACAATATTGAAGGAAGAGGGACGAAAAATAAAAGGAGGATGGTATCAGCGGTAATTAAAGGTAGTGAAAAAAATAAAAGACGTTTGGCACTAAATGCTGCAGATTGAGACTGGAGTTAGATAGCAGGAGAGAGAAAGAAAATGGGAAATTAGAGAATAAATATAGAGGCAGCAAAGTCAAAGAGGAGAACGAGTCAGATCTAATTGAAAGAGAGGTGAGGGGACGAGAGAAGAGGAGAGGAGAGGGAAATCGTTGAAGAGAGAGGAAAATAAATGAGAGCAGAGGGTATGAAGTGAAACGAGAGCGAGACGCTGAAGTGAATGAGAGGAAAGGAAAGAGATGAGGAGAACAGAAGTGAATGAGGTGTGAGAACTCTATTCCATTCTCGCTGTTCCTCCCTCTCCATCGGATCTGTTTTGACGATGCTACCTGCAAGAGGAGTGCTTCCGATTTCTCTTCCTTTTTCCCCAACCGAGAATTCCCTCCAACATGGTTGACCAGTCCCCCGACCATGTCTGCCGCACTTCCCGCACTTCTACTCTCACCCCTTCCCCACCCTCCCAGAACCACGATAGGGTTCCCCTTGTCCTCACCTTCAATCCCACCAACATCCACATTAAACAGATCGTCCTCCGTCATTACCGCCACCTCCAGGGCGACGCCACCAAGAAAAACATCTTACCCTGACCTCCCGTTTAATGTTTCGAAGGGACTGTTCCCTCCGCGACACCGTGGTCCACTCTTCAATCAACCCCAACGCCCCATTCCCTTCCCAGGGCTCCTTCCCATACAAGCACAGGGGATGCAACATATGCCATTTCATACCCGCCTTTTCCAAAGTCTAGGACCCCAAATACTCCTTCCAGGTGAAACCACGATTTACATGTGCATCGTTCAATTTAGTATACTGTATTCGCTGCTCAACATTACTGGTGATAATTCTCTATCGCCCATTTGCGCTACAGTTGGAGAACAATTTCACCCACACAGTCAGAACAGGTTAAACCGACAGAGAGACAACATGTTAGAGAACGTCAGAGCCGGAAATATACAAGGAGAGATAAAAAGAGACAGAGACAGAGAAATTCACAGAGACAAAGGGGTAAACATTCAGAAAGGATAGAATAAAAGGAAAAGGGGGTGGGGTAGCATTGCTGGTTAAAGAGGAGATTAATGCAATAGCTAGGAAGGACATCAGCTTGGAGGATGTGGAATCAATATGGGTTGAGCTGCAGAACACCAAAGGGCAGAAAACGTTAGTGGGAGTTGTGTACAGACCTCCAAACAGCAGTAGTGAGGTGGGGGAGGGTATGAAACAGGAAATCAGAGGTGCGTGCAAAAAAGGCACGGCAGTTATCATGGGTGACTTTAATATGCATATAGATTGGGCTACTCAAACTGGAAGCAATACGGTGGAGGAGGATTTCCTGGAGTGTTTAAGGGATGGTTTCCTAAACCAATATGTTGAGGAACCAACTCGAGGGGAGGCCATCCTGGACTGGGTGTTGTGTAATGAGGAGGGACTAATCAGCAATCTTGTGGTACGAGGCCCCCTGGGGAAGAGTGACCATAGTATGGTGGAGTTCTACATTAGGATGGAGAAGGAAACAGTTAAGTCAGAGACCATGGTCCAGAACTTAAATAAGGGCAACTTTGAGGGTATGAGGCGTGAATTGGCGAGGTTAAATTGGCAAGCGATATTTAAGGGGCTATCAGTGGAAGGGCAATGGCAGACATTTATAGATCGCATGGATGAACTACAACAATTGTACATCCCGGTCTGGCATAAAAATAAAAAAGGGAAGGTGGCTCAACCATGGCTAACAAGGGAAATCAGGGATAGTATTAAAACCAAGGAAGTTGCATAAAAATTGGCCAGAAGTAGCAGCAAACCCGGGAACTGGGAGAACTTCAAAACTCAGCAGAGGAGGACGAAGGGTTTGATTAGGGCAGGGAAATTAAAATATGAAAGGAAGCTTGCAGAGAACATTAAAATGGACTGCAAAAGCTTCTATAAATATGTAAAAAGAAAGAGGTTAGTAAAAACAAACGTAGGTCCCCTGCAGTCGGAAACAGGGGAAGTCGTAATGGGGAACAAGGAAATGGCAGATCAATTGAACAAGTACTTTGGTTCGGTGTTTACTGTGGAGGACACACACAACCTGCCGGAAATAAAAGGGGTCAGAGGATCTGGTAAGAGGGAGGAGCTGAGGGAAATCCTTATTAGTCGGGAAAAGGTATTGGGGAAATTGATGGGACTGAAGGCTGAAAAATCCCCGGGGCCTGATGGTCTGCATCCCAGAGTACTTAAGGAGGTGGCCTTGGAAATAGTGGATGCATTGACGATCATTTTCCAACATTCCTTCGACTCTGGATCAGTTCCGATGGAGTGGAGGGTGGCCAATGTAACCCCTCTTATTAAAAAAGGAGGGAGGGAGAAAGCAGGGAATTATAAACCGGTCAGCCTGACATCGGTCGTGGGTAAAATGATGGAAGCAATTATTAAAGATGTCATAACAGACCATTTGGAAAGTGGCGACATGATAGGTCCAAGTCAGCATGGATTTGTGAAAGGGAAATCATGCTTGACAAATCTTCTGGAATTTTTTGAGGATGTTTCCAATAGGGTGGACAGGGGGGAACCAGTAGATGTGGTGTATTTGGACTTTCAGAAGGCCTTCGACAAGGTCCCACACAAGAGATTGGTGAGCAAAGTTAAAGCACATGGGATTGGGGGTAATGTGTTGACGTGGATTGAGAACTGGTTGGCACATAGGAAACAAAGAGTAGGAGTAAATGGGTACTTTTCAGAATGGCAGGCAGTGACCAGCGGGGTACCGCAGGGTTCGGTGCTGGGACCCCAGCTGTTTACATTATATATTAATGATTTGGACGAAGGGATTAAATGTAATATCTCCAAATTTGCGGATGACACTAAATTGGGAGGCAGTGTGAACAATGAGGAGGATGCTAGGAGGCTACAGAGTGACTTGGACAGGTTGGGTGAATGGGCAAATGTATGGCAGATGAAGTACAATGTGGATAAATGTGAGGTTATCCACTTTGGTGGTAAAAATAGAGAGGCGGACTATTACCTGAATGGTGGCAGATTAGGGAAAGGGGACGTGCAGCGAGACCTGGGCGTCATGGTACATCAGTCACTGAAGGTGGGAATGCAAGTGCAGCAGGCAGTCAAGAAAGCAAACGGAATGATGGCCTTCATAGCAAGGGGATTTGAGTACAGGAGTAGGGAGGTGATGCTACAGTTGTACAGGGCCTTGGTGAGGCCACACCTGGAGTATTGTGCGCAGTTTTGGTCTCCTAACTTAAGGAAGGACATTCTTGCTATTGCGGGAGTGCAGCGAAGGTTCACTAGATTGATTCCTGGGATGCCCGGACTGACATATCAAGAAAGATTGGGTCAACTGAACTTGTATCCTCTGGAGTTCAGAAGAATGAGGGGGGATCTTATAGAGACATTTAAAATCCTGACTGGTTTAGTCAAATTAGATGCGGGCAGAATGTTCCCAATGGTAGGGAAAACTAGAACCAGGGGTCACAGTCTAAGGATTAAGGGGAAGCCATTTAGGACTGAGCTGAGGAGGAACTTCTTCACCCAGAGAGTGGTGAATCTATGGAATTCTCTTCCACAGAAGGTTGTTGAGGCCAGTTCGCTAAATATATTCAAAAGGGAGTTAGATATAACACTCACAACTAAGGGGATCAAGGGGTATGGCGAGAAAGCAGGAATGGGGTACTGAGGTAGCATGTTCAGCCATGAACGCATTGAATGGCGGTGCAGGCTCGAAGGACCGAATGGTCTACTCCTGTACCTATTTTCTATGTTTCTATGTCTATGTTTCTAAACTTAACTACGATCAACAGGCGTAAAACTGGTGCTAGCCCACTGTCAGCTTGTTTCATCTCTTTCTTGATTTCTCTTTCCAATTATCTCAATGATAAACAAAATCATGCGAGGTGAAAGAAGGGTTGTCGTCTCTATCACTGGATTTTGACCTGGTGATAAAGGTTTAACTTACCACGAGAGAGAGAAAGAGTGAAACTGAAAGAAGCAATGAATCGTGGAGTTTTCTATCGAGATTTTTCACCTACTAGAAGTACTGCCCTTCTATAAAATGTGTTGAGTTGCCTTCCTTTCCAATGGATGGGAGATACGGCAATAGAAGCACTCGCATGAAAATAATATTAGTTCACAGGTCTGTTGAACTTAATGCCATTTCCTGCCATGACGTTGTGTAGGATGCCTGATAGACAGACCCTTTCTGAAATAGGTGCCCAGGTTGTTAAGAGTGGTCAGTCTCCTGGATGTAATGGAATGGACTTTCGTTAAACTACTGGAATAATAATCCAAGAGACCTGGGCGAATAATCCAGAGACCTGGACTAATACTAGAGACCTGGAAAAATAATCCAGAAAACGTGAGTTCAAATCCCAGCATGGCAGTTTGATAATTTGTATTCAGTTAAAGAATATGGAAATTTTAAACAAGGTTAACAACAATAAAATGTTTGAGGGAAGTAACCCTTCTGTCCTTACCGGTCTGATCTATCCGTGACTCAAGTCCCACACGAACGGGTGATATTTAACTGCTCTATGAAGCGGTTCAGCAAGCCACTAATTTGTATTTGGTCAACCAGGGATGGACAATAAACGTTTCCCTTGCAAATAAGTCCCACATAAAATATGTACAGTGAAGTTAACTGTGCTTTAACTTATTCTCCCTATTGCCACTTAACTTCTGAAGTGCCTGGCAATAAATGCTAGCACCTCAGAAATATTTTCCCACCTAGTTGAGGTTGTTCACATCCACCATAGCCAATCTAGCATAACATACATTTATAGATAATCCAGGATAAAGAGAGTGACGGGGTGAAAGAGAATATTAGTTAAAGCTAAACTGAAACAAAGTGGGACTGATATACAAAGAAGCAGGAAAACCGTATAGGGGAAAAGAGAAATAGAGCACCGAAGGTGACATTCAGAGACAGAGAGAGGGAGATAAGTAGCTAGAGAGTGTCGGAGAGAGAGGATGAGTAGTACAGTAGACAAAGGTGAGCTGTAACTTCGTACATTTTCGTCACCTGCCGGTTCTTTTGCTCTGAGTACAATGATGGTTTTATTGTTTTCCCATCATTAATACAGTTAGTTTAATGACAGTCATGATCCTCTTCCATGGAACGTGTGGTCTCTCCAATTGTATCAGCCGTTACCTGGCGGCCCTAGCACTTCCGCTCTATTGGTCCGAATAGTTGATGTCATTCTGTATGAGATCAAAGAGGTTTTTTTCCCAAGCTATTTCCTGGACTACACTTTCATCTTCCATCTCAATCTCACCCTGATAGTTGATGCCATTGACTGTTCCGTCTGGTTAACTGTCGGCTTCACTTTTGATCGATTCATTGCCAGTTGTAACCAGAAGCTGAGAGAAAAATATTGCACCGGTAAAACTGCGGCTGTGATCATAAAAACCGGTTGTGTGCTGTGTTATTTTGTTTCTGAATATTCCAATTTACTTTATGATCGAAACTGGGGAAACAATTAAAAATACACAGGAAAAACTCAGCAGGCCAGGCAACATCCGTGGATAGAGAAACAGTGTTAACGTTTCAGGTCGAAACCTTCGTCGGAACTGAGAGAAAAGCAAGAAATTAAACAGACAAAAATGCAATGGGGAGGCTGGGGGGAGGAATAAAAGAACAACAGGGTTGGTCTATAGTAAGCAGAGACATTAAGAGATGCTCAAGGCAAGACGAGATGGTAATGGGACAGGTTAAGAAACAAAAGCTGAGGTGTGAAAAGCTGGCAGAATGAGACAGCTGCCGTAGGGGGAGAGAGAGAAAGAAAAAAAAAGGAAGAAGGCACGGACCAAAAGGGGTAGATAAAATGTATATATATGTCGGAGGGGCCGGGTTTATGATCTGAAATTGTTGAACTCGATATTGAGTCCGGAATGCTGTAAAGTGCCTAAACAAAAGATGAGGTGTTGTTCCTCGAGCTTACGCTGAGCTTCCGTGGAACAATGCACAAGGCCGAGGACGGTGAGGTCTGAGTTGGCATGGAGGGGTGAATTCAAATGACAAGCGACCGGAAGCTCGGCATCACCCTTACGGACTGAACGGAGGTGTTCCGCAAAGCGGTCACGCAATCTGCGTTTGGTCTCCCCAATGTAGAGGAGACCACATCGTGAGCAGTGAATACAGTATACTAGATTGCAAGAAGTACAAGTAAATCGCTGTTTCACCTGGAAGGGGTGTTTGGGGCCCTGGAGAGTGGGAAGCGGGGATGGATAAGGGCAGGCGTTGCATCTTCTGTGCTTGCACGGGAAGGTGCCGGGTGAAGGGGAAGGGGTGCTGAGGGTGATAGAGGAGTGGACTAGGGTGTCTCGGAAGGAGCGGTCCCTATGGAATGCTGAAAGGGGAGGTGAGGGGAAGATACGTTTGGTGGTGGGATCACGTGGGAGGTGGCGGAAATGGCGGAGGATTATCCGTTGAATGTGGAGGCTGGTGGGGTGAAAGGTGAGGACAAGGGGAACTCTATCGTGTTTCCGGGAGGGAGGGGCCGGGGTGAGGGCAGAAGTGCGGGAGATGGAACGGACACGGTCGAGGGCCGTGTCGACCACGGTAGAGGGGAATCCTCGGTTGAGGAAAAAGGAAGACATGTCGGAAGCACTGGTATGGAAGGTGGCATCGTTGGAGCAGATGGGGCGGAGACGGAGAAACTGGGAGAAGGGAATAGAGTCCTTACAGGAGGCGGGGTGGGAGGAAGGGTAGTCAAGGTAGCTGTGGGAGTCAGTGGGCTTGCAGTGAATGTTGGTCAATAACCTATCCCCAGAGATGGAGACGGAGAAGTCGAGGAAGGGGAGGGAAGAGTCGGAGATGGACCATGTGAAAGTGAGGGAAGGGTTCAAATTGGAGGCAAAGTGAATTAAATTGTCTAGTTCGGGGCGAGAGCAGGAAACGGCACCGATACAGTCGTCAATGTAGCGGAAAAAGAGGCGAGGGAGGGGACCCGAGTAGGACTGGAACAAAGAGTGTTCCACATATCCCACGAAAAGGCAGGCATAGCTAGGACCCATGCGGATAACTATAGCAACACGTTTGATTTGGAGGAAACGGGTGGAGTCAAAGGAGAAGTTGTTCAATGTGAGAACAAGTTCAGCCAGGCGGAGGAGGGTGGCGGTGGATGGGGATTGGCTGGGCCTCTGTTCAAGGAAGAAGCGGAGCGCCCTCAGGCCATCCTGGTGGGGGATGGAGGTGTAGAGGGATTGTACGTCCATGGTGAAGATGAGGCAGTTGGAGCCAGGAAACTGGAAACTGTTAAAGTGGCGGAGGGCGTCAGAGGAATCACGGATGTAGGTGGGAAGGGACTGGACAAGGGGAGAAAAAATAGAGTCGAGATAGGAATAGATAAGTTCCGTGGGGCAAGAGCAGGCTGAAACGATGGGTCTACCGGGGCAGTCCTGTTTGTGGATCTTGGGAAGGAGGTAGAAGCGGGCTGTGCGGGGTTGGGGAACTATGATGTTGGCGGCCGTGGGGGGACGATCTCCAGAGGAGATGAGGACAGTGACAGTTTTGGACACAAGGTCAGTGACAGTCTTGGACACAGTGGTCCGTGCCTTTTTCCTTCTTTTTTTCTGTCTCTCTCACCCCCTACGGCTGCTGTCTCATTCTGCCAGCTTTTCACACCTCAGCTTTTGTTTTTCAACCTGTCCCATTACCATCTCGTCTTGCCTTGAGCATCTCTTAATGTCTCTACTTACCATATACCAATCCATTTGTTCTTTTATTCCTCCCCCCAGCCTCCCCCTTGCATTTTTTTCTGTTCAATTTCTTGCTTTTCTCTCAGTTCCGACGAAGGGTTTAGACCTGAAACGTTAACTCTGTTTCTCTCTCCACGGATGTTGTCTGGCCTGCTGAGTTTTTCCAGCGTTTTCTGTTGTAATTTCGGATTTCCAGCATCCGCAGTATTTTGCTATCACATTAATAATACACCATTGTTCTATGCTGTAAAATCTACCTTCTACACCTTTGCCATTTGAAGGGCTTACTACTGAGTCAGAACTATATTACCCTCATTCGCTCCATTTATGTTAATTGTGTTGCTCAATGCTCTGACCATCATGCACATTCTACAGGCCAGTAGGGTCTGGGGATGACTCCGGTGTAGCAAGAATAGTTTGAGCCACAATGATCCAGAGATGAAGAAGCGAAGGAAATCCATCATTCAACTGCTCACTATCTCAGGCAGTGTTATCCTGCGATGGCTGGTAAATTTCCTGTATTAAATAGACATACAAATTACAGACACTCAATAGCTCAAAACAGATTACATTGACACTTTCACTATCATAGAAAAAAAATCGGATACATGCACCAGCGTTTGAGTTCCTGCACCAACAGTTGCGGACCTAGGAGGGGCGGCGGCGGCAGAGGATAAAACGAGCCCTGGGAGCAGGTAGGCCCACAGCAGCGGCGGTGCGGACCTAGGAGGAGCGGCGGCGGCAGAGGATAAAAGCGACCCCGAGGAGCAGGTCGGCCCAAAGCAGCGGTGGTGCGGACCTCGGAGGAGCGGCGGCGGCAGAGGATAAAAGCGAGCCCGAGTATCAGGTAGGCTTAAAAATCTCAGAGCGGGAGACAGAAGTAAAAAGTAATCGAAGTCTGATGTCACCAGAAAGCAGGTAAGTAATTGGTTGGTGAGTATTTCTCTCTTTCTCCTTTTTTCCATACCGAAATTCTGTGGTTTATAGTTTCTAGAGTCTCTGTGGTGTATAGGGGACTGCTTTTAAACAAGGGCTCTTGCGTATATCATGTAATTGAAGTGAAATTGGTGGGTTTCATTTAATTTAATTTTAATTAATTAATTAAAGGGTAAGTCATGGCAGGAGAGCTCCACTCCGTGATATGCTCCTCCTGCTCTTTGTGGGAAATCAGGGACGCTTCCTGTGTCCCTGACGACCATGTGTGTGGGAAGTGTATCCAGCTGCAGCTACTGATTGAAGGCATTGCGGCGCTGGAGCTGCAGATGGATGCATATTGGAGCATTTGCGACGCTGAGAACGTCGTGGATAACACGTTTAGCGAGTTGGTCACACTGCAGGTAAAGGGTGTACAGGCACGAAGTGAATGGGTGACCAACAGTCAGAGGAAGAGATGCAGGCAGGTAGTGCAGGGGTCCCCTGTGGCCATCCCCCTCTCAAACAGGTATACCACTATGAATGCTGTTAGGGGGACGATTATCAGGGGAAGGCAGCAGCAGCCAACTTCCTGGCACCATTGGTGGATCTGCTGCACAGGCTGGGAGGAAAATGTGTGGAAGAGCTATAGTGGTAGGGGATTCAATTGTAAGGGGAATAGATAGGCGTTTCTGTGCCCGCAAACGAGACTCCAGGATGGTGTGTTGCCTCCCTGGTTCAAGGGTCAATGACGTCTCGCAGCGGCTACACAACATTTTGGAGGGGGAGGGCGAACAGCCAGTTGTCGTGGTGCACATAGGCATCAACGATATAGGTAAAAAATGGGATGAGGTCCTAAAAGCAGAAAATAGGGTGTTAGGAGGTAAATAAAAAAATAGGACCTCAAAGGTAGTAATCTCAGGATTACTACCAGTGCCACGTGCTAGTAAGAGTAGAAATAGGAGGATATTTCAAATGAATACGTGGCTAGAGGAATGGTCCAAGGGGGAGGGATTCAAATTCCTTGGACATTGGAACCGGTTCTGGGGGAGGTGGGACCAGTACAAACGGGACGGTCTGCAACTGGGCAGGGCCGGGACCGATGTCCTCGGGGTAGTGTTTGCTTGTGCTGTGGGGGAGAGTTTAAAGTAAAGTGGCAGGGGGTTGGGAACCTGAGCAGGGAGACAGAGGAAAGGGAAACAAGGATAAAATGAAAAGACAGGAAGGAGAAATACAAAAGTAGAAGGCAAAAACTCAACGGTTTAAATCAAACATAGTCACATTAAATAATAATTCATATAGGTCGGAGAGCGTTAAAAAAACAAGCCTGAAGGCTTTGTGTCTTAATGCAAGGAGCATTCGGAACAAGGTGGATGAATTAACTGTGCAAATAGAGGTAAATGAATACGATTTGATTAGGATTACAGAAACATGGCTCCAGGGTGGCCAATGCTGGGAACGCAACATTCAATATTTAGGAGAGATAGGTAAAAAAGAAAGGGAGGTGGGGTAGCATTGCTGGTTAAAGAGGGGATTAACACAATTGAAAGGAAGGATGCACGGCCCAAAAATTAGTGCCTCTACGCGAGAGTACGCACTGTGTACTCTCGCGTATTCTGTCTCCAATTGCCGGTTTTCTGCATGCACTGCACATGCGCTGAAAACCGGCACGTGGTGATTTCAAAAGGGGGCGGTTTTAAGTGAGCCACGTGCGCGCTACAGGCTGCGCGCACGCAGTGCACTTAGTGCTTTGAACGCGCAGGTAAGTATGGAAGACTTTGCACATAAAGAAAGGAGGTGTAAGACCCTCTTTTAACAAGGTAAGTAGTTAATTAAGTATTATTTTGAATTTTTTTCATTAGGTATATCTTTTTTAGAGACTTTAAAGAAAGGTAAGTTTATTTTTATAACTTTTTAAAAGATTTTAAATTTTTTCAAAAATTTAATTTTTTGTTTAAAATGGTTAATTTATTTAACTATACTTATTTTATTAATGTGATTTTTTTTAAATGTAATTGAGGTTTAGCTGTTCTTTTGGGGGGGTATAGATTCATAGCTTTCACAGCACTAGATGTGAAAACTATCAATAAAAGATGGTGTGCTGCCATTTGCTCTAACTGAATCACGTGATCCCACAGCTCGCACGAATTAACTGCGCCTGTGGGACACGCAAGCACTGCCCAGCTGCTGTCCAGAAAATCAAATTCGTGCGAGCTGGGAATGAAAAAGCCGGTGCGCAGTGAGATATCGCGGGGAGGCCTTACCCCCGCACGAAGGCTCCCTCACTAATTTTTGGGCCGTTAGCTCTGATGATGCAGAATCTGTATGGGTAGAACTGAGAAATAAAAAGGGGCAGAAAACGTTAGTGGGAGTGGTATATAGACCTCGAAACAGTAATACGGAGGTTGGGGACGGCATTAAAAGGGAAATTAGAGAAGCATGCAGTCAGGGCACAGCAGTCATCACGGGTGACTTTAATTTACGTATAGATTGGGGTAACCAAATTAGAAAAAATACTTTGAAGGAGGAATTCCTAGAATATTTACGGGATGGTTTTCTGGAACAATATCTCGAGGAACCAACCAGAGATCAGGCCATCTTAGACTGGGTATTATGTAACGAGAAAGGATTAATTAGTAATCTTGTTGTACGAGGCCCCTTGGGACAGAGTGATCATAATATGATAGAATTCTTCATTAGGATGGAGAGTGAAGTAGTTGAATCAGAGACTAGGGTCCTGAATTTAAATAAAGGAAACTACGATGGTATGAGGCGCGAATTGGGTAGGATTGATTGGGGAATGTCACTCAAAGGGTTAACGGTGAATAGGCAATGACAAATATTCAAAGACGGCATGGATGAACTACTGAATTTCTTCATCCCAATGTGGCATAAGAATAAAACAAAAAAGGTGAATCAACCGTGGCTAACAAGGAGAATTAAGGATAGCATAAGATCCAAGCAGAGGGCATATAAATTGGCCAGAAAAAGCGGTAACCTGAGGAGTGGGAGCAGTTTAGGATTCGACAAAGGAGGACAAAGGGATTAATTAAGAAGGGGGAAATATAATATGAAAGTAAGCTTGCTGGGAACATATAAACTGACTGTAAGAGCTTTTATAGATATGTGAAGAGAAAATTATTAGTGAAATCAAGTGTAGGTCCCTTGCAGTCAGAAGTGGGGGAAGTTAGAATGGGGAACAAAGAAATGGCAGACCAATTAAATGCATATTTTGATTTTGGCTTCACAAAGGAGGACATAAATAACCTCCCAGAGATTTTGGAGAACATATGGTCTGTTGAAAGAGAGGAACTGAAAGGAATCAGTATTTGCAGGGAAATAGTGTTAGGGAAATTGATGGGATTGAAGGCCGAGAAATCCCCAGGGCCTGAAAGTCCACATCCTACGGAACTTAAGGAAGTGGCCCTAGAAATTGTAGATGCATTGCTGATCATCTTCCAACATTCGATGGAAGCTGGAACTGTACCCATGTATTGGTGGGCAGCTAATGTTACCCCACTATTCAAAAAGGATGGTAGAGAGAAAGCGGGGAATTACAGACCGGTAAGCCTGACATCGGTAGTGGGGAAAATACCTGAGACAATTATAAAGGATGTAATAGCTGAGCACTTGAAAAACAGCGACAGGATCGGTCAAAGTCAACATAGATTTACAAAAGGTAAATCGTGCTTGACTAATCTACTGGAATTTTTTGAGGATGTAACTGGCAAAATAGATAAGGGTGAACCAGTAGATGTGGTGTATTTGGACTTTCAAAAGGCTTTCGATAAGGTCCCGCATAAGAGATTAGCGTGTAAAGTTAAGGCACATGGGATTTGGGCAAGCTATTGACTTGGATAGAGAACTGGTTGTCGGACAGAAAGCAGAGAGTAAGAATTAATGGCTCTTTTTCCGAGTGGCAAGCAGTGACTAGTGGGGTACCGCAGGGATCGGTCCTTGGACCCCAGCTATTCACAATATACATTAATGATCTAGATAAGGGAACTAAATGTAATATCTCCAAGTTTGCAGATGACACAATGCTGGGTGGAACTGTGTGCTGCGAGGAGGATACCGAGAAACACCAGGATGATTTGGACAGGTTGGGTGAGTGGGCAGAAGCGTGGCAGATGCAATATAACTTGCATAAATGCGAGGTTATCCACTTTGGTGTCAAAACAGAAAGGCAGACTATTATCTGAATGACAATAGATTGGGAGAAGGGGCAGTGCAATCACACCTGGCTGTCCTTGTGCACCAGTCGCTGAAGGTAAGCATGCAGGAGCAGCAGGCGGTGCAGAAGGCAGATTGTATGTTGGCCTTCATAGCGAAAGGGTGTAAGTATAGCAACAGGGATGTCCTGCTGCAATTGTACAGGGCCCTGGTGAGACCACACCTTGAGTAGCGTGTGCAGTTTTGGTCGTCTTATCTGCGGAACGATGTTCTTGCCATGGGAGGAGTTCAGCGAAGATTCACAAGGCAGATACCTAGGATGGCAGGAATGGCATATGAGGAGAGATTGGGTCGATTGGGCTTATACTCGCTGGAGTATAGAAGAATGAGAGGGGATCTCAACGAAATATATAAAATTCTGACAGGTCTGGACAAACTATTTGCAGGAAGAATGTTCCCGATGGTCGGAGAGTCCAGAACCAGGGGTAATACTCTAAGGATAAGGAGTAAGCCATTTAGGACAGAAATTAGGAATAATTTCTTCACCCAGAGAGTGGTGAACCTGTGGAATTGTCTACCACAGAAGGTAGTTGAGACCAAGTCATTAAATATATTCAAGAATGAGTTAGATATATTTCTTAAAGCTAAAGGTATCAAGGGATATGGGGAGAAGGCAGGTTCAGGTTACTGAGTTTGGATGATCAGCCATGATCTCATCGAATGGCGGAGCAGGCTCGCGGGCCGAATGGCCTACTCCTGCTCCTATCTTCTATGTTTCAGTTACTGATGTCCTGGCGCAGATTAAGTTCAGAGATGAGTTAAAGACAATGATTAAATATGCATTTGCTCAGATGATTAAGTTAACTAACCTATATTAATAGGACTAAATTTAAAATACGATTCCCCAGAGCCAATATCTTCCCAGCGCTGGTTCTCAGTACTTGTAACAGAAATGGCTGTCGGGTCTAAAGCTGGCTTTGGTGAGTTGTGAAAGTTAAATACTGCCGGCTGTCGCTAAACATCCTCCACTTTAGAGCACCAACCTTAACACATATAGACAAATACAAAAGTTGGCAAATTTGGGGTTTTTCAATGGACAGTCAGATATTGTGTGTATGAAATCTAATAATCATAGTAAACAAATACTCTGCTAAGTGAAAAATGAATATTTTAAACATTATTTCCCTTACCCTAAAGCCTTCAACTGTCTGACTGACTTTGGGACCATTGAGTGGCGGTGACGATTGCTGTAAAATATCACACTCTACTGGCCAGTGTGTAGGTTGATCCTTCACAGTTAATGCTGACCGGCCATTGTACAGAGTCCTATTCCAGCCCCCATACTGCTGCTCCTACTGAGACCAGCTAACTCACCATAGACCAGAGATACAAACAGGAACCCTCCTGCTTTGGATAATGCAGAATTCCCACTTTGGTGCTCTGAGCACTGTCCAGGAGCGTAGATGTTAAAACCACGCCCACAGCCCATGATTCTCCATCCACTAATTTCATAGGAACACTTTCACAGCCTGGGAAGCACAGGCACCAATTTCCCGTTTGGTAACTGAGGCTCTGTGTCTGGGGTGTGCAGTCGATGAAGCAAGCCGATTGTGTTAATATGGTTGGCGATTAACAATAAAATTAATGTGAGTAAAATGAACGATTATGAACAAGAATCCGCTCATCACGTTTCTCTTCAATGTCTTAAAATGTTTCAAGTACATTGTTGTAGACACAGAGAGTGTTTTTAGGTAGACATTGATCTTGTACACCTCGGGACCTCAAAAACAACCTGGAAGCTGTATGGCTGATATAATAGGCATCAGGATAGGGATAAAACCATTAGCCAAGGTTCCCACTCCTATTTGAACTGAGCATCAGTGGACATCTGTTGAGGTCTGATTGACGTAAATAAGCCTCCTGTCACTGAATATTTAACTGAAACTTAAGGTTATAATTTGCCCTAGTGTAGTTGTGGCCAGAATGTCAGTTAGCAGATTGAGAGAGACTCAAGAGGAAATGTGGGGATTGTTTATTACTTTATTGCCTGGATGCAAGGCTTTTACACAACCCCCCTGATCTTCCTTCCTTGATTTTAACTGGATGCTTAATGTCCAGGTAGTAAATGTTAATATCTAGCCAGTTCAGTTTACACTGAATTCCAATTGGTAACTCCAGATGCAGGTTTGGACAGATCGAAATCTGCATGTTTATTCTAAAACTTACCTTAGTATCGGTTCCTTTAATGCTGTTATTGTGCACAAGAGGTAGAAATGAGCTTCACTCACAAAATTCATGTCCCAGCTTTTCCTAACACGCTTCTGTTCCGATCGTTCTGTTTGTTTGAGCGAGGAAACAGGTCACTCACATAGAACATAGAACATAGAACAGTACAGCACAGTACAGGCCCTTCGGCCCTCGATGTTGTGCCGAGCATTGTCCGAGACCAAGATCAAGCTATCACACTCCCTATCACTCTGGTGTGCTCCATGTGCTTATCCAATAACCGCTTGAAAGTTCCTAAAGTGTCCGACTCCACTATCACAGCAGGCAGTCCATTCCACACCCCAACCACTCTCTGAGTAAAGAATCTACCTCGGACATCCCTTCTATATTTCCCCCCATGCACCTTATAGTTATGCCCCCTTGTAACAGCTGCCTCTACCCGAGGAAATAGTCTCTGAACATCCACTCTATCTATCCCCCTCATCATCTTATAAACCTCTATTAAGTCGCCTCTCATCCTCCTCCGCTCTAAAGAGAAAAGCCCCAACTCCCTCAATCTTTCTTCATAAGACCTCCCCCCCAAACCAGGCAGCATCCTGGTAAATCTCCTTTGCACTCTTTCCAATGCTTCCACGTCCTTCCTATAGTGAGGTGACCAGAACTGCACACAATATTCCAAATGTGGTCTCACGAAGGTCCTGTACAGTTGCAGCATAACCTCACGGTTCTTAAACTCAAACCCTCTGTTAATAAACGCCAACACACCATAGGCCTTCTTTACTGCTCTATCCACTTGAGTGGCAACCTTCAGAGATCTGTGGATATGAACCCCCAGATCCCTCTGCTCCTCCACGTTCCTCAGAACCCTGCCGTTGACCCTGTAATCCTTATTCACATTTGCCCTACCAAAATGAATCACCTCGCACTTATCAGGGTTAAATTCCATCTGCCATTTTTCGGCCCAGCTCTGCATCCTATCAATGTCTCTTTGCAGCCTACAACTGCCCTCCACCTCATCCACTACTCCACCAATCTTGGTGTCATCAGCAAATTTACTGATCCACCCTTCAGTCCCCTCCTCCAAGTCATTGATAAAAATCACAAACAGCAGAGGACCCAGCACCGACCCCTGTGGCACACCGCCGGTAACTGGTCTCCAGTCCGAAAATGTTCCATCCACCACCACCCTCTGCCTTCTATGAGATAGCCAGTTACTTATCCAATCGGCCAAATTTCCCTCTATCCCACAACTCCTTACTTTCTTCATGAGACGACCATGGGGAACCTTATCAAACGCCTTACTAAAATCCATGTATACGACATCAACTGCTCTACCTTCATCTACACACTTAGTTACCTCCTCAAAGAATTCAATCAAATTTGTTAGGCAAGACTTACCCTTCACGAATCCGTGTTCACTATCCCTGATTAAGTTGCCCCTTTCCAAATGGTCATAAATCCTATCCCTCAGGACCTTTTCCATTATCTTACCAACCACCGAAGTAAGACTAACCGGCCTATAATTACCAGGGTCATTCCTATTTCCTTTCTTGAAGAGAGGAACAACATTCGCCACTCTCCAGTCCTCTGACACCACCCCCGTGGACAGTGAGGACCCAAAGATCAAAGCCAGAGTCTCTGCAATCTCCTCCCTTGCCTCCCAAAGAATCCGAGGATATATCCCATCTGGCCCAGGGGACTTATCGACCCTCAGGTTCTTCAAAATTGCTAAAACATCTTCCCTCAGAACATCTACCACCTCCAGCCTATCCACCTTTATCACACTCACTTCAAGCATTTCTACGCTGTGGGATTTGTTCAGGCTATTGGCTTTTTGGCTACTTTTTGAGTTTAACAGAGAGTTATTAAATTTAAGAAGCATCAGGCCATTTAATGTCGGCACTTTTCAAATCAGAGCAAATTGCTCGCAATGGTTTCAAGAGGAACTTTGGCAGATCTTCCCACTCCTGTGCCTGGGCGATTGGATCACCTCGGCAGAGTGAATACAGAAAACTGGGCAGAGAGGGGTTAATGTCCAAAAGGAGCCTGCTCAAATTTATGACAATTTAAATCAATGGGTCGAAATTCGGGTCGGTCCATTGGGGACGTGTGGTCTTCCATCCCCAACGTTCTTGTACTCACTGTACCGGGGCAATCCAATAGCCCCTTTGGCAGAGACAGGAATATCTATGCTGTCCATCTGGGGTATTTTAAAGAAGGAGAGATAGACAGAGGGAGGTTGAAAAAGGGCTCTTGGGGGAAGCGAGAATTAGGGACAGGCTGAGAAAGGGAGCAGGGTAGGGTGTTGGCTTATTGCAGCACAAAGAATGATCTTTAGGATCAGACTTCTGCTTCAGAATCGAAAAAAAATCAATCCCAGTAAATAGTAAGATTCCAATTCGTACTATTCTTATGGGAATTCCTAAACGATAACGATAGTAATAGAACAGTAGTTCGAAACATTTAAAACGCTGGTCAAAAGTGTACATGAGAAAGCTACCCCACGAAAAAGCAAGAACAAACTAGCCAGTAATGAAACGCCATGGATGAGTAAAGAAATAAGGACAAAGTTGCACTAAAGTAAAATACATACAATAAGTATATAGACAACAAAGGAAAGGATGACAAAAGCGAATACAAAGTGGTTAGGAAAGCAGTCAAACAAGCAATTAGGAAAGCAAAGACATACTACGAAATTGAATTATCAAGGGCTATAAAAAGAAGTAGTAAGGTATTCGACAGACACATAAATAATCAATGAAAAATCAGGATAGCGATAGAGCAACTAAGAGCTTCCAGAGATAAACTCACAGGTAACGACAGCAAAATGGGAGAAATATGAATTAATTCTTTGCCACGGTAGTTAAGATGGAGACTAACATTGTATGCAGGACATTAGAATAAATCAAAAAAGATATAAAGACATTTAAGATATAAAGCGGCAAGATAATTTATTAACCAATCAAAGCTAAGAGGCATAAACAACTGGCCCAGATGAATTGCCTTCATAGATATTTTAAAAAAGTTATGGAAGAGATCGAGCAGACATTGGGCCAGAAATTCTGCTCCCTGGCTTCCCGCGGGTACAAGGATCGCGCGCGCAGCTACCTACCGTGCCTGCCGTTGACCCCTGGGCCCACAAGGAATTCGGGTCCTGGGCCTCCTTCAACTGCCGGAGCGCAGGGCTTGCTTATCCCAGGGGTGTAGTTAGTGCGATGCGTCCCCTGGGATCACGTGGGACATGGAGAGCCAATGGCATCAGACCATCTTTCATTCATAGATTTGACAGGAAGACCTGTAAAATCTATGAATACAGATTGGTTCCAAATAATCCCTAAAACTACAAATACATTTAGAAAAAAACATCTCATTTTTAAAATAACTATAAATTACATTAATTAACTCTTTTAAACAAAAATTTAAATTTTTGAATAAATTAATTACACTTTTTAACGGGGTTAAAACTAAACTTACCTTTCTTTAAAGTAATTAAAAAAGATAAATCTGTGAAACAAATGTTTACATTTTAATAAAATTAACACTTACCTTGTTAAAAGAAGGCCTTGCGCCTCCTTTTTCAATATGTATCTTCTCCGTGTTTAACTTCACGGAGGAACCTGTAAAAAAAACCGAAGTGCAAGGCGAACGCGCTGGCCCTCCGGCGTGCGCGTTCGACCTCTGACACCCTTCCTTCAGGGGAACGGAAGTGCCGGTTTCCCGCGCATGCGCAGTGCATGCAAAAAAAACACAATTTATTCCGTCCACGGGTGAGTACACAGTGCGTACTCACCCGTGGCGTGCCTAATTTCTGCCCCACTATTACATATAAAGTAATTCATTAGAAAAGAGAATTGCGCCAGAGGTCTGGCGGACAGCTAATGTCATTCTTATATCTAAAAAGGGAGATATAACAAGTCCAGGAAACTACAGACCAATTAGCTTAACGTCGGTTGTAGGAAAGTTAATGGAATCCTATGTTGAAAGATTAATAGAAAAACATATAGAAGCTGAGAATATAATAAAGAGTAGTCAGCAGGGATTTCCCGAATGAAAGGTCATGCTTGACTAACCTTACTGAATTATTTGAAGAAGTAACAGAAAGTGAAGATAATGATAATGCAGTAGACGTAATATATTTGGATTTCCAAAAAAAGCCTTCGATAAGGCACCGCATGCTAGACTTATGACTCCGGTCAGAACACGTGGAGTCAGGGGAGAAGTAGCAGAATGGATAGCAAGCTGATTAAAAAAACAGAAATCATGTTTGAAGGTTAAAGTTAGTTCCTCAGAATGGGAAATGGTTTGAAGTGGTGTTCCACAGGGATCGATGCTGGGAACGCTGTTGCTCACAATTTACATAAACGATTTGGATTCGGAGTCTGATGTAGAATTTCAAAATTTGCGGATGACACCAACTTGGGTGATGTAGTTAATACAGAGGAGGACGAGGCAACATGCAGGAAGACATTAATAAACTTGCACTATGGGCGTGTAATTGGCAAATGAACGTCAATATACCTAAGTCTGAGCCAGTACATTTTGGTAGGAAGAATAAGAAGGCTACAAACTCCTTGCAAAATAAGTGTCAAAATGGGGTAGAAGAACAAAGGGAGCTGGAGCGACAGATACAGAAATCACTTAAAGTAGCGACGACGGTTAATATGTCCATCAAAAAGCAAACTTAGCACTAGGGTTCATTTCCAGAAAGCTAGAAATGAAAAGAAGAAAAGTTATGTTAAACGTGTAAAGGAATTTGGTTAGACCGCAGTTGGAGTACGGTGAACAGTTCCGGTGTCCATTTTATAAAAAGAACATTGAGGTACTGGAGGAGGTGAAACAAGATTTACAAGAATGAGACCAGAACTGATAGGATATGGCTATTACAAAAATTTGAAGAGGCTGTAGAATTTGTCGCTAGTAAAGAGAAGACTGAGGCGTGATATGATAGAGGCCTTTAAGATTATAAAAGGGTTTGATAGGGTAGACGTAGAGAAGATGTTTCCACTTGCAGGCGAGACCAGAATTAGGGGCTATAAACATAAGGTGGTCGCTAATAAATCCAATAGAGAAATCAGGAGAAACTTATTTACCAAGAGAGTGGTTAGAATGTAGAATTCGATACCACAAGAAGTAGTTGAAGCGAATTTGATCGTTTCATTTAAGCGAAAGCTAGATAAGCACATGAGGGAGACAGGAATAGAAGGATATGTTGATGGGTTTTGATGAAGAGGATGGGGAGAGGCTTGTATGGAGCATGGACCTGTTGGGCCGAATGGCCTTTTTCTGTGTAGTAAATACTTAGTAACACATTGTGATCAGTCTCCATTTCAAGAGAGAAAAGTCCATTCCCAAGAGCACCAACCTCTTCTGCTTGTACCCTTTTACTTCATTCCTGTACCAGACGTTCGTGAATGATTGTTGAATGGTGTTCATTGGAGCGAAATTCAGAAACTAGTCGCCTGCTCTGAAAGTTATAATTTAGATTATTATAATAGGCACGATTTTAGACTGATGGGAGACGGGAATCGGACGCATCTGACAATAGGCCTGGAAAGCATCAAACTGTACAGCCAAGAAAGTGTGACCTGTGAGCGATATTTACCTCAGGGTGTTAACGATAAAATGAAATAACCCAGCAACAAGCAGCACGGCCACAATGGGCCAATGGCGGACCGGCATTGAACGGAGCAGGCATAGCCGAGAATTGGCTGCTGAAGCATTGATCAATGGGGGCAAGGTACCAGGATTATGCACCCAAGGGAATAATGATTGAATACATATGAAGTCAGTGGAAAAAAAGTATGCGTAGTGTGAAACGGGCTGACTATTCACTATCAGATTGAATATGAGTTCGCCTTACCAACGCTCAGTTAGGTTACAGAACGCCAAGTCATCAAAGCAGAATCCAGACAGTTACCCGTCCACTAGCAATTCTATATTGACTTCAAAATCACAACGATCACTAGTTAAACATAAACATTTAGTGTTCAAATAATTCGTAGATATGATTAGTTGTAAGCAACGTCACCAGCAATGTGACTCGCAAAATGTAATACTTAGCTTTACTTAATCAAATGAATATCAGAGGTTGTCAAGGCAGTTCGCTGCATCATCGAAATTCAGCATTAATTGGAATGCTGATTATAAAATTATCGCTCACATCATTGACTGAGGCTACTGAAAATTGGTGAAATAAACGCGGGATTCACTTCTTTGATACATTTTTAAAAAGTTAACTTCATTAGATAGCCAGACTATTCAATAGATATGGGACTCTGCTGTAGGAATTGGCATGTGTTTTCCCGTTTTATGCAGCTGAATATGTAAATGAGGGGCTTAACAAAATCTAAATGGCCTCTTTTACAAATTAGTGAGCTCAGGATTCTTAGAGTCAGAGAGTCATAGAGTCATAGAGTTATACAGCACAGAAAGAGGCCCTTCGCCCGATCGTGTCTGCGCCGGCCATCAAGCCCAATCTATTCTAAGCCCGTTTTCCAGCACTTGGTCCGTAGCCTTGTATGCTATGGCATTTCAAGTGCTCATCTAAATGCTTCTTGAATGTTGTGAGGATTCCTGCCTCTACCACCCTGTCAGGCAGTGAGTTCCAGATTCCAACCACCCTCTGGGTGAAAAAGTTTTTCCTCAAATCCCCTCTAAACCTGCTGCCCCTTACCTTGAAACTATGACCCCCGGTTATTGATCCCACTACTAAGGGGAAAAGTTCCTTTCTAACTACCCTATCTATGCCCCTCATAATTTTGTACACCTCAATCAGGTCCCCCCTCAGCCATCTCTGCTCTAAGGAAAACAACCTCAGCCTGTCCAGTCTCCATTCATAGCTGAAACGCTCCAGCCCAGGTAACATCCTGGTGAATCTCCTCTGCACCCTCCCTAATGCAATCACATCCTTCCTCTAGTGTGGCGACCAGAACTGCACACAGTATTCCAGCTGTGGCCTAACTAGCGTTTTGTACAGCTCCATCATAACCTCCCTGCTCTTATATTCTATGCCTCGGCAAATGAAGGCAAGTAGCCCATATGCCATCTTAACCAACTTATCTACCTGTCATGCTGCCTTCAGGAATCTATGTACATGCACAACAAGGTCCCTCTCAGCCTCTGTCCTTCCGAGGGTCCTGCCATTCATTGTGTATTCCCTTGCCTTGTTAGTCCTCCTAAAATGCACCACCTCACACTTTTCAGTGTTAAATTCAATTTGCCACTGTTCTGCCCATCTGGCAAACCTGTCTATATCGCCCTGCAGCCTGTGGCTTCCCTCCTCGCTATTTACCACTCCACCAATTTTCGTGTCATCTGCGAACTTACTGATCATACCTCCTACATTCATATCTAAATCATTAATATAAACTTCAAACAGCAAGTACCCAGCACCGTTCCCTGCGGTACATCACTGGACATAGGCTTCCAGACAGAAAAGCAACCTTTCACCATCACCCTCTGTCTCCTGCCACTAAGCCATTTTTTGATCCAATGTACCAAATTGCCCTGGATCCCATGGGCTCTTACCACCTTGACCAGTCTCCCATGCGGGACTTTGTCAAAAGCCTTACTGAAGTCCATGTAGACGACATCAGCGGCACCTCGGTCCATCAACCAGAGGTAAGTAATACATTTCCTGAAGAGCCAGGTGGAGGAATAGCGCTCCTCCGGCTCCACATGAGCTCCAACGATAGCTGGCAACGGCGGTTTCCTGACACCCGATCGCTTCCCTCTCCCAAACTACTCCCCCCTCCCAGGAACTACCGGACGGCCGCTGCATGGCGTCGCTGCGGCTCAGAATTGATGTCCGCTTCGCTGTGGAGCTGCCTGGGCTGCACAAAAGGCGTCTGGATTCCTCTGGTCCAATTTCAATGCGGACCGAGGCCAAATTTCGATCGGGCCTCGGGGCCGCCTGTTTTAGCTCAGGGATCGTTCTACGTGCCCAGTTTACGGTGGAAAGCCGGCGCTGTGCAATTTCTACCCGAACGTGCGAGCAGCTGACAATTATCTGGAAGTATAAGACGTTATCATATAGTCAATTGGTTGAGTTCACTGCTCACCTGTTCGTAATGACCCTCTCTTCGTCGAGTCGTTAAACTTTCATCTCGGCTTCCCTGCCAGGGCTGATTCCACCTTGCGTACGAGTGACGGTGTCTGAGCTCCGTGGCTTAATACTCACTTTTCCCAGATCTCAGCAAACTTTACACATTTAAGTGTCGCCCTTACAATTGCCTCCAACTGGCTAGAATAGCTACACAACGTGACTCCTATAATCTGCTGCTCTCTGTCGTGGATATCATTTAGCATGTGTAAAAAATCAACCTCGGTAAAGATTACTACTGAAGTCTGAACAGGACAATGGGAATCTGCTGAGAGGCGTGTCACACACCCGGTTACAAATTTTTTAAAAAATCCTTAACATTCAAATGACCAATCTGAGTGACAATCTCTAGAAATATGTTCTTCCAGCGGGCTCCATCACTGCCGAGCAATGCTCTATTCAAATACACGTCTCGCTGGACTGAAAGAGGTTCCGATTTCGTTCATTCAGTTTAACTGCTGACTCCATTTTCCGGGCCACCTTTAAGCTGGAACTCCATTTTGACGACGCCTTTCAGGAAAATTACATGGCATTTTCCTACAAGTGTAGGATGGGTTTGGGGTGGTTAAGACTGTAGGGCGGGCTGTATAAGGGTCAGACGATCTGCTCTTGCAGATAACCGCCCAGTGAGGGTGATTTTAAAATTTGGCGATGTTGTAAAACTGGCAATATCGGATCTTCCACACGTTATAGTCCTCGCCGGTTTTCATTTTCCAGTGATGTCCATTAAACCCAGAGAGTGAAAACTGTGTTCTATCCCATAGACTCAGATCGGGAAAAATGTGAAAAGACCACACAAAGAAAAGGAAAGTGAAAAAGGAATGGAAAGGAGATACATTCACAGTCAAAAAAGAGGAGTAAAGTGAAAGCAACAGAAGTGAAGCAGCTTAGAAAGTCAACTATGAAGGAGTATTGAGAACATAAGAGACAGAAGTGAATGTAGAGGGAAGGAAACAAGGGAAAGAGACTAAATCAGAGTTGTAAACCAAAGATACATGTGAAAAAGCAGGCAGACATTAAAATTTGAGATAGTAAGATGAAGGAGAGAACTAAACAGCTGCAAGTGAAAGAAAAGGAGAGGTGAATGAGACACATCCCGGTGTATTAATGAAGAATTGTGATACAGAGGTTTCCACTTCCAAAACCAAGCTGTTTCAATTCTGCTATTGCCCATCTATGTCCTATTCACAAAATTCAGGGCACAATTAATCCAGTCAATCACGACTTTGTCAGCCTCTTGCCAATCATTAGTCAACTTATGGAAGCAGTCATCAATACTATCATCAAACAACACGTAATCACCAATAATTTAACCACTAAAAATCAGTTCAGGTTCTCTCAATATTAGTTGAGTACTGACCTTGTCACAGCTTGCATCTATACACAGACGTTAGAGCTACATCCCAGAAAAGTGGTGAAAGCATTGGTTCAGCACGGGAGGAACACTTGATACTAGATTCCATCTGATTCCAGAAAACAAAATGAATGTAATATTGCAGTCAGAATTCTGATATCACACGAAACCGACGTTGTATGATTATTAGTGATACTTGAAATGAGGAGATACTGGGGGATATTTGCAACTTCATGTTTTGCTTAAAACTGACGTTCCGATTCAACCGCTCACTATTAACCACGGTTGATCAGCAACATCAGTTTTAGACCAGGAAAAACATTTGGAAAGCTACCCCACGATGTGTATGGAGGGCCAGAAATGAGCAAAGGCCTCCCTTATTGCACCCAGAACCAAATTGCTTTCTGTTGAATTCAACGTAAAATAAAATCGGGTGGATTCTATGATGGGCTCATGTCAAAAAAGTCATTTAATTCGTCCGGAGGCAAGTTGAAAATCCACCCGTGTATTTCAGTTCAGCAATTATTATTCTTTTTCTCACAGAATACATTAGCGATGGACATGCTTAAATAAATGTAGCTTTTCAGTATTCCTAAGTGTATCGACAGAGTGGAAAAGAGAGAGAGAGAGAGAGAGAGACTTGAATGAGGAGAACAACATAATTAATTATCATACAAATAAACTGTCGACCTATCTTTCTCTGAAGATAAAGAGATTTCCTAAATTAACTTCCTGCATTTTGCAGCTAATTTGGTGACAATTATGATTCTCCCCCGTGAAAGTTTCGACCTCTCCAAATGCATTACCTATTATCTAGTCGCCATGGCAGCGGCGGATCTACTGATATTTGAATTCGTTTTGTCTGAGATTAAAGAGGCATATTTCCCATATTCATTCCTGAATTTCTCTCTTGTTTGCTGTCTCAATCTCTCGCTGACTTTTGCTTCGACTGAATATTCAGTCTGGTTAATTGTGACTTTCACTTTTGAGTGATTTGTCATTATTATTGCTAAAACTTGTGAACAAGTTATTGCACCGAAAATAAACTGCGGCAGGTTTTTTTTATTCGTTTCGGGATGTGGGCATCGCTGGCAAGTTTAGCATTTAGTGCCCATCCCTAATTGCCCTTGAAAAGCTGGTGGTAAGCCGCCTTCTTGAACCGCTGCCACACGTGTGGCGAAAGTAGGATGGTGTGGAAATGATTGATGAAGCAGCTGAAGGTGGTTGGGCCTTCAACACTGCCCTGAGGAACTCCTGCAGCGATGTCGTGGGGATGAGATGATTGACCTCCAACAGACACAACCATCTTCCTTTGTGCTAGGTGTAACTCCAGTCAGTAAAGATTTTTCCCCCTGAATGCCATTCACTTCAATTTTACTAGGGCTCCTTCTTGTTACACTCGGTCAAATGCTGCATTAATTTCAAGGGCAGTCACTCTCACCTCACAACTGGAATTCAGCTTTTTTTTCTTTGTTTGGACCAATACTATAATGGGGTCTGGAGCCAAGTCATCATGGCGGAACCCAAACTGACCATGGGTGAGCAGGTTATTGATGAGTAAGTGCTGCTCGATAGCACTGTCGCCGACACCTACCATCACTTTTCTGATGATTGAGAGTAGACTGACAGGACGGTAGTTGGCCGGATTGGATTATTCCTGCTTTTTGTGGACAGGACATACCTGGGCAGTTTTCCACATTGTCGGGTAGAAGCCAATGTTGAAGCTGTACTACAACAGCTTGGCTAGAAGCGCGGCTAGTTCTGGAGCACAAGTCTTCAGCTCGACAGCCGGGTTGTTGTCGGGGCCCTTAGCCTTTGCTGTAACCAGTGCGCTCAAACGTTTCTTGATATCACGTGGAGTGAATCGAATTGGCTGAGGACTGGCTTTTGTATGGATGGAAACCTTGGGCGGGATGAGGCCGAGATGGAGCATCCATTCGGCACTTCAGGCTGAATATGGTTGCAAACGTTTCAGCCTTGTCTTTTGCACTCACGTGCTGGGCTCTACCATCATTGAGGATGTGCATGTCCATGCAGCCTGCTCCTACCGTTAGTTGTTTAATGGTACACCAGCATTCACGACTGGATGTGGCAGGACTGCAGAGCTTGATACGTTGGATGTGGGATCGTTTAGCTCTGTCTATAGCATGCAGCATCTGCTGCTTAGCATGCATGTATTCCTGCCTTGTAGCTTCACCAGGCTGGTACCTCATGTTTAGGTACGCCTGGTGCTGCTTCTGGCATTCTCTTCTGCACTCCTCATTGAAGCAGGGTTGGTCCCCTGGTTTTATAGTAATGGCAGAGTGACGGATATGCCAGGCCATGACGTTACAGATTGTGGTGGAAAAATATCCTGCTGCTGTGGATGGCTCACAGAGCCTCATGGATACACGGTATTAAGCTGTTAGATCTATTCTGAATCTATCCTACTCAGCACGGTGGTTGTGTCACACAGCAAGTTGGAGGGTGACCTCAGTGAAGACGGGACTTTATCTCCACAATGATTCTGCGGTGGTCACTCCTACAAATGCTGTCGTGGGCAGATGCATTTTTGACGGGTAGATTAATGAGGATGAGTTCAAATAGTTTTGTTTTCTTCGCATTGTTTCTCTCACCACCTGCCGGAAGACCAGTCTGGCAGTTATTTCCTTCAGGACTCGGCCAGCTCGTTCCGTAGTGTTGCTACCGACCCACTCTATTTGATGCATATTGAGGAGCCTGCCCAGTGTAAACGCTGTGCCCTTGCTACCCACAGTGCTTCTTCCAAGTGGTGTTCAACATGGAGGAGTACTGATTCATCAGCTGAGGGAGGACGGTAGCTGGTAATCAACAGGAGATTTCCTTCCGACTCTTTGACCTGCTGCCATGAGGCTTGATGTTGTCCGGAGTCAATGTTGAGAACTCCCAGGGCCAATCCCTTCCGACTGTATACTGGTGTACCGCCATCTCTGGTGTGTCTGTCCTGCCGGTGGTACAGCACATACCCAGGGATGGTGATGGAGGAATCTGGGTCATTGGGTGAAAGTTGTGATTCTGTGATTAAAACTATGTCAGGCTGTTGCTTGACTAGTTTGTGGGACATCACTCCCAAATTTGGCGCACTTCCTCAGATGTTACTGAGGAGGATTTTACAGGATCGACTGGACTGGGTGTGCCTTTTTCGTGTCCGAATCCGGTGCCAAGGTCTACGTTGGCTGGTCCATCTAATGTTATTCTTCTTATTTGTTTATTACATCTGAATGGCTTGCTACGCCTTTGCACAGGGCAATTAAGAGTCGACCACATTGTTTGCCTGAGGATTGGGAACAGTTTAGAGTTCAGAAAAAAGGACCAAGAGATTGATTAAGAGGGGAATAAAAAAGTAAGAGAGTAAACATGCAAGGAACATAAAAGCGGATTGTTAAATCTTCTACAAGTAAAAATGAAAACGATTAGTGATGACAAATGTAGGTCCTACATTCAGAAACGGGAGAATTTATAATGGGGAACAAGGAAATGGCTGAGCTTTTAAACAAATACTTCTGTTCTGGAAGAGGACATAAATAATGTCCCAGAAATGCTAGGGAACAAAGGGTCTAGTGAGAAGGAGGAATTAAAGGAAATTAGTATTAGTAAAAAAACAATAATGGAGTAATTAATCTTTCTGAAAGCCTATAAATCCCCAGGGCCTGATAATCTGCATCCCAGAGTACTAAACGAGGTAGCCACGGAAATAGTGGATGCATTGGTTGTCATCTTCCAAAATTCTACATATTATGGAACAGTTTCAGCAGATTGGAAGGTGGCAAATGTAACCCCACTATTTAAAAAAGGAGGGAGAGAGAAAACAGGGAACTACAGACTGGTTAGCCTAACATTGGTAGTAGGGAAAATGCAAGAGTCTATTCAAAAGGATGTGACAACAGGACACTTAGAAAACATCAACGGGATTAGACAATGTCAACCTGGATTTATGAAAGGTAAATCGTGTTTGACAAACCTACTGGAGTTTTTTGAGGATGTAACTGGTAGAATAGAAAAGGGAGAACCAGTGCATGTGGTGTATTTGGATTTTCAGAAGGCCTTTGCTAAAATCCCACATAAGAGATTAGTGTGCAAAATTAAAGCACATGGGATTGGGGGTAATATACTGGCATGGATTGAAAATTGGCTTACAGACAGGAAACAGAGAGTAGGAATAAATGGATCTTTTTCGGGGTGGCAGGCGGTGACTAGTGGGGTACCGCACGGATCAGTGCTTGGGTCCCAAATATTCACAATATATATTAATGATTTGGATGAGGGAACCAAATGCAATATTTCCAACTTTGCTGACGACACGAAACGAGGTGGGATTGTGAGTTGTGAGGAGGATGCAAAGAGGCTTCAAGGCGATTTAGACAAGTTGAATGAGAGGACAAATACATGGCAGATGCAGTATAACGTAGATAAATGTGAATCTATCCACTTATGCAGGAAAAACAGAATGGTAGAATATTATGTAAATGCTGCTAGATTGGGAAATGTTAATGTACAGAGGGACGAGGATGTCCTTGTACACCAGTCATGAAAGCAAACATGCAGGGGCAGCAAACAGTTAATAAGGCGAATGGTATGTTGGCCTTCATTGCAAGAGGATTTGAGTACAGGAGCAAGGATGTCTTACTACAGTTATACAGGGCCTTGTTGAAACCACACCTGCAGTACTGTGTGCAGTTTTGTTCTCCTTACCTAAGAAAGGATATATTTGTGATAGAGGGAGTGCAGCGTAGGTTCACCAAACTGATTCCTGGGATGGCAGGACTGTCGTACGAATAGAGTTTTGGTCGACGAGGCACGTATTCACTAGAGTTTAGAAGAATGAGAGGGGATCTAGAACGAGGTGGCACAGTCTCAGGATACGGTGTAGGACATTTAGGACTGAGATGAGGAAAAATTGCTTCATTCAGATGGTGGCCAACCTGTGGAATTTTCTACCACAGAAGGCTGTGGAGGCCAAGTCACTTAATATGTTTAAGATGGCGATAGTTAGATTTCTAGACACTAAAGTCATGAAGGTGCATGGGGACCGAACGGGAATATGGTATTGAGATAAAGGATCAGCCATGATCATATTGAACGGCGGAGCAGGCTCGAAGGGCCGAATGGCCTACTCGTGCTCCTATTTTTTTATGTCTATATTTTCAATATGGGACAAGATGTCTTCTGGCGAATTACCGCTCTGCCCGGCTTCGGATTTTCACTGTGCCCAGGTGATTCAATAGCTCTAGGCACAGGAGTAGAACAATCTGCCCACTATCTTCTCTTGAAACCACCCAGAGCAATTTGCTCTGCTCTGAAAAGCGCTAACCTTAAATGGCCTTAATCTTCGTAAATTAAATAACACTTCTAAAATTTTTAAAAAACAGCTTATACTTACTAATTTGTTATTGGAGTGACACTATTAATATTTCCGGATCAAATCTAACAGTTAACTCTGTTAGTTATTTTTTAGAGTCTCCAAACAAACAAGGATAGATATCCCTGTCCCTATGCATGGGGCTATTGGATTACCTCAGCACAGTGACTACAGGAAATTTGAGCAAGAAGGAGGAGCTCACGCCCCTAATGGAACTCCCGAAATTTGGCCCGTTGATGTAAATGTTCATAAAATTGGCAGGATTCCTTCAGGTCACTTACCCCTCTCTGACCGGTTTCCTGTATTCACTCTGCTTAGACGATTCAATCACCCAGGCACAGACGTGAGAAAATCAGCCCAAGGTCCTCTAGACATCATTCAGAGCATTTTGTTCTGATTTGAAAATCCCCGACATAAAAAGTCCTAAAGCTTGACGAATTTAAATAACTATTAAAACTAAAAAAGCTGTCAGTCAGCTATATCTCTGAACAAATCACACAGCATATACATACTTGAACTGAGCAGCGTGGCTCCGCCCTCAAGCCCACAATAAACTGAACAATCATGACACAAGTTGTGTTAAGAAAAGTTGGGATACGATTTCTGCGAGTGAAGCTCATTTTCACCGCTTCTGACCCTGACGGCATTAAAGTACCCGATACCAACGTCAATTGTAGAATAAATATGCTCAAATATTTGTTGCAGATTTCGATCTGTCCAAACCTGCATTGGACGTTTTGTAAGTGGAGTGACCAATTGGAATTTAGTGTAAACAAAACTTGGTAGATATTCACTTTTACTGCCTGCACATTAAGCATCCATTGGCCCAAAAATTAGTGTTGCTACGCGAGAGTACGCACTGTGTACTCTCGCATATTCTGTCTCCAATTGCCGGTTTTCTGCATGCACTGCGCATGCGCTGAAAACCGGCACTTGGTGATTTCAAAAAAGGGGGCGGTTCCGAAGTGAACCGCGTGCTCGCTACAGGCTGCGCGCACGCAGTGCACTTAGTGCTTTGAACGCGCAGGTAAGTATGGAAGATATTGCACACAAAAAAAGGAGGCGTAAGACCCACTTTTAACAAGGTAAGTAGTTAATTAAGTATTATTTTGAATTTTTTTCAACAGGTATATCTTTTTTAGAGACTTTAAAGAAAGGTAAGTTTATTTTTATAACTTTTTAAAAGATTTTAAATGTTTTCAAAAATTTTATTTTTTGTTTAAAATGGTTAATTTATTTAACTATACTTATTTTATTAATGTGATGGTTTTAAAAAAAATAATTGAGGTTTAGCTGTTCTTTTGGGGGAGTATAGATTCATAGCTTTCACAGCACTGGTGAAATCTATGAATGAAAGATGGTGTGCTGCCATTGGCTCTAACTGAGTCACGTGATCCCACAGCTCGCACGAATTAACTGCGCCTGTGGGATACGGAAGCACTGCCCAGCTGCTGTCTAGAACATCAAGTTCGTGCGAGCTGGGAATGAAAAAGCCGGCGCGCAGTGAGAGATCGCGGGGAGCCCTTTCCCCCGCACGAAGGCTCCCTCACTAATTTTTGGATTGAATTTAAAGGGAGGATGATCAGTTGGATTGTGTAAGGGGCTTGAAATCCAGGCAAAAAAGATAATATTCTATCTCCACATTTCCCCTTGAATCTCTCTACATCTGCTAACAGCCATACTGGCCACAACTACACTAGGGTAAAAAAAAAAAACTTAAGTTTCAGTTGGATATTCAGTGGCAGGAGGCTTGTTCTGGGGGATCAGACCTCATCAAACGTTCGTAGAATCTGATTTCATGCAGGATCGGGAACGTTGACTAATGTTTCTCTCCCTAACCTGACGCCTATGATATCAGCCCTACGGCTGCTCAGATTGTTTCTGAAATCCGGAGGTGTACATGATGACTGTCAAAATAAAAGCACTCCCCGCTTCCAAATATTTTTACGTGAATCATTTTGAAACATTCTGGGAAACGTAATGAGATGATTCATATTCACAAATCTTCCATTTTACTCCCACTAATTTTATCATAATCCCCCACCATGTAAACATCTCAGATCTGATTTGCCGACTCCACACACCAGGCTCAGAGCCTTAGCCGCCTTCTTGGAAATCCGTGCTTGTGTTTCCCAGGCTGTGGTAATCTTTCCATTTAAATAGTGGATGGTGAATCATGCGTTGTGGGTGTTGTTTTACAGTCTGTGGGCCTGGGCAGTACTCGGAGCAAGAAAGTGGGAATTCTGCCTCATACAAACCAGGAAGGTCCCCAGTTCCATCCCTGTTCTGAGCTGAGTTAGCGGGTCTCAGCATCACCAGCAGTATGGCGGCTGTAATAGGCCTCTGTAAAATGGCCGGTCATCACTCAGTGTGTAGGCTTGAAATGAAAACTGACTAGCAATGTGTGATGTGGAACAGTAATCGTCACTCACTGATCCCCACCCCAGTCAGGGAGTTGAAGAATTTAGGTTATGGGGAAATAGGTTTAAAATTCGTCGTGTGTCTATGGGAAGAGAAATTGTTTGTTCTGGTTACTAGATTTCCTGTCCACAATAGCTGCCAATTTATTGTAAAGTCCCAGATATGCCATCTTTACGATTGTACTACAGGTGTTGAGGTAAGCTTTCTGTAGTAGAGGACTTTTTTATCGACAGACGGCAGCATTTAACGATCACAACTCACCGGAGCCATCTTTAGGACACACAGCTGATTCTTGGAGAACATATTGTCTGATGAAAGGGAGGAACTGAAAGAAATCAGTATTTGCAGGGAAATGGTGATAGGGAAATTGACGGGATTGAATGCCCATAAATCCCCAAGACTTGATAATCTACATCCTAGGGTAATTAAGGAAGTAGCCCTAGAAATAGTAGATGCATTGCTGATCATCTTCCAACATTCGATGGAATCTGGAATTGTTCCCATGGATTGGAGGGTAGCTAATGTTACCCCACTATTCAAAAAGGGTGGTAGATAGAAAGCGGGGAATTACAGACCGGTAAGCCTGACATCGGTAGTGGGTAAAATGCTAGAGTCCATTATAAAGGATGTAATAGCTGAGCACTTGAAAAAAAGTGACAGGATCGGACAAAGTCAACATGGATTTACAAAAGGTACATCGTGCTTGACTAATCTACTGGAATTTTTGGAGGATGTAACTGGGAAAATAGGTAAGGGAGAACCAGTAGATGTGGTGTAATTGGACTTTCAAAAGGCTTTCGATAAGGTCCCGCATAAGAGATTAGCGTCTAAAGTTAAGGCACATGGGATTGGGGGCAAGGTATTGACTTGGATAGAGAACTGGTTGGCGGACAGAAAGCAGAGAGTAGGAATCAATGGGTCTTTTTCCGAGTGGCAAACAGTGACTAGTGGGGTACCGCAGGGATCGGTCCTTGGACCCGAGCTATTCACAATATACATTAATGATCTAGATAAGGGAACTAAATGTAATATCTCCAAGTTTGCAGATGACACAAAGCTGGGTGGGAGTGTGTGCTGCGAGGAGGATACCGAGAAACTCCAGGATGATTTGGACAGGTTGGGTGAGTGGGCAGAAGCGTGGCAGATGAAATATAACGTGGTTAAATGCGAGGTTATCCACTTCGGTGTCAAAAACAGAAAGGCAGACTATTATCTGAATGGCAATAGATTGGGAGAAGGGGAAGTGCAACGAGACCTGGGTGTCCTTGTGCATCAGTCGGTGAAAGTAAGCATGCAGGTGCAGCAGGCGGAGAAGAAGACAAATGGTATGTTGACCTTCATAGCGGAAGGGTTTGAGTATAGGAACAGGGATGTCCTGCTGCGGTTGTACAGGGCCTTGGTGAGACCACACCTTGAGTACTGGGTGAAGTTTTGGTCGCCTTATCTGAGGAAGGATGTTCTTGCCATGGACGGAGTTCAGCGAAGATTCACATGGCTGATACCTGGGATGGCAGGAATGACATATGAGGAGAGATTGGGTCGATTGGGCATATAGTCGCTGGAGTATAGAAGAATGAGAGGGGATCTCATCGAAAAATATAAAATTCTGACAGGTCTGGACAAACTAGATGCAGGAAGAATGTTCCCGATGGTCGGAGAGTCCAGAACCAGGGGTCACAATCTAAGGATAACGGATAAGCCATTTAGGACAGAAATGAGGAAGAATTTCTTCACCCAGAGAGTGGTGAACCTGTGGAATTCTCTACCACAGAAGGTAATTGAGGCCAAGTCATTAAATATATTCAAGAATTAGTTAGATATATTTCTTAAAGCTAAAGGTATCAAGGGATATGGGGAGAAGGCAGGTACAGGGTACTGAGTTTGGATGATCAGCCATGATCTCATCGAATGGCGGAGTAGGCTCGAGGGGCCGAATGGTCTACTCCTGCTCCTATCTTCTATGTTTCTGTGTTTCTATGTTAGAGGTACTGAGAAACAGCTCTGAGCAGTTATTGAATCCAGGGAGTCATATTTTAAATGTAGTCCTTTTAATATAATTGAATTAACTTCATCATCTGAGCAAAGGGATATTTAATCAGATTACTTAACTCATCTCTGAACTTAGTCTGTGCCACTGCATAAATCATTGTATTGGTGCAGGAACTCAAACGCTGGAGCATATATCCAGTTTGCGCCATGATAGTGAAAGGGTCAGTGTAATCTGTTTGGAACAATTGAGTATCTGTAATTTGTACACATACTGCATAGAGGAAATTTACCATCCATAGCAGGAGAAAACTGCCCGAAATTGCGAGCAGTAAGATGATGGATTTCCTCCGGTTCTCCATCTCTGGATCATTGTGGCTCTCACCCGTCTTGCTGCCTCGGAGCCCTCTTCTGACTCTACCTGCCAGTATAATGTGCCTGATAGTCAGAGCATTTAGCAGGACAATCAACAAAAATGGAGCGAATGGGGTTAAGATAGTGTGAAGACAGTGATAAGCCATCCAAATGGGCAAGGTGTAGATGGTGGATTTTGCAACACAGAACCACTGTAGATTATCAATTATTTCTCCAGCTTCGTTTATAAAGTAAGCTGGAATGTTTTTTAAAATGCCCACCCCAAACACCGTTGTTATAATCACAGCCGCAGATTTTTCGGTGAAATATTTTGTTCTCAGCTTCTGGAAACAAATGGCAATGAATCGATCAAAGGTGAAGGCGACTGTTAACCAGACAGAGCAATCAATGGCATCAAGTATCAGGGTGAGATGGAGACTGCAGATGGGAGTGTAGTCCAGGAATGAACGTGGGAAATAAATCCCTTTAATCTCATACAGAATTACATCAAATATTAGGACCATTAGATCGGCAACTGCCATGGCAACCAGGTAACGGGTGATGCATTTAGAGAGACCGCATTTTCCACGGGAAAGAATCACGATTGTCACCAAATTAGCTGCAAGAAAGATGGGACAACAAGAAAACAATAATTGTACTCAGAACTAAAGGACCGGCAGGTGATGACAATATACGGTGTTACAGCTCATCATTGTCTATTATACAACTCATTCTCTCTCTCTCTGACTCGCTCTATCTAATTATCTACCTCGTTCTGTGTTCCTCTGGCTCCCTGCCACGTTTCTGACACATCTTTCTGTTTTCCTCGCTATCTGCGGCTTTCCTGCTTCTCTCTATATCAGTCTCACTTTGTTTCTGTGTCGCTCTAATTAAATCTCTCATTCGTTCTGTCTCTCTCTTTAGCTGGGATTTTCTATTAGTGGTATTTTAGGCCAAAATGACTATGGAGAATGAGCAACATCAACCAGAAGGGAAAGGAGTCCAGTGAGGCAGGCATTAGTTGGCAGGACCCTCAGAAGTTAAATGAAAATGAGGGAAATAAAGTTAAGAAATGGATAAAGCACAGTTACCTTCACTGTATATAACTTTTGTGGGCGTTATTGGCAAGGCTGACATTTATTGCCCTTCCCTAGTTGACCAAATAAAACTTACTGGTTTGCCAGACCGCTTCAGAGAGCAGTTACATGTCAACCAAGTTGATGTGGGACTTGAGTCGCCTGTAGACCAGACGGGTAAGGACCACAGCTTTCCTTCCCTAAAGGTCATTGCTGAGCCAGTTGGAATTTTTCGACAATTCATTGTCATTTTATTTCAATTCATTTTTATTTCCAGATTTTTGTTTAACTGAATTAAATTTCTCAAACTGTTATGTTAGGATTTGGACTGACGGTTTCTGTATTCCTCGTCCATATCTCTGGATTATTAATCCAATAGTTTAACCAATGTCCTTTCCATGACCTCCAGAAGACTGATCACCCATAACAACATGGAATCCTACTTCATTGAGTGTTTACTCTATTAGGTATCCGGCACAACTTAACGGCAGGAAATGGAATTAGCTTCGTGCTACCTGTGAAGTAATATTAGAGCAAAGTGTCCATGCGTTTCAGGTGACTCCTTCTGTTGCCCTGGCACCCATCCATTGGAAAGGAAGGAACAGAAATTGAACACGTTTCGGAGAAGAGCAGCACTTCCGGTAGGTGTAATATCTCGGTAGATAAACACATCCTTCAATGCTTCACTCACTTTCTCACTCTTTCTCTCTCTGGGGTTAAATTCGTATTTGATCGCCAGGTGAAAAACGGGCGAAAGGTTGGCTCACCCGGTTTTCCTTAACATTGAATTAAATAGAAAACAAAACTCAGCGAGACATGAAGCAAGCTGACAGTTCGTTAGCACCGGGTTACACCTGCCGATAAAAGTTAAGTTTACACTTCAGTCTCTGAACTTCCTTTGTCTCTGTCTTTGCTTTTTCTCGTTCTATATTTCTAACCTTCTCTCTCTCTGTCTGTTTCTCCGTTTCTGTCTCTCTGGGTGAAAATGGTCTCGGACGGAAACGCAAAACTGGCGATAGTGAATTGGCATCAGATTTCTCCCGCGCCTGATTTTCTTTTCATTTGACTTCAATGGTAAAGAAAATTGGAGGCGGAGTGAAACATTCTCCGATTCGCTGTGAGCCCATCTCGCGCTGCTGCCGAAGACCAATTCCACCCCCAGTACGGCCAGACTGTAATGAAAGTTGTTAAAATTGTTGGAGCTGAAATTGCAGATCCAATTTCAACTTCCCTGGGAATTTCTGTGACTTTATTGCATTAGGCTTTCAGTAGAAGGTGGTGACATTTAATGGATATCAGTACAAACAAGCCCGTGAAAACAAACAGATCAAAGAATCAACAAGAGCAGTGATACAGGTAAACACCGAGTGACATTGACAACTGATGGTAATGACTTACCAGGAACTCCAAACACTGCGAGAATCGGGTCGTAAACCGTTTCAATCTGGGCAAGGATTGATCGGCCCATCTCTTTGAGTCGCACGATGCCAGTGCTGGAGGCAGCAGCTCCGTTTGACGAGAAGATGAAGCAGCCTTAATCCAATCCCATATTTATATCAGAGAGAAATCTCATGTGAGACAATTAGATTACACAATGACTGACATTACTTACGGTCTTTTAAACAAACAACTGCTTTTACTCTAATTATTTTGCATATTAGGAGGGTGGAACTTCTGATCCGTGCAACAGTCCGATGAACTTTAACCTATTTGCCCTACATTCCTGTGTGCACTAACTTTATGGAGCTGTTAACCGATTGTCACATCGGGGATTGTCAAGATAACTTTGCCACTTGCGTTTCCTCAAACAACTCTATTACATTTGTCAGCCAGCGTTTGGTTTCTATAGATAGATGTTGGTTGTTACTAATTGACCCGCATATTTCAGGGTGGGGTCAATGTTGTCCTTTTTCCTGTTTCCAGAAGCTGTCACAAGACTAATCTAATCGACCCATGTCCTCCTCTTGTATCTTTCCCTCCCTCTATCGCATTCCTTGGTGAAAACTGGGGCATAATACTTTTTTCTAATCTCTACCATTCCATCTTCCTCCAGAGGATTAATCCGATTGCCATCTTTAATGTGTCATCCCCTTTCTTTAACTATAATTTTGGTTTTGATCTGTTGCTAAAAAAAGTTTAGTATTTAACTCGATGTTCCTTGCCAATCTTCTTTCAGACTTCTTATTACCAGCTCGAATGTTGTTTGCTTCCACTCTATAGTTTTTATATTCATTTTGATTTCCTTTTGCATTAGAAATTTCGCATGCTTTTTAATTTCACTTTAATGTTTATTTCTCTACACATTCTAGGAACACCAGCTTTAGGTGAGCTACCTTTACCTGTGGGAATATGTCTAGGCTCTAGGTTCATATTCCGCTGTTTGAATGATCACCACTGTCTCTGCACTGCCTTATTTGTGATCATTTATCTCCACATTTTCTGGAAAAGTTCACTTTGATTGAAACTGCCTTTCCCCAGTTCTGTATCTTTATAGTTCTCTCTTCTTTTCAGTTACAACATAGCATTTAACTCTATTTTCCTGTACTGCAAGCACAGCATGAGATAAATTAACACGAGTATATCGTGAAATCTTTGAACCTTGATATTCACTTCTGTTCTCTTTGACTCTTTCCGCTCTTCCATTCATCTGTCCTTCTCTCTCCCTTCACCTCTCTTTCTGTTTTTCGAGTGTCGCTTTCTCCTTCACTTCTATCCCACCATGGTTAATCTCTCGATCATTTCTCTCTTTCTAGACATTCATGTATCTAGGTTTAAAAATAGAACCAGTACTTAACAGCTGCTATGAAGGAGATCCTCCTCTCTGTAAGCCATATATAGATATAAACACGTGGAACAGTGTCAACTCTTCTAGACCCATCCTTTGTTTCTGTACTTGTCCCATTACCATCTCCTTTTGCCTCGCACCAACATCACTTTTGTCATTTAATCTCTCCTGCATTCCACGCTATCACAAGTGTTCTTTACTTCCCTCTCCTCTTTCCGTGTCTCTGCACGTGTTTAAAACCTATTATATCTCTGACTTTGTCCAGTTCTGCCGAAAGGTCATCAAACTGAAACGTTAACTCAGTTTCTTTCTCCACAGATGCTGCCTGACCTGCTGAGTATTTCAAGCATGATATGTTTTTATTTAAGTGAAACAGTGTGTCCGTGTTGGAGAAACGGGACCGATGAGGAAAATAAACGTCCTCTCCTGCCGCCTATACTTCTTGCAGCTGCTACCTGTCTCCAGAAATGTACCATAGCTCCAACTTTTCATGCAGGGTCAGCCTCCCACAACTTCACCACTACCGCTTTGGAGCTCAGCTCTGGGGTATTGAATACTGGAGCGGGGCTCCCTGTAAATTTATTGGTTGTGAGTATCATGGTCCCTTACTCAATTCCTTCTTTCCAAACAATCAGACTAGAGCGCCAAAGACTCGCTGCAAATGTTGTCGCTATGTCGAGAGACCGGCACATCACAACAGATAAAAGAAGGTATGGATTGGATTTTCCATTGCAACAATAATCATATCCCTGAGGAGGCGCTCACGATGAAAGCGCACACAGTACAGTTTTCAATTATTCCATGCCCGATGACTGCACCCTGTAAGATTTTGTAAAGCTTTTACACTTGAATAAACGTTTGACCATAGGAACATAGGAAAAGGAGTCTGCCATTTAGGCCCTCCAGCCTTTTCAGCCATTCACTGGCTATTCTGTGACCTAACTCCATATCCCTTAATACCTTTTCACCATATCCCTTAATACCTTTTGTTATCATAAGTCTATGATTCTCAGATTTACATCAATAATTGACCTAGCGTCAATTGCCGCTTGCAGAAGAGAGTTCCAAACTTTTAGCACCCATTGAGTGTAAAAGTGTTTCCTAACTTCACTCCTGCAAGGCTATATATCAGACTATGCACCTAGACTCCTCAGCCAGTGCAAAAGTTTCTGTCTATCTACCCTATCTGTTCCCCTTAATATCTTGAAATCTTCGATCAAATGACACTTCAACCGTCTAAATTCCAGGGAATGCAACCGTAGTTTGTGTAATCTCTTCTCGTCATTTAACCTTTGGAATCTAAGCATCATTCTGGTATACCTACGCTGCGCTTACTACTTTTCCAATGTATCCTGCTTCAGGTGAGGTGCCCAGAGCTGCTCAGAGTACTCCAGGTGAGGTCTAACCAGGGCTTTGTATAGCTGTAGCATGACCTCTACCCACTTGCACTCTAGTCATCCATATATAAAGGACAGCACTCCATTAGCTTGTTTCAGTACTTTTGCACCTGTCCATGACACTTTAATTATGTATGTACATGGACACACAAGTCTCACTGGATCTCTACTGTTTCTAGCTTAAAAAACTTTGGAAAGTACTCTGTTCTATCCTTTTTCGGTCCAAACTGGATGACCTCACATTTGCCTACATTGAAATCCATTTGCCACATTTTTGACCATTCGCTTAATCTATTAAGAACTCTTTGTAATCTGATGCTTCCGTCTACACTGCTTGCAATGCCGCCTATCAGCCAATTTGGTTATGTGGTGTTTTATCCCATCATCTAAGTCGCTAATAAAGACGGTGAATAGTTGAGGCTCCAACACAGATCCCTGCGGGATACCACTAGTCAATTAGCGTACCTGCCCATTATCCCAACTCTCTGTCTCCTGCTGCTCAGTCAATTTCCTAACCTGGTCAACTAATTGCCTTCAATTCCATGTGCTTGAATTTTAGCTGACAGTCGCTTCCGAGGGAATTTATCAAATGCCTGCTGTAAGTCCATATAAATAACATCCACAGACAGTCCACTCTCCACTACGTCAGTCACCTCCTCAAAAAATTCAGTCAGGTTCGTCAGGCATGACCTACACTTTACCAATCTCTCTGATCAACTGTAAACGTCCAAGGTATTCAATCACCCTATCCTTAATGTTAGACTCTAGTGATTTCCATGACAACAGATGTTAGGCTATCTGGTCCATAATTCCCTGGTGTCCCTCTCTCACCTTTCTTAAATAGCGGAGCAGCATGCACAATTTCCCAATCTAAAGGAATGGTTCCCGAATAGAGAGAAGTTTGGAAGAGTATAGTTGGGGCATCGCAATGTTCTCACCTACTTCCATTAAAACCCTGGGATGGAAATCATCTGGTCCTAGGGATTTGCGATTTTTCAGTGCCATCATTTTCTTTATTACTGCTATTTTGCTTACGTTATTTTTGGTGATTTTCCGTCCCTGATTTACTATTGGTTTCCTGGGAACGTTCGGCATGTTATCCTCTTCAGCTACTGTAAATACTGATGCAAAGTAATTATTCAACATGTTCACAATTTCCCATTTAAAGTTACAATCTCACCGTTATCAGTTTTCAAGTGGACCACATTCCTCCTGACCACACTCTTTTTTCGAAAATATTTGTAAAAGGTGTTAAATTTAATATCCCTTGCAAGCTTATTTTCATAATCCCTTTTTGTAGCTCATGCTATCTGTTCTGTCGCATTTTGTTATTCTTTATATCTTTCCCATTCACCAGCTTCTATGCTATGTTTTGCATTTTTGCATGCTTTTTCTTTTTGTTTTATGTTGTCCCTTATTTCTTTAATCGTTCATGGCTTTTTATCTTTCTTCTTGTCAAATAGATGTCTTGCCCTTTAGGTGTATAAATTGGTTCTCTATCACGTATTTTTTTTTGTTCATCTCCCACTGATCTTCTGTCGTTTTACCCGTTAATAGATTTACCCAGTTTTGTTTGAGCAGTCTCTGCCGACAATGGCATAACGATTGGCCTGTCTCTCTTGTTCCTGGAATGTGCTACTGTGGTCACATTGGTGAGAGTTTCTGTACCTTTAAACTCTGTGTCTCACTTTCCATGAAATTAGGGTGTATTATGTGAGACTCTCTGCCTGAATCTCTCTCTCTCTCTCTCTCTCTCGCAGTCCCAGCTACGACAAGTTCCCCTGTTTCCCGGCCTTGGTTCTGTCCCCAGTAACGAGTCGAGAGTTGGAGAAAGGTTTCCGAGCAAGTGAGTAGATGGTGTGTAAGAAAGTGGAGGAGCGAAGCCCGAGAGGTACTGCAGTCTATGTGAGAAGGGGATGGAGAGGAGTTTGGGTGGGAGTGCAAATTGTGTGAGACACTGAAGGAGAGGTGTCGGGGAGGAAGCGCCGACCATGAGGTATGGTGGAGGAGAGGAGTCCAGAAGGGAGCGCAGACCATGTGTGATTGTGAAGGAGAGGAGTCCGGGAGGGAGCACAAACCATGTGTGACGGTGAAAGAGAGTGGAGTCCGGGAGGGGGCACAGACCGTGTGAGGAGGTGGAGGAGGGGAGTCCGGGAGGGGGCACAGAACGTGTGATGAGGTGGAGGAGGGGAATCCGGGAGGGAGCACAGAACATGTGTGACGGTGAAAGAGAGGAGTCCTGGAGGGGGCACAGATCGAGGGAGGCGGTGAAGGAGAAGGATCCGGGAGGGTACACAGACCATGGGAGTAGGTGGAGGAGAGGAGTCCGGTAGGGAGCGCAGGCCATGTGTGACGTGAAGGAATGGATTCTGGGAGGGACCGCAGACTGTGTGAGATGGTGGAGGAGAGGAGTCTGGCAGAGAGCGCAAACCGTGTGAGGCCGTGGAAGAGGGGTGTCCGGGCGGGAGCGCAGACTGTGTGAGATGGTGGAGCAGAGGAGTCCGGCAGGGAGCACAGACCGTGTGAGGCGGTGGATGAGAGGAGTTCGGGAGGGAGAACAGATTGTGTCAGGAGGTGGAGGAGCGTAGTCCAGGAGGGAGCAAAGGCTGTGTGAGGCGGTAGAGGAGAGGAAACTGGGAGGGAGCACAGAATGTGTGAGGCGGTGGAGGAGAGGATCCCGGGAGGGACTACAGACCGTGTGAGGCGATGGAGCAGAGGATTCCGGGAGGGAGTACAGACCGTGTGAGGCGGTGGAGGAGAGGATTCTGGGAGGGAGTACAGACCGTGTGAGGCGGTGGAGGAGAGGATTCCGGGAGGGAGTACAGACTGTGTGAGGTGGTGGAGGAGAGGATTCCGGGAGGGAGTACAGACCGTGTGAGGCAATGGAGGAGAGGATTCTGGGAGGGAGTACAGACCATGTGAGGCACTGGAGGAGAGGATTCCGGGACGTAGCGCAGACTGTGTGAGGCAGTTGGGGAGACGAGTCCGGGAGGGAGCACAGACGGTGTGAGGCGGTGGAGGAGACGTGCTCCTGATGGAACACAAATTCTATGAGACAGTAGAGGAGAGGAGTCAGGGAGGGAGCACAGACTGTGTGAGGCGGTGGAGGAGAGGATTCCGGGATGGAGCACAGACTGTGTGAGGCGGTGGAAGAGTGGAGTGAGGAGGGGTAGTACAGACTGTGCGAGGGGGTGGAGGACAGGTTTCCGGGAGGGAGCACAGACTGTGTGAGGCGGTGGACGAGAGGATTCCGGGAGGGAGCGCAAACTGTATGAGGCAGTAGGGGAGAGGAGTCCAGGAGGGAGTGCAGACCGTGTGTGGTGTTAGCTGAGAGGAGTCCGGGAGGGTGCACAGACTGTGTGAGGCGGTGGACGAGAGGAGTCCGGGTAGGATGCGCAGAATGTATGAGGCAGTAGTGGAGAGGAGTCTGGGAGGAAGTACAGAATGTGTGAGGCAGTAGGGGAGACGATTCCGGGAGGGAGCGCAGATTGTGTGAGGCGTTATGGGAGAGGAGTCCGGGAGGGAGCACAGACCACGTGTGACGGTGAAACATAGGATTCCGGGAGGGGTCACAGATCGAGAGAGGCGGAGAAGGAGAAGGATCCGGGAGGGAGCACAGACCTTGTGAGCTGGTGGAGAAAGAAGAGTCTGGGTGGGAGTACAGACTCTCTGTGACGTCAAGGAGTGGAATCGGGGAGGAAGCACAGAATGTGCGAAGCGGTGGAGGAAAGTAGTCAGGGTTGGAGCAAAGGCTGTGTGAGGCGGTAGAGGAGTGGAGACTGGGAGGGAGCACAGACTGTGTGAGAAGGTGGAGGAGAAGAGTCCGGGAGGGATTACAGACTCTGTGAGGCGGTGGAGGAGAGGTTTCCAGCAGGGAGCGTGGAATGTGTGTGGCGGTGAGGGAGAGGATCCCGGGAGGGAGCGCAGACTGTGAAAGGCAGTAGGGGAGAGGAGTCCGGGAAGGAGCACATGCATTGAGAGGCTGTGGAGGAGATGAAACCGGGAGGTAGCTCAGACCGTGTTAGATGGTGGAGTAGAGGTGTCTGGGAGGGAGCACAGACAGTGACAGGCGGTGGAGGAGAGGACATGGCGAGATAGCGCAGACTGTGTGAGGCTGTGGAGGAGAGGATTCTGGGAGGGAGTGCAGACTGTGTGAGGCGGTGGAGGAGAGCTATCCAGGAGGGAGCACAGACTGTGTGAGATGGTGAAGGAGAGGTGTCCGGCAAGGAGCATCAACTTTTTGAGGCGTTGGAGGTGAGGAGTCTGGGAGGGAGCACAGACTCTGTGAGGTGGTGGAGGGGAGTAGTCCGGGAGGGAGCACAGATTTTGCGAGGCAGTTGGGGAGAGGAGCCCGGGAGGGGGTACAGACTCTGTGAGGCATCGGGGAGAGTAGTCCGGGAGGGAGCGCAGATTGTGTGAGGCAGTAGGGGAGAGGTTTCCGGTAGAAAGCACAGACTGTATGAGGCGGTGGACGAGAGGAGTCCGGGAGGGAGCACAGACCGTGAGAGGCGGTGGACGAGACGAGACGGGAGGGATTACAGACTGTGTGAGGCAGTAGAGGAGAGGAGTCTGGGAGGGAGCACAGACTGTGTTAGGCAGTGGAGGAGAGGAGTCTGGGAGGGAGCACAGACAGTGACAGGCGGTGGAGGAGAGGAGTCTGGGAGGGAGCACAGACAGTGACAGGCGGTGGAGGAGAGGAGTCTGGGAGGGAGCACAGACAGTGACAGGCGGTGGAGGAGAGGAGTCTGGGAGGGAGCACAGACAGTGACAGGTGGTGGAGGAGAGGAGTCTGGGAGGGAGCACAGACAGTGACAGGCGGTGGAGGAGAGGAGTCTGGGAGGGAGCACAGACAGTGACAGGCGGTGGAGGAGAGGAGTCTGGGAGGGAGCACAGACAGTGACAGGTGGTGGAGGAGAGGAGTCTGGGAGGGAGCACAGACAGTGACAGGTGGTGGAGGAGAGGAGTCCGGGAGGGAGCACAGACAGTGACAGGTGGTGGAGGAGAGGAGTCTGGGAGGGAGCACAGACAGTGACAGGTGGTGGAGGAGAGGAGTCTGGGAGGGAGCACAGACAGTGACAGGCGGTGGAGGAGAGGAGTCTGGGAGGGAGCACAGACAGTGACAGGCGGTGGAGGAGAGGAGTCTGGGAGGGAGCACAGACAGTGACAGGTGGTGGAGGAGAGGAGTCTGGGAGGGAGCACAGACAGTGACAGGTGGTGGAGGAGAGGAGTCCGGGAGGGAGCACAGACAGTGACAGGTGGTGGAGGAGAGGAGTCTGGGAGGGAGCACAGACAGTGACAGGTGGTGGAGGAGAGGACATGGTGAGATAGCGCAGACTGTGTGAGGATGTGGAGGAGAGGATTCTGGGAGGGAGCATAGACTGTATGAGATGGTGAAGGAGAGGGATCCGGAAAGGAGCACCGACTGTGTGAGGTCGTGGAGGAGAGGCGTCTGGGAGGGAGCACAGACTCTGTGAGGTGGTGGAGGGGAGTAGTCCGTGAGCGAGCACAGATTCTGTGAGGTGGTGGAGGGGAGTAGTCCGGGAGGGAGCACAGATTTTGTGAGGCAGTAGGGGAGAGGAGCCCGGGATGGGGTACAGACTGTGTGAGGCAGTAGAGGAGAGTAGTCCTGGAGGGAACGCAGATTGTGTGAGGCAGTAGGGGAAATGTTTCCGGTAGAGAGTACAGACCGTATGAGGCAGTGGACGAGAGGAGTCCGGGAGGGAACGCAGATTGTGTGAGGCGACGATGGAGAAGGGTCCTTGAGGGAGCGCATATTGTGTCAGGCAGTAGGAGAGAGGACTCTGTGAGGGAGCACACACCATGTGAGGCTGTGGAGGAGAGGAGCCCGGGAGGGAGCGCAGTCCGTGTGAGTCAGTGGAGGAGAGGAGTCCGGGAGGGAGCACAGACCGTGTGAGGCGGTGGAGGTTAGGAGTCCGGAAGGTAGCACAGACTGTGTGAGACGGTGGAGGAGACGTGCTCCTGATGGAGCACAAATTCTATGAGGCAGTAAAGGAGAGGAGTCAGGGAGCGAGCACAGACTGGGTGAGGCGGTGGAGGAGAGGATTCCGGGATGTAGCACAGACTGTGTGAGGCAGTGGAAGAGAGGAGGCAAGGAGCGAGCACAGACTGTGTGAGGCCGTCGAAGACAGGAGTCTGGGAGTGAGCACAGACTGTGTGAGGCCGTGGAAGAGAGGAGTCTGGGAGTGAGCACAGACTGTGTGAGGCTGTGGAAGAGAGGAGTGTGGGAGTTAGTACAGACTGCGAGGGGGTGGAGGAAAGATTTCCAGGATGGAGCACAGACTGTGTGAGGCGGTGGAGGAGAGGAGTCCAGAAGGGAGCACTGATTTTGTGAGGCAGTAGGGGAGAGGAACCCGGGAAGGGGTACAGACTTTGTGAGGCAGTAGGGGAGAGTAGTCCGGGAGGGAGCGCAGATTGTGTGAGGAAGTAGGGGAGAGGTTTCCGGTAGAGAGCAAAGACCGTATGAGGCGGTGGACGAGAGGAGTCCGGGAGGGAGCGCAGATTGTGTGAGGCAGTAGAGGAGAGGAGTCTGGGAGGGAGCACAGACCGTGTGAGATGGAGGAGGAGAGACGTCTGGGAGGGAGCGCAAACCGTGAGAGGCGGTGGAGGAGGGCAGTCCGGTAAGCAGCGCAGCTGTGTGTGGCGGTGGAGGAGAGGATTCCAGGAGGGAGCGCAGACTGTGTGCAGTGGTGGCGGAGAGCTGTCCGGGAGGGAGTGCAGACTCTGTGAGAAGGTGGAAGATAGGAGTCCGGGAGGGAGCACAGACAGTGAGAGGCTGTGGAGGAGATGAATCCGGGAGGTAGCTCGGACCGTGTTAGATGGTGGAGGAGAGGAGTCTGGGCGGGAGCACAGACAGTGACAGGCGTTGGAGGAGAGGAGTCTGGGAGGAAGCACAGACAGTGGCAGGCATGGAGGAGAGGACATGGCGTGATAGCGCAGACTGCGTGAGGCTGTGGAGGAGAGGATTCTGGGAGGGAATGCAGACAGTGTGAGGCGGTGGAGGAGAGGTGTCCAGGAGGAAGCATAGACTGTGTGAGATGGTGAAGGAGAGGGGTCCGGAAAGGAGCACAGACTGTGTGAGGCGGTGGTGGAGAGGAGTCTGGGAGGGAACACAGACTCTGTGAGGTGGTGGAGGGGAGAAGTCCGGGAGGGAGCACAGATCTTGAGAGGCATTAGGGGAAAGGAGCCCGGGAGGGGGTACAGACTGTGTGAGGCAGTAGCGGAGAGTAGTCCGGGAGGGAGCGCAGATTGTGTGAGGCAGTAGGGGAAAGGTTTCCGGTAGAGAGCACAGTCCGTATGAGGCGGTGGACGAGAGGAGTCCGGGAGGGAGCACAGACCATGTGGGGCAGTAGGGGAGAGGACTCTGGGAGGGAGCACACACCGTGTGAGGTGGTGGAGGAGAGGATTCTGGGAGGGAGTGCAGACTGTGTGAGGCAGTGGAGGAGAGGAGCCCGGGAGGGAGCGCAGTCCATGTGAGGCAGTGGAGGAGAGGATTCTGGGAGGGAGCGCAGACTGTGTGAGGCAGTGGAGGCGAGGAGTCCGGGAGGGAGCACACACCGTGTGAGGTGGTGGAGGAGAGGATTCTGGGAGGGAGTGCAGACTGTCTGAGGCAGTGGAGGAGAGGAGCCCGGGATGGAGCGCAGTCCGTGTGAGGCAGTGGAGACGAGGAGTCCGGGAGATAGCGCAGACTGTATGAGGCAGTGCAGGAGAGGATACCGGAAGATAGAGCAGAACATGTGAGGCAGTGGAGGAGGACAATTCAGGGAGGGAGCGCAGACTGGGTGCGGCAGTGGAGGAGAGGAACCGGGAGGGAGCGCAAAGGTGAGAAGGTGGAAAAGAGGAGTCCAGGAGGGAGCACAGACCGTTTTAGGCGGTGGACGAGAGGTGTCCGGGAGGGAGCACAGACTGTGTGAGGCGGTGGAGGAGACGTGCTCCTGATGGAGAACAAATTCTATGAGGCAGTAGAGGAGAGGAGTCAGGGAGGGAGCACAGAGCGTGTGAGGCGGTGGAGGAGAGGATTCAGTGATGGAGCACAAACCGTGTGAGGCAGTGGAGGAGAGGAGCCCGTGAGGTAGCGCAGTCTGTGTGAGGCTGTGGAGTAGAGGAGTCCGCGAGGTAGCGCAGGCTATGGGAGGCGGTGGAGGAGCAGTGTCCAAGATGGAGCACAGATTCGATGAGGCATTAGAGGAGAGGAGTCCAGGAGGGAGCAAAGAGCGTGTGAGGTGGTGGAGGCGAGGAGTCTGGAACGAAGCGCAGACTGAGTGAGGCGGTGGAGGAAAGGTGTCCGGAAGGGAGCACAGATCATGTGAAATGGAGGAGGAGAGGTTTCCGGGAGAGCGCGCAGACTGTGTGAGGCGGTGGAGGAGAGGATACCGGAAGATAGCGCAGATTGTGTGAGGCGGTGGAGGTTGGATTCTGGGAGGGAGTGCAGACTAGGTGCGGCAATGGCGGAGTGGAAGTTGGAGGAAGCGCAAACTGTGTGAGAAGGTGGAGCAGGTGAGTCCGGGAGGGATCACAGACCGGGTTAGGCGGTGGACGAGAGGAGTTTTGGAGGGAGCACAGACCGTGTTAGTCGGTGGAAGAGAGGAGGCCGGGAGGGAGCACAGACCCTGTTAGGCGGTGGAGGAGAGGAGTCTGGGACGGAGCACAGACAGAGAGAGGCTGTGGAGGAGAGGAGACCGGGAGGTAGCGCAGACCGTGTTAGTTATCGGAGACATGGAGTCTGGGAGGGAGCACAGACAGTGACAGGTGGTGGAGGAGAGGAGGCCGGGAGGGAGCACAGAGAGTGACAGGTGCTTGAGGAGAGGACACGGCGAGATACCGCAGACTGTGTGAGGCGGTGGAGGAGAGGTGTCCGCGAGGGAGCGCATAATGTGTGAGGCAGTAGAGGAGAGGAGTCTGGGAGGGAGCACAGATCCTTTGAGACGGTGTAAGAGAAGAGTCCGGGAGGGAGCTTACATGGTGAGAGGCAGTAGGGGAGACGAGTCCGGAAGGGAGCACAGACAATGTGGGGGAGTAGGGGAAAGGATTCTTGGAGGGAGCACGCACCGTGTGAGGCGGTGGAGTAGAGGAGCCCACGAGGGAGAGCAGTCCATGTGAGGCAGTGGAGGAGAGGAGTCTGGGAGGGAGCGCAGTCTGTGTGAGGCAGTGGTGGAGAGGAATCCGGGAGGGAGCGTAGGCTGTGTGAGGCGGTGGAGGAGAAGTGTCCAAGATGGAGCACAGATTCGATGAGGCATTAGAGGAGAGGTGTCCAGGAGGGAGCAAAGAGCGTCTGAGGCGGTGGAGGCGAGGAGTCTGGGAGGGAGCGCAGACTGAATGAGGCGGTGGAGGAAAGGTGTGCGGGAGGGAGCACAGACCATGTGAAATGGTGGAGGAGAGGTGTCCAGCAGAAAGCACAGATTGTGTGAGGTTGTAGAGGAGAGGAGTGCGGTATGTTACGCAGACTTTGCGGGACGGTGGAGGAGAGGAGTCTGGGAGGGAGCACTGACCATGTGTGAGGCGGTGGAGGAGAGGAGCCCGGGGCGATCACAGACAGTGAGAGGCTGTGGAGGAAAGGAGATCGGGAGATAGTGCAGAATGATTGAGACATTGGAGGAGAGGAGTCCTGGAGGGAGCGCAGACTGTGTGAGGCAGTGGAGGAGAGGCATCCGGGAGGGAGAGCAGATTGAGTGAGGCGGTGGAGGAGAGTAGTCCGGGATGGAGTGCAGACAGTGTGACGCGGTGGAGGAAAGTAGTCCGGGAGGGAGCGCAGACTGTGTGAGGCGGTGGAGGAGAGTAGTCCGGGAGAGAGCGCAGATTGTGTAAGGTGGTGGAGGAGAGGAGTCTGGGAGGGAGCACAGATTGTGTGAGGCGGTAGAGGAGAGTACTCCGTGAGGGAGCGCAGATTGTGTGAGGCGGTGGAGGAGAGGAGTCCGGGAGGGAGCACAGGCTGTGTGCGGCGGTGGAGTATACAAGTCTGGGATGGGACGCAGAATGTGCGGGCCGGTGGATGAGAGGATTCTGAGAGCGAGCACGGACCATGTGTGAGGCAGTGGAGGAGAGGAGTCCAGGAGGGAGCAGAGACAGTGTGAGATGGTGGAGGAGAGCAGTCAGGTAGGGAGCACAGATCGTGTGAGGCGGTGGAGGAGAGGAGTGCGGAAGGGAGCACAGATTGTGAGAGAAGTTAGAGGAGAGGTATCCGGGTGGGAGCTCACACAGTGTGAGGCGGTGGAGGAGAGGAGTCCGGGAGGGAGCACAGACTGTGTGAGGCGGTGGAGGAGAGGAGTCTGGGAGGGAGCGCAGACTGTGTGAGCAGTTAGAGTAGAGGTACCCGGGAGGGAGCTCAGACTGTGTGAGGGTGTGGAGAAGAGGAGTCCGGGAGGGAGCACAGAGAGTGAGAGGCAGTGGAGGAGAGCAGTCCAGGAGATAGCGCAGACTGTGTGAGGCGGTGTAGGAGAGGATACCGGCAGATAGCGCAGACCATGTTAGGCGTTGGAGGAGAGGAGTCCGGGTGGGAGCGCAGTCTGGGTGCGGCGGTGGAGGAGAGGAAGCGGGAGGGAGCACAAACAGTGTGAGAAGGTGGAGGAGAGGAGTCCGGGAGGGAGTCAGTCCGTGTTCGGCGGTGGAAGAGAGGAGTCCAGGATGGAGCACAGACCGTGTTAGGCGGTGGAGGAGAGGAGGCCGGGTGGGAGCACAGACAGTGAGAGGCTGTGGAGCAGAGGAGACCGGGAGGTCGCCCAGACCATGTTAGTTAGTGGAGACGTGGTGTCTGGGAGGGAGCACAGACAGTGACAGGGGGTGGAGGAGAGTACTCCGCAAGATAGCTCAGACTTTGTGAGGCAGTGGAGGAGATGATTCTGGGAGGGAGTGCAGACTATGTGAGAAAGTGAAGGAGGTACCGGGAGGGAGCACAAACTGTGTGAGGCGGTGGAGGAGAATTGTCGGGGAGGGAGCACAGACTGTGTGAGACGGTGGAGGAGAGGAGTATGGGGGGAGCAGAGACACTGTGAGGTGGTGGAGGAGAGGATTCCGAGAGGGAGCGCAGAATGTGTGAGGCAGTAGGGGAGAGTAGTCCGGGAGGGAGAACAGATCCTGTGATGCATAAGGGGAGAGGAGTCCGTGAGGTAGCGCAGATTGTGTGAGGCAACAGGGGAGAGTTTTCCCGGAGGGAGCAGAGACCATGTGTTGCGGTGGACGAGAGGAGTCCGGGAGGGAGCACAGACTGTGTGAGGCTTTGGAGGGGAGGGGTCCGGGAGGAAGCACAGACTTTGTGAGGCTGTGGAGGATACGAGTCTGGGATGCAACGCAGATATTTCGGGCCGATGGAGGAGAGGAGACCAGGATTGAGCACAGACCATGTGTGAGGCGGTGGACGAGAGGAGTCGGGAGGGAGCGCAGATTGTGTGAGGCGTTGGAGGAGAGCAGTCCGGGAGGGAGCGCAGAATGTGTGAGAAGGTGGAGGCGAGGTGTCCGGAAGGGATCACAGACAGTGACAGGCGGTGAGGAGAGCATGCCGTGAATTAGCGCAGACTGTGTGAGGCTGTGGAGGAGAGTATTCTGGGAGGGAGTGCAGACTGTGAGAGGCGGTGGAGGAGAGGAGTCCCGGAGGGAGCACAGACTGTGTGAGGTGGTGGAGGAGACTTGTTCGGGAGGGAGCACAGACTGTGTGAGGCAGTAGCGTGTGTAGTCCGGGAGGGAGCACAGATCGTGTGTGACGTTAGGTAAGAGGGGTCCGGGAGGGCGCACAGACCATGTGAGGCGGTGGACGAGAGGAATCCGGGAGGGAGCACAGACTGTGTGAGGCAGTAGGGGAGCAGTGTCCGGAAGGGAACACAGAACATGTGGTGCAGTTGGGGAGAGGATTCCGGAGGGAGCTCAGACCATGTGAGGCGGTGGAGGATACGAGTCTGGGATGGAACGCAGACTGTGCGGGCTGGTGGAGGAGAAGAGACCTTGAGGGAGCACAGACCATGTTTGAGGAGGTGGAGGAGAGGAGTCCGGGAGGGAGCACAGACAATGAGAGGCTGTGAAGGAGAGGAGCCCGGGAGATAGCGCAGAATGTGTGAGGCCTTGGAGGAGTGCAGTCCGGGAGGGAGCGCAGACCATGTGAGGCAGTGGAGGAGAGGATACCGGGAGATTGTGCAGACTGTGTGAGGCGGTGGAGTAGAGGTGTCCTGGAGGGAGCGCAGCCTGTGTGAGGCGGTGGAGGAGAGGAGTCCGGGAGGGAGCACAGACTGTGTGAGGCAGTGGAGGAGAGGGGTCCGGGAGGGAGCACAGACTTTGTGAGGCAGTTGAGGTGAGGATTCCGGGAGATAGCGCAGACTGTGTGATGTGGTGGAGGAGAGCAGTCTGGGATGGTGCACAGATCGTGTGACGCGGTGGAGGACAGGAGTCGGGGTGGGAGCGCAGACTGTGTAAGGTGGTGGAAGTGATGAGTCCGGGAGGGAGCACAGAACATGTTGGGCGGTGGAACAGAGGAGTCCGGAAGGGAGCGCTGACAGTGAGAGGCCATGGACAGGAGTCCGGGAGGGAGCACAGGCTGTGTGAGATGGTGAAGGAGAGGCGTCCGGGACGGAGTACAGAATGTGTGAGGTGGTGGAGGAGAGGGGTCTCGGGGGTAGCACAGATTCTGTGAGGTGGTGGAGGAGAGGAGTCCGGGAGGGAGCGTAGCCTGTGTGAGGCGGTGGACGAGAGGAGTCCGGGAGGGAGCACAAAATGTGTGAGACAGTAGGGGAGAGTAGTTCGGAAGGGAGCACAGATTCTATGAGGCATTAGAGGTGAGTTGTCCAAGAGGGAGCAAAGAGCGTGTGAGGTGGTGGAGGAGAGGAGTCCGGGAGGGAGCACAGACTGTGTGAGGCATTTGAGGAGAGGAGTCCGGGAGGAAGCACAGACTGTGTAAGGCTGTGGAGAATACGAGTCTGGGATGGAACACAGATATTGCGGGCCGATGGAGGAGAGGAGACCAGGATTGAGCACAGACCATGTGAGAGGCGGTGGACGAGAGGAGTAAGGGAGGGAGCGCAGATTGCATGAGGCGTTGCAGGAGAGCAGTCCGGGAGGGAGCGCAGATCATGTGAGGTGGTGGAAGAGAGGAGTCCGGGAGGTAGCGCAGAATGTGTGAGAAGGTGGAGGCGAGGTGTCCGGAAGGGATCACAGACAGTGACAGGCGGTGAGGAGAGCATGCCGTGAGTTAGCACAGACTGTGTGAGGCTGTGGAGGAGTGTATTCTGGGAGGGAGTGCAGACTGTGCGAGGCGGTGGAGGAGAGGAGTCCGGGAGGTAGCGCAGTCTGTGTGAGGCTGTGGAGTAGAGCAGTCCGCGAGGTAGCGCAGGCTATGGGAGGCGGTGGAGGAGCAGTGTCCAAGATGGAGCACAGATTCGATGAGGCATTAGAGGAGAGGAGTCCAGGAGGGAGCAAAGAGCGTGTGAGGTGGTGGAGGCGAGGAGTCTGGAACGAAGCGCAGACTGAGTGAGGCGGTGGAGGAAAGGTATCCGGAAGGGAGCACAGATCATGTGAAATGGAGGAGGAGAGGTTTCCGGGAGAGCGCGCAGACTGTGTGAGGCGGTGGAGGAGAGGATACCGGAAGATAGCGCAGACTGTCTGAGGCGGTGGAGGTTGGATTCTGGGAGGGAGTGCAGACTAGGTGCGGCAATGGCGGAGTGGAAGTTGGAGGAAGCGCAAACTGTGTGAGAAGGTGGAGCAGGTGAGTCCGGGAGGGATCACAGACCGGGTTAGGCGGTGGACGAGAGGAGTTTTGGAGGGAGCACAGACCGTGTTAGTCGGTGGAAGAGAGGAGGCCGGGAGGGAGCACAGACCCTGTTAGGCGGTGGAGGAGAGGAGTCTGGGAGGGAGCACAGACAGAGAGAGGCTGTGGAGGAGAGGAGACCGGGAGGTAGCGCAGACCGTGTTAGTTATCGGAGACATGGAGTCTGGGAGGGAGCACAGACAGTGACAGGTGGTGGAGGAGAGGAGGCCGGGAGGGAGCACAGAGAGTGACAGGCGCTTGAGGAGAGGACACGGCGAGATACCGCAGACTGTGTGAGGCGGTGGAGGAGAGGTGTCCGCGAGGGAGCGCATAATGTATGAGGCAGTAGAGGAGAGGAGTCTGGGAGGGAGCACAGATCCTTTGAGACGGTGTAAGAGAAGAGTCCGGGAGGGAGCTTACATGGTGAGAGGTAGTAGGGGAGACGAGTCCGGAAGGGAGCACAGACAATGTGGGGGAGTAGGGGAAAGGATTCTTGGAGGGAGCACGCACCGTGTGAGGCGGTGGAGTAGAGGAGCCCACGAGGGAGAGCAGTCCATGTGAGGCAGTGGAGGAGAGGAGTCTGGGAGGGAGCGCAGTCTGTGTGAGGCAGTGGTGGAGAGGAATCCGGGAGGGAGCGTAGGCTGTGTGAGGCGGTGGAGGAGAAGTGTCCAAGATGGAGCACAGATTCGATGAGGCATTAGAGGAGAGGTGTCCAGGAGGGAGCAAAGAGCGTCTGAGGCGGTGGAGGCGAGGAGTCTGGGAGGGAGCGCAGACTGAATGAGGCGGTGGAGGAAAGGTGTGCGGGAGGGAGCACAGACCATGTGAAATGGTGGAGGAGAGGTGTCCAGCAGGAAGCACAGATTGTGTGAGGTTGTAGAGGAGAGGAGTGCGGTATGTTACGCAGACTTTGCGGGACGGTGGAGGAGAAGAGTCTGGGAGGGAGCACTGACCATGTGTGAGGCGGTGGAGGAGAGGAGCCCGGGGCGATCACAGACAGTGAGAGGCTGTGGAGGAAAGGAGATCGGGAGATAGTGCAGAATGATTGAGACATTGGAGGAGAGGAGTCCTGGAGGGAGCGCAGACTGTGTGAGGCAGTGGAGGAGAGGCATCCGGGAGGGAGAGCAGATTGAGTGAGGCGGTGGAGGAGAGTAGTCCGGGATGGAGCGCAGACAGTGTGACGCGGTGGAGGAAAGTAGTCCGGGAGGGAGCGCAGACTGTGTGAGGCGGTGGAGGAGAGTAGTCCGGGAGAGAGCGCAGATTGTGTAAGGTGGTGGAGGAGAGGAGTCTGGGAGGGAGCACAGATTGTGTGAGGCGGTAGAGGAGAGTACTCCGTGAGGGAGCGCAGATTGTGTGAGGCGGTGGAGGAGAGGAGTCCGGGAGGGAGCACAGGCTGTGTGCGGCGGTGGAGTATACAAGTCTGGGATGGGACGCAGAATGTGCGGGCCGGTGGATGAGAGGATTCTGAGAGCGAGCACGGACCATGTGTGAGGCAGTGGAGGAGAGGAGTCCAGGAGGGAGCAGAGACAGTGTGAGGTGGTGGAGGAGAGCAGTCAGGTAGGGAGCACAGATCGTGTGAGGCGGTGGAGGAGAGGAGTGCGGAAGGGAGCACAGATTGTGAGAGAAGTTAGAGGAGAGGTATCCGGGTGGGAGCTCACACAGTGTGAGGCGGTGGAGGAGAGGAGTCCGGGAGGGAGCACAGACTGTGTGAGGCGGTGGAGGAGAGGAGTCTGGGAGGGAGCGCAGACTGTGTGAGCAGTTTGAGTAGAGGTACCCGGGAGGGAGCTCAGACTGTGTGAGGGTGTGGAGAAGAGGAGTCCGGGAGGGAGCACAGAGAGTGAGAGGCAGTGGAGGAGAGCAGTCCAGGAGATAGCGCAGACTGTGTGAGGCGGTGTAGGAGAGGATACCGGCAGATAGCGCAGACCATGTTAGGCGTTGGAGGAGAGGAGTCCGGGTGGGAGCGCAGTCTGGGTGCGGCGGTGGAGGAGAGGAAGCGGGAGGGAGCACAAACAGTGTGAGAAGGTGGAGGAGAGGAGTCCGGGAGGGAGTCAGTCCGTGTTCGGCGGTGGAAGAGAGGAGTCCAGGATGGAGCACAGACCGTGTTAGGCGGTGGAGGAGAGGAGGCTGGGTGGGAGCACAGACAGTGAGAGGCTGTGGAGCAGAGGAGACCGGGAGGTCGCCCAGACCATGTTAGTTAGTGGAGACGTGGTGTCTGGGAGGGAGCACAGACAATGACAGGGGGTGGAGGAGAGTACTCCGCAAGATAGCGCAGACTTTGTGAGGCAGTGGAGGAGATGATTCTGGGAGGGAGTGCAGACTATGTGAGAAAGTGAAGGAGGTACCGGGAGGGAGCACAAACTGTGTGAGGCGGTGGAGGAGAATTGTCGGGGAGGGAGCACAGACTGTGTGAGACGGTGGAGGAGAGGAGTATGGGGGGAGCAGAGACACTGTGAGGTGGTGGAGGAGAGGATTCCGAGAGGGAGCGCAGAATGTGTGAGGCAGTAGGGGAGAGTAGTCCGGGAGGGAGAACAGATCCTGTGATGCATAAGGGGAGAGGAGTCCGTGAGGTAGCGCAGATTGTGTGAGGCAACAGGGGAGAGTTTTCCCGGAGGGAGCAGAGACCATGTGTTGCGGTGGACGAGAGGAGTCCGGGAGGGAGCACAGACTGTGTGAGGCATTGGAGGGGAGGGGTCCGGGAGGAAGCACAGACTTTGTGAGGCTGTGGAGGATACGAGTCTGGGATGCAACGCAGATATTGCGGGCCGATGGAGGAGAGGAGACCAGGATTGAGCACAGACCATGTGTGAGGCGGTGGACGAGAGGAGTCGGGAGGGAGCGCAGATTGTGTGAGGCGTTGGAGGAGAGCAGTCCGGGAGGGAGCGCAGAATGTGTGAGAAGGTGGAGGCGAGGTGTCCGGAAGGGATCACAGACAGTGACAGGCGGTGAGGAGAGCATGCCGTGAATTAGCGCAGACTGTGTGAGGCTGTGGAGGAGAGTATTCTGGGAGGGAGTGCAGACTGTGAGAGGCGGTGGAGGAGAGGAGTCCCGGAGGGAGCACAGACTGTGTGAGGTGGTGGAGGAGACTTGTTCGGGAGGGAGCACAGACTGTGTGAGGCAGTAGCGTGTGTAGTCCGGGAGGGAGCACAGATCGTGTGTGACGTTAGGTAAGAGGGGTCCGGGAGGGCGCACAGACCATGTGAGGCGGTGGACGAGAGGAATCCGGGAGGGAGCACAGACTGTGTGAGGCAGTAGGGGAGCAGTGTCCGGAAGGGAACACAGAACATGTGGTGCAGTTGGGGAGAGGATTCCGGAGGGAGCTCAGACCATGTGAGGCGGTGGAGGATACGAGTCTGGGATGGAACGCAGACTGTGCGGGCTGGTGGAGGAGAAGAGACCTTGAGGGAGCACAGACCATGTTTGAGGAGGTGGAGGAGAGGAGTCCGGGAGGGAGCACAGACAATGAGAGGCTGTGAAGGAGAGGAGCCCGGGAGATAGCGCAGAATGTGTGAGGCCTTGGAGGAGTGCAGTCCGGGAGGGAGCGCAGACCATGTGAGGCAGTGGAGGAGAGGATACCGGGAGATTGTGCAGACTGTGTGAGGCGGTGGAGTAGAGGTGTCCTGGAAGGAGCGCAGCCTGTGTGAGGCGGTGGAGGAGAGGAGTCCGGGAGGGAGCACAGACTGTGTGAGGCAGTGGAGGAGAGGAGTCCGGGAGCGAGCACAGACTTTGTGAGGCAGTTGAGGTGAGGATTCCGGGAGATAGCGCAGACTGTGTGATGTGGTGGAGGAGAGCAGTCTGGGATGGTGCACAGATCGTGTGACGCGGTGGAGGACAGGAGTCGGGGTGGGAGCGCAGACTGTGTAAGGTGGTGGAAGTGATGAGTCCGGGAGGGAGCACAGAACATGTTGGGCGGTGGAACAGAGGAGTCCGGAAGGGAGCGCTGACAGTGAGAGGCCATGGACAGGAGTCCGGGAGGGAGCACAGGCTGTGTGAGATGGTGAAGGAGAGGCGTCCTGGACGGAGTACAGAATGTGTGAGGTGGTGGAGGAGAGGGGTCTCGGGGGTAGCACAGATTCTGTGAGGTGGTGGAGGAGAGGAGTCCGGGAGGGAGTGTAGCCTGTGTGAGGCGGTGGACGAGAGGAGTCCGGGAGGGAGCACAAAATGTGTGAGACAGTAGGGGAGAGTAGTTCGGAAGGGAGCACAGATTCTATGAGGCATTAGAGGTGAGTTGTCCAAGAGGGAGCAAAGAGCGTGTGAGGTGGTGGAGGAGAGGAGTCCGGGAGGGAGCACAGACTGTGTGAGGCATTTGAGGAGAGGAGTCCGGGAGGAAGCACAGACTGTGTAAGGCTGTGGAGAATACGAGTCTGGGATGGAACACAGATATTGCGGGCCGATGGAGGAGAGGAGACCAGGATTGAGCACAGACCATGTGTGAGGGGGTGGACGAGAGGAGTAAGGGAGGGAGCGCAGATTGCATGAGGCGTTGCAGGAGAGCAGTCCGGGAGGGAGCGCAGATCATGTGAGGTGGTGGAAGAGAGGAGTCCGGGAGGTAGCGCAGAATGTGTGAGGCAACAGGGGAGAGTTTTCCCGGAGGGAGCAGAGACCATGTGTTGCGGTGGACGAGAGGAGTCCGGGAGGGAGCACAGACTGTGTGAGGCATTGGAGGGGAGGGGTCCGGGAGGAAGCACAGACTTTGTGAGGCTGTGGAGGATACGAGCCTGGGATGCAACGCAGATATTGCGGGCCGATGGAGGAGAGGAGACCAGGATTGAGCACAGACCATGTGTGAGGCGGTGGACGAGAGGAGTCGGGAGGGAGCGCAGATTGTGTGAGGCGTTGGAGGAGAGCAGTCCGGGAGGGAGCGCAGAATGTGTGAGAAGGTGGAGGCGAGGTGTCCGGAAGGGATCACAGACAGTGACAGGCGGTGAGGAGAGCATGCCGTGAATTAGCGCAGACTGTGTGAGGCTGTGGAGGAGAGTATTCTGGGAGGGAGTGCAGACTGTGAGAGGCGGTGGAGGAGAGGAGTCCCGGAGGGAGCACAGACTGTGTGAGGTGGTGGAGGAGACTTGTTCGGGAGGGAGCACAGACTGTGTGAGGCAGTAGCGTGTGTAGTCCGGGAGGGAGCACAGATCGTGTGTGACGTTAGGTAAGAGGGGTCCGGGAGGGCGCACAGACCATGTGAGGCGGTGGACGAGAGGAATCCGGGAGGGAGCACAGACTGTGTGAGGCAGTAGGGGAGCAGTGTCCGGAAGGGAACACAGAACATGTGGTGCAGTTGGGGAGAGGATTCCGGAGGGAGCTCAGACCATGTGAGGCGGTGGAGGATACGAGTCTGGGATGGAACGCAGACTGTGCGGGCTGGTGGAGGAGAAGAGACCTTGAGGGAGCACAGACCATGTTTGAGGAGGTGGAGGAGAGGAGTCCGGGAGGGAGCACAGACAATGAGAGGCTGTGAAGGAGAGGAGCCCGGGAGATAGCGCAGAATGTGTGAGGCCTTGGAGGAGTGCAGTCCGGGTCGGAGAGCAGACCATGTGAGGCAGTGGAGGAGAGGATACCGGGAGATTGTGCAGACTGTGTGAGGCGGTGGAGTAGAGGTGTCCTGGAAGGAGCGCAGCCTGTGTGAGGCGGTGGAGGAGAGGAGTCCGGGAGGGAGCACAGACTGTGTGAGGCAGTGGAGGAGAGGAGTCCGGGAGGGAGCACAGACTTTGTGAGGCAGTTGAGGTGAGGATTCCGGGAGATAGCGCAGACTGTGTGATGTGGTGGAGGAGAGCAGTCTGGGATGGTGCACAGATCGTGTGACGCGGTGGAGGACAGGAGTCGGGGTGGGAGCGCAGACTGTGTAAGGTGGTGGAAGTGATGAGTCCGGGAGGGAGCACAGAACATGTTGGGCGGTGGAACAGAGGAGTCCGGAAGGGAGCGCTGACAGTGAGAGGCCATGGACAGGAGTCCGGGAGGGAGCACAGGCTGTGTGAGATGGTGAAGGAGAGGCGTCCAGGACGGAGTACAGAATGTGTGAGGTGGTGGAGGAGAGGGGTCTCGGGGGTAGCACAGATTCTGTGAGGTGGTGGAGGAGAGGAGTCCGGGAGGGAGCGTAGCCTGTGTGAGGCGGTGGACGAGAGGAGTCCGGGAGGGAGCACAAAATGTGTGAGACAGTAGGGGAGAGTAGTTCGGAAGGGAGCACAGATTCTATGAGGCATTAGAGGTGAGTTGTCCAAGAGGGAGCAAAGAGCGTGTGAGGTGGTGGAGGAGAGGAGTCCGGGAGGGAGCACAGACTGTGTGAGGCATTTGAGGAGAGGAGTCCGGGAGGAAGCACAGACTGTGTAAGGCTGTGGAGAATACGAGTCTGGGATGGAACACAGATATTGCGGGCCGATGGAGGAGAGGAGACCAGGATTGAGCACAGACCATGTGAGAGGCGGTGGACGAGAGGAGTAAGGGAGGGAGCGCAGATTGCATGAGGCGTTGCAGGAGAGCAGTCCGGGAGGGAGCGCAGATCATGTGAGGTGGTGGAAGAGAGGAGTCCGGGAGGTAGCGCAGAATGTGTGAGAAGGTGGAGGCGAGGTGTCCGGAAGGGATCACAGACAGTGACAGGCGGTGAGGAGAGCATGCCGTGAGTTAGCACAGACTGTGTGAGGCTGTGGAGGAGTGTATTCTGGGAGGGAGTGCAGACTGTGCGAGGCGGTGGAGGAGAGGAGTCCGGGAGGGAGCACAGACTGTGTGAGGTGGTGGAGGGGACTAGTTCGGGAGGGAGGACAGACTGTGTGAGTCAGTAGCGTGTGTAGTCCGGGATGGAGCACAGATCGTGTGTGACGTTAGAGGAGAGGGGTCTGGGAGGGCGCACAGACCATGTGAGGTGGTGGACGAGAGGAGTCCGTGAGGGAGCGCAGACTGTGTGAGGCAGTAGGGGAGCAGTGTCCGGAAGGGAAAACAGAACATGTGGGGCAGTAGGGGAGAGGATTCCGGAGGGAGCGTCAACCATGTGAGGCTTTGGAGGATACGAGTCTGGGAGGGAGCGTAGCCTGTGTGAGGCGGTGGAGGAGAGGAGTCCGGGAGGGAGCACAGAACGTGTGAGGCTGGAGGGAAGAGCAGTCCGAGAGGGAGCACAGATCGTGTGAGACGTAAGGGGAGAGGAGTCCGGGAGGGAGCACAGACCATGTGAGGCAGGAGGGGAGAGCAGTCCGGGAGGGAGCACAGATCGTGTGAGACGGTGGACGATTGGAGTCCGGGAGGGAGCGCAGACCGTGTGAGGCGGTGAAGGAGAGGAGGCCGGGAGGGAGCACAGACCATGTGAGGCGGTGCAGGAGAGGAGTCCGCGAGATAGCGCAGACTGTGTGAGGCAGTGGAGGAGAGGAGTCCGGGAGGGAGCACAGACCATGTGAGGCGGTGAAGGAGAGTAGGCCGGGAGGGAGCACAGACCGAGTTAGATAGTGGAGACGTGGAGGCCGGGAGGGAACACAGACAGTGACAGGGGGTGGAGGAGAGGACTCCGCGAGATAGCGCAGACTGTGTGAGGCAGTGGAGGAGAGGAGTCTGGGGGGGAGCACGGACTCTGTGAATGGTGGAGGAGAGTAGTCTGGGAGGGAGCGCAGGTTGTGTGAGGCAGTGGAGGAGAGTTTTCTGCGAGGGAGCAGAGACTGAGTGAGGCGGTGGAGTGACTCTTCCGGGAGGGAGCATAGACTGTGTGAGGCGGTGGAGGAGAGCAGTCTGGGAGTGAACGCAGATTGTGTGAGCTAATAGGGGAGAGAAGCTCGGGAGGGAGCACAGACCGTGTGAGGTATTGGACAAGAGTTGTCCGGGAGGGAGCGCAGACTGTGTGAGGGGTTGGAGAAGAGGAGTCCTGGAGGGAGCACAGAATGTGTGAGGCAGTAAGGTGGAATAGTCCGGAAGGGAGCACAGATCGTGAGAGACGGTAGGGGAGAGAAGTCCAGGAGGGAGCACAGACCATGTGAGGCGTTGGACGAGAGGTGTCCGGGAGTGAGCACATACTCTGTGAGGCAGGAGGGGAGAGGAGTCGGGAGGGAACACTGATCGTGTGAGGCGGTGGATGAGAGGAGTTCTGGAGGGAGCGCACGCTGTGTGAGACTCTGGAGGAGAGGTTTCCAGCAGGGAGCATAGACTGTGTGAGTCAGTAGGGGAGCGGTGTCCGGAAGGGAGCACAGACCATGTGGGGCAGTAGGCCAGAGGAGTCCTTTAGGGAGCACAGACCATGTGTGAGGCAGTGGAGGAGAGGAGACGGTGAGGGAGCACAGACAGCGAGAGGCTGTGGAGGAGAGGAGCCCGGGAGATAGCGCAGAATGTGTTCGGCATTGGAGGAGAGCAGTCTGGGAGGGAGTGCAGACCTTGTGAGGCACTGGAGGAGAGGATACCGGAAGATAGTGCAGACTGTGTGAGGTGGTGTAGGAGAGGTGTCCGAGAGGGAGCGCAGACTGTGTGAGGCGGTGAGGAGAGGATTCCGGGAGGGAGAACTGACTGTTTGAGGCGGTGGAGTTGAGGAGTCCGGGAGGGAGCACAGACTGTGTGAGGCGGTGGAGGAGAGCAGTCCGGTATGGCGCACAGATCATGTGAGGTGGTGGAGGAGAGGATTCCGGGTGGGAGCGCAGACTGTGTGAGGCTTTGGAGGAGAGGAGTCGGGTTGGGAGCGCAAACTGTGTTAGGAAGTGGAAGAGATGAGTCCAGGAGGGAGCACAGACCCTGTTAGGCGGTGAAACAGGGGAGTCCAGGAGGAAGCGCAGACAGTGAGAGGCTGTGGAGGAGAGGAGTCCGGGAGCTAGCGCAGACCATGTTAGATGATGGATACGTGGATTCCGGGAGGGAGAACAGTGAGTGACAGGGGGTGGAGGAGAGGACTCCGCGAGATAGTGAGGACGGTGTCAGGCTGTGGCGGATAGGATTCTGGGAGGGAGTGCAGACTGTGTGAGGCGGTGGAGAAGAGGAGTCCGGGAGGGAGCACAGACTGTGTGAGGCGGTGGAGGAGAAGTTTCCGGGAGGGAGCACAGACTCTGTGAGGTTGTGGAGGAGAGGAGTCCGGGAGGTAGTGCCGAATGTGTGAGTCGGTGGAGTAGAAGAGACCGGGAGGGAGCACAGATCATGTGTGAGGCGGTGGAGGAGTGGATTCCGGGAGGGAGCACAGAGTGTGTGAGGCGGTGGAGGAGAGAAGTCGGGGTGGGAGCGCAGACTGTGTTGGCGGTGGAAGAAATGAGTCCAGGAGGGTGCACAGACTCTGTTAGGCGGTGGAACAGAGGAGTCCGGGAGGGAACGCAGACTGTGTGAGGCTGTGGAGGAGAGGATATTGGGAGGGAGCGCAGACTGTGCAAGGCTGTGGAGGAGAGGAGTCTGGGAGGGTCTGCAGACTGTGTGAGAAGGTGGAGTAGTGGGATCCGGGAGAGAGCACAGACAGGGAGAGGCTGTGGAGGAGAGGAGCCCAGGAGGGAGCGCAGACTGTGTGAGGCTGGGAGGAGAGGAGTCCGGGAGGGAGCGCAGACTGTGTGAGGCGGTGGAGGAGAGGAGTCCGGGAGGGAGCACAGGCTGTGTGAGGCGGTGGAGGAGAGGAGTCCGGGAGGGAGCGCAGACTGTGTGAGGCGGTGGAGGAGAGGAGTCCGGGAGGGAGCGCAGACAGTGAGAGGCTGTGGAGGAGAGGAGTCTAGGGGGTAGCACAGATTCTGTGAGGTGGTGGAGGAGAGGAGTCCGGGAGGGAGCGTAGACTGTGAGAGGCGGTGGAACAGAGGAGTCCGGGAGGGAGCGCAGATAGTGAGAGGCTGTGGAGGAGAGGAGACCGGGAGGTAGCGCAGACAGTGAGAGGCTGAGGAGGAGAGGAGTCTCGGGGGTAGCACAGATTCTGTGAGGTGGTGGACGAGAGGAGTCCTGGAGGGAGCGTAGACTGTGAAAGGCGGTGGAGGAGAGGAGTCCGGTAGGGAGCGTAGACTGTGTGAGGCAGTATGGAAGAGTAGACCGGGAGGGAGCACAGATCGTGTGAGACGTAAGGGCAGAGGAGTCCGGGAGGGAGCACAGATCGTGTGAGGCGGTGGACAATATGAGTCCGGGAGGGAGCTCAGACTGCGAGAGTCGCTGGAGGAGAGGATTCCTTGTGGGAGTGCAGGTGGTGTGAGGCGGTGGAGGAGAGGAGTCTGGGAGGGAGCACAGATATTGTGAGGTGGTGAAGGAGAGGAGGCCAGGAGGGAGCACAGACCGTGACAGTGGGTGGATGAGAGGACTCCGCGAGATAGCGCAGACTTTGTGAGGCAGTGGAGGAGAGGGGTCTGGGGGGGAGCACGGACTCTGTGACGTGGTGGAGGAGAATATTCTGGGAGGGAGCGCAGGTTGTGTGAGGCAGTGGAGGAGAGTATTTTGCGAGGGAGCGAAGACAGTGTGAGGCGGTGGAGTGACTAGTCCGGGAGGGAGCACAGACTGTGGGAGGCGGTGGAGGAGAGGAGTCGGGGTGGGAGCGCAGACTGTGTGAGGCGGTGGAGGAGAGGAATCCGGGAGGGAGCACCGACTGTGTGAGGCGGTGGAGGAGAGTAATCTGCGAGGGAGCAAAGACTGTGTGAGGCGGTGGAGTGACTAGTCCGGGAAGGACCACAGACTGTGAGAGGCAGTTGAGGTGAGGATTCCGGCGGATTTTGCAGACTGTGTGAGGTGGTGGAGGAGCGCAGTCCGGTGTGGTGCACAGATCATGTGAGGCCGTGGAGGAGAGGATTTCGGGTGGAAGCGCAGACTGTGTGAGGCTTTGGAGGAGAGGAGTTGGGGTGGGAGCGCAGACTGAGTTAGGCGATGGAAGAGATGAGTTCGTGAGGGAGCACAGACACTGTTAGGCCGTGGAAAAGAGGAGTCAGGGAGGGAGCACTGACTGTGAGTGGCTGTGGAGAAAAGCAGTCCGGTATGGAGCAGAGATAGTGTAAGGCGGTGGAGGAAAGGATTCCGCAAGATAGCGAGGACGGTGTGAGGCTGTGAAGGATAGGATTCTGGGAGGCATTGCAGACTGTGTGAGGCGGTGGAGAAGAGGAGTCCGGGAGGGAGCACAGACTGTGTGAGATGGTGAAGGAGAGGAGTCCGGAAAGGAGCACAGACTGTGTGAGGCGGTGGAGGAGATGTTTCTGGGAGGGAGCACAGATTCTGTGAGGCTGTGGAGGAGAGGAGTCCGGGAGGTAGTGCAGAATGTGTGAGTCGGTGGAGTAGAGGAGACCGGGAGGGAGCACAGATCATGTGAGGCGGTGGAGGAGAAGAGTCCAGGAGGGAGCACAGACTGTGTGAGGCGGTGGAGGAGAGGAGTCCGGGAGGGAGCACAGACTGTGTGAGGCGGTGGAGGAGAGGAGTCCAGGAGGGAGTAAAGACTGTGTGAGACAGTTGTGGAGAGGTATCCGGGAGATAGCGCAGACTGTATGCGGCGGTGGAGGAGAGGAGTCCAGGAGGGAGTAAAGACTGTGTGAGACAGTTGTGGAGAGGTATCCGGGAGATAGCGCAGACTGTATGCGGCGGTGGAGGAGAGCAGTATGGTATGGAGCACAGATCGTGTAAGGCTGTGGAGGAGAGGATTCCGGGTGGGAGTGCAGACTGTGTGAGGCGGTGGAGGAGAGGAGTCGGGGTGGGAGCGCAGACCGTGTTAGATGGTGGATACGTGGATTCCGGGAGGGAGAACAGAGAGTGACAGCGGCTGGAGGAGAGCACTCCGCGAGATAGCGTAGACTGTGGAAGGCTGTGGAAGAGAGGAGTCTGGGAGGGAACGCAGACTGTGTGAGAAGGTGGAGTAGAGGGATCCGGGAGAGAGCACAGACAGGGAGTGGCAGTGGAGGAGAGGAGCCCGCGAGGGAGCACAGACAGAGAGAGGCTGTGGAGGAGAGGAGCCCGGGAGGGAGCACAGACAGTGAGAGGCTGTGGAGGAGAGGAGCCCGGGAGGGAGCACAGACCGTGTTAGGCGGTGGAAGAGAGGAGGCCATGAGGGAGCACAGACAGTGAGAGGCTGTGGAGGAGAGGAGTCCGGGAGGTAGCGCAGACCATGTTAGATGGTGGAGACGTGGAGTCTGGGAGGGAGCACAGACAGTGATAGGATTTGGAGGAGAGGACTCTGCGAGATAGCACAGATTGTGTGAGGCAGTGGATTTGAGGATTCTGGGAGGGAGTGCAGACTGTGTGAGGCGGTGGATGAAAAGTGTCCGGGAGGGAGCACAGACTATGTGTGGCGTTGGAGGAGAGGAGACCGGGAGGGACCACAGACCGTGTGAGGCGGTGGAGGAGAGAAGTCCGTGAGGGAGCACAGACAGTGAGAGGCTGTGGAGGAGGAGTCCGGGAGTTAGTGCAGACCATGTTAGATGGTGGAGACGTGGAGTCCGGCAGGGAGCACAGACAGTGACAGATTTTGGAGGAGAGGACTCTGCGAGATAGCGCAGATTGTGTGAGGCAGTGGAGGAAAGGATTCTGGGAGTGAGTGCAGACTGTGTGAGGTGGTGGAGGAGAGGAGTCTGGGAGGGAGCACAGATCATGTGTGAGGCGGTGGAGGAGTGGATTCCGGGAGGGAGCACAGACAGTGAGAGGCTGTGGAGGAGAGGAGTCCAGGAGGGAACACAGACTGTGTGAGACAGTTGAGGTGAGGCGGTGGAGTAGAGGAGATGAATCCGGAAGGGAGCACAGATCATGTGAGGCGGTGGAGGAGAGAAGCCGGGAGTGAGTGCAGATCGTGTGAGGCGGTGGAAGAGAGGAATCCAGGAGGAAGCGTAGATTGTTTGAGGCGGTGGAGGAGAGGAGTCCGGGAGGGAGCACAGACGGTGTGAGGCGGTGGAGGAGAGGAGACCGGGAGGGAGCACAGACAGTGTGAGGCGGTGGAGGAGAAGAGTGCGGGAGGGAGCACAGACTGTGTGAGGCAGTAGAGGAGAGGAGTCCAGGAGGGAGCACAGACTGTGTGAGGCGGTAGAGGAGAGGAGTCCGGAAAGGAGCACCGACTGTGTGAGGCGGTGGAGGAGAAGGATTCTGTATGGGAGCGCAGACTGTGTGAGGCAGTAGAGGAGAGGAGTCTGTGGGGGGGAGCACCGACTCTGTGATGTGGTGGAGGAGAGCAGTCTGGGAGGGAGCGCAGGTTGTGTGAGGCGGTGGAGGAGACTAGTCCGGGAGGGAGCGCAGATTGTGTGAGGCAGTGGAGGAGAGCAGTCTGGGAGTGAACGCAGATTGTGTGAGGCAATAGGGGAGAGGAGCCCGGGCGGGAGCACAGACTGTGTGAGGCGGTGGAGTAGAGGATTCCGGGAGGGAGCACAGACTGTGTGAGGCAGTAAGGTAGAGTAGTCCGGGAGGGAGCACAGATCGTGTGAATTGTTAGGGGAGAGGTTTCCAGGAGGGAGAACAGACCATGTGAGGCGGTGGACGACAGTTGTCCGGCAGGGAGCACAGACCGTACGTGGCAGGGGGAGAAGAGCTGTCCAGGAGGGAGCGCAGGCTGTGTGAGCTGGTGGAGGATACGAGTCTGGGATGGAACGCAGACAGCGCGGGCCAGTGGAGGAGAGGAGACCCGGAGAGAGCACAGACCGTGTGAGGCAGTGGTGGAGAGGACCCCGGGAGATAGAGCAGACTGTGTGAGGCAGTGGAGGAGTGTATTCCAGGTGGGAGCGCAGACTGTGTGAGGTGATGGAGGATACGAGTCTGGGATGGAATGCAGACTGCGCGGGCCAGTGGAGTTGAGGATTCTGGGAGGGAGTGCAGAGTGTGTGAGGCGGTGGATGAAAAGTGTGTGGGAGGGAGCACAGACTCTGTGAGGCATTGGAGGAGAGGAGTCCGGGAGGGACCACAGACCATGTGAGGCGGTGGAGAATTGGAGTCCGGGAGGGAGCACAGACAGTGAGAGGCTGTGGAGGAGGAGTCCGGGAGTTAGCGCAGACCATGTTAGATGGTGGAGATGTGGAGTCCGGGAGGGAGCACAGACAGTGACAGGTTTTGGAGCAGAGGACTCTGCGAGATAGCGCAGACTGTGTGAGGCGGTGGAGGAGAGGAGTCTGGGAGGGAGCACAGACTGTGTGAGGCGTTGGAGGTGAGGAGTCTCGGGGGGAGCACAGATTCTGTGTGGTAGTAAAGGAGATGAATCCGGAAGGGAACACAGACTGTGTGAGACTGTGGAGGAGAGGAGTCCAGGAGGGAGCACAGACTGTGTGAGACAGTTGAGGTGAGGTTTCTGGGAGATAGCGCAGACTGTGTGAGGCGGTGGAGTAGAGGAGATTAATCCTTAAGGGAGCACAGATCATGTGAGGCGGTGGAGGAGAGAAGCCGGGAGGGAGCGCAGATTGTGTGAGGCGGTGGAAGAGAGGAGTGCACGAGGAAGCGCAGATTGTTTGAGGCGGTGGTGGAGAGGAGTCCGGGAGGGAGCACAGACGGTGTGAGGCGGTGGAGGAGAGGAGTCCGGGAGGGAGCACAGACGGTGTGAGGCGGTGGAGGAGAGGAGACCGGGAGAGAGCACAGACGGTGTGAGGCAGTAGAGGAGAGGAGACCGGGAGGGAGCACAGACTGTGTGAGGCGGTAGAGGAGAGGAGTCCGGGAGGAAGCGCAGACTGTGTGAGGCGGTGGAGGAGAGGAGACCGGGAGGGAGCACCGACTGTGTGAGGCAGTGGAGGAGAGGAGTCCACGAGGGAGCACAGACTGTGTGAGACAGTTGAGGAGAGGTATCCGGGAGATAGCGCAGACTATATGAGGCAGTGGAGGAGAGCAGTCCGGCATGGAGCACATATCGTGTAAGGCGGTGGAAGAGAGGATTCCGGGTGGGAGCGCAGATTGTGTGAGGCGGTGGAGGAGAGGAGTCGGGGTGGGAGCGCAGACTGTGTTAGGCGGTGGAAGAGATTAGTCCAGGAGGGTGCACAAAGACCCTGTTAGGCGGTGGAACAGAGGAGTCCGGGAGGGAGCGCAGACAGTGAGAGGCAGTGGAGGAGAGGAGACTGGAAGGTAGTGCAGACAGTGAGAGGCTGTGGAGAAGAGGAGTCTGGGAGGTAGCGCAGACCGTGTTAAATGGTGGATATGTGGATTCCGGGAGGGAGAACAGAGAGTGACAGGGGGTGGAGGAGAGCACTCCGCAAGATAGCACAGACTGTGTGAGGCTGTGGAGGAGAGGATACTGGGAGGGAACGCAGATTGTGTGAGGCAGTATGGGAGAGGATCCGGGAGGGAGCACAGACCGTGTGAGGCACTGGAGTAGATTTTCCGGGAGGGAGCACAGACTTTGTGAGGAGGTGGAGGAGAGCAGTCCCGGAGGGAACGCAGATTGGGTGAGGCAGTAGGGGAGAGGATCCGGGAGGGAGCACATACCGTGTGAGGCGCTGGCCAAGAGGAGTCCGGGAGTGAGCACAGACTGTATGAGGCGGTGGAAGAGAGCAGTCCGGGAGAGAACACAGACTGTGTGAGGCAGTAGGGGAGAGGAGTCCGGGAGGGAGCACAGTCTGTGTGAGGCAGTAGCGAGTGTAGTCCGGGAGGGAGCACAGATCTTGTGTGACGTTAGGGGAGAGGGGTCCGGGAGGGCACACAGGCCATGTGAGGCGGTGGACGAGAGGAGCCCGGCAGGATTCGCAGACTGTGTGAGGCAGAATGGGAGAGGAGTCCGGGAGGGAGCACAGATCGTGTGAGGCGGTGTACGAGAGGAGTCCGGGAGGGAGTGCAGACTGTGTGAGGCAGGAGGGGAGCAGTGTCCGGAAGGGAACACAGACCATGTGAGGCAGTAGGGGAGAGGATTCCGGGAGGGAGCACAGATCATGTGAGACGGTGGAGGATACGAGTCTGGGATGGAACGCAGAGTGTGCGGGCCGGTGGAGGAGAGGAGACCGGGAAGGAGCACAGACCATGTTTGAGGCGGTGGAGGTGAGGAGACCGGGAAGGAGCACAGACCATGTTTGAGGCAATGGAGGAGAGGAGGCCGGGAGGGAGGACAGACAGTGAGAGACTATCGAGGAGAGGAGCCCGGGAGATAGCGCAGAATGTGTGAGGCCTTGGAGGAGAGCAGTCAGGGAGGGAGCGCAGACCATGTGAAGCAGTGGAGGAGAGGATACCGGGAGATAGTGCAGACTGTGTGAGGCGGTGGAGGAGAGGTGTCCAGGAGGGAGCACATACTGTGTGAGGCAGTGGAGGAGAGGTGTCCGGAAAGGAGCACTGACTGTGTGAGGCGGTGGAGGAGAAGGATACCGTGTGGGAGCGCAGACTGTGTGAGGCAGTGGAGGAGAGGAGTCTTGGAGGGAGCATCGACTCTGTGATGTAGTGGAGGAGAGTAGTCTGGGAGGGAGCGCAGGTTGTGTGAGGCGGTGGAGGAGACTAGTCCGGGAGGGAGCGCAGATTGTGTGTGGTGGTGGAGGAGAGCAGTCTGGGAGGGAGCGCAGGTTGTGTGAGGCGGTGGAGGAGAGCAGTCTGGGAGTGAACGCAGATTGTGTGAGGCAATAGGGGAGAGGAGCCCGGGTGTGAGCACAGACTGTGTGAGGCGGCGGAGGAGAGCAGTCCGGGAGGGAGTGCAGACCATGTGGGATGGTGAAGGGAATGAGTCCGGGCGGGAGCGCATACCATGTGGGACTTTGGGTATCTCATCTTTATTTTCTCTCTCTCTCCTCATTATCTTTCTTACTCTCCTCTTTCTCCTTCTCTCAATTTCTCTCTCTCTCCTTTCTTTCTGTCTTTCCATTCACTCTTTTTCTTTCACTTTTACTTTGCTTTCCTCACTCTCCTCTTTCGCTCGCTCCTATTTCTTATTTCTTACTTTTCATCCTAACTTTCTCTTTTCTTTCTCCCTTTTCTCTTTTCCTCATTATTCTTGCGTCTCTATTTTACTCTTTCCTTCCAGTTATTTCGCTTTCACTGATCCTCTTATCTTTCTTTTCCTCTTTCTCTCGTTTTCACTTATTTTTTCTCTTTCTCCCTTTTCCATTTAACATCTTTTCTTTCTCTTTTCCCACTTTCCATTTTTTCTCTTCTTTCTGTATTTTACTCCACTTTAATTTCTTTCTCTCTTTTATATTCCTTACCCTTTCTCTCTCGCTTCTATTTCCCCTTTCTCTTGATTTTATCTCTATCATTTCTTTCTAGTTAATCTTTTCTCTTTTTTCTCTCTCATCTCATTCTCCAATTTTTTTCTTTTCCTTTTACCTCATTCTCTTTCCTCATTCTTCTCTTTCTCTTTCTCCATTCTCGTAGTTCCGCTCTTTTCATCGTTTCTCTCTCTCTTTTCATTCTCCTTTTCTCCTATGCTCATTATTCGCCTTTCTCTATTTTACTCTTTTTTACTTTTATTTCTCTTCCCTTTCCTTTTATCACTACCCTTTTCCTCTGCACTCTGTCTTTCACTTTTGTTGTTTTTTCTTCTTTTCTTTCTCTCTTTTCCTTTCCTTTCTGTCTTTTTTGTCTTTTCCACTTTGAATTTCTTTCAGCCTTTCACTACCCCATTTTCCTCTTATGTTTTTCACTTTCCCCCATTTCTTGCTTTCTTATTTCACGTTCATTTCTTTTCCTTTTTTCTCCACACCTTTTTCATCTTTTCCTTCTATTTAAGTTCTCTTATCTACACCATACCCCCGCCCCCCATATTGCTCCTTCCAGCCTCTGTGAGTTTTCTTAACACACAAGGCATTCATTCTCCCCAAAGCTTTTACTCGATCCCTCCCACTCCCACAACACACCCGGTACATATTGGTGCCCAGGTATATTCGGCGCAAATTTTTTTTCCCCCCCATGAAATCCCACAGTTAAACTCACCCTGTGAAACGCCACCTGTGAAATTCCCAGCTGTGGAGCAGCCCCCGTGAAACTCTCCCCTGTGAAACTCCCCACTGTGAAACACCCGCGTGAAACTCCCCCTGTGAATCTCCCCCTGTGAAACTCCGCCCTGTGAAACTCCACACTGTGAAACACCCCCGTGAAACTCACCCCTGTGAATCACCCCCTGTGAATCTCCCCCCTGTGAATCTCCCCCTGTGAAACACCGCCCTGTCAAACATGGCCCCGTGAAACTCCCCCTCTGAAACACCCACCCTAGGAAACTCCCCAATGTAAAACACACCCCGTAAAACATCGCCCCGTGAAACTCCCCCTGTGAATCTCCCCCTGTGAAACTCCTCCCTCTGAAACACCCCATGTGAAACACCCTCCTGTGAAACACTGCCACATGAAACTCCCCAATCTGAAACACACCCCGTGAAACACCGCCCCGTGAAACTCCCCCCTGTGATATACCGCACTGTGAAACTCCCCACTGTGAAACAGGACCCGCGAAACTACCGACTGTGATACACCCCTCTGTGAAACAGGGCCCCGCGAAACTCCCCACTGTGAAACACCCCCCTGTGAAACACCGCCCCGTGGTACTCCCCACTGTGAAACACCACCCTATGAAACTCCCCACTGTAAAACTCCGCCCTGTGAAACTTCCGCGTGGACTCCCCACTGTGAAACACCGCCCTGAAACACCGCACTGTGAAACATCCCAATGTGAAACACCCCCTGTGAAACACCGCATTGTGAAACTCCCCCCTGTGAAACTCCCGCGTGAAACTCCCCCCTGTGAAACACCCCCGTGAAACTCCTCCCTGTGAATATCCCCCAGTGAATCTCCCCCGTGAAACTCCCCCTGTGAATCTCCCCCCGTGAAACTCACCCCTGTGAAACTCCCCCCTGTGAAACACCGCCGTGTGAAACTCCCCCCTGTGAAACACCGCCCTGTGAAACTCCCCACTGTGAAACAGCCCCGTGAAACTCCGCCTGTGAATCTACCCCCTGTGAATCTCCCCCCTGTGAAACTCCTCCCTCTGAAACTCCCCATTTTGAAACACCTCGGTGATATTCCCCCTGTGAATCTCCCCCTATGACACATCGCCCTGTGAAACTCCCAGCTGTGAAACAACGCCCTGTGAAACTCCCCCCGTGAAACACCCCCCAGTAAATCTCCCCCTGTGAAACTCCCAACGTGAAACACCGCCCTGTGCATCTCCCCCCGTGAAACGCCCCCGTGAAACTCCGCCCTGTGAATCTCCCCGCTGTGAAACTCCCCCTGTGAAACTACCGCCTGTGAAACTCCCCCCTCTGAAATTCCCCCCCGTGAAACTCGCCCTCTGAAAATTACCCCTGTGAAAGTCTGCGCACCCAACCCCCCACACCCCACAGGAGCTTCTCCCCCCGTAAAACTCCCCCCTCGTGAAACTCACCCCGATGGAACTCCTCCCCGTGAAACGCCTCCTAGTGAACCTCCCCCTGTGAAACTACATCCTGTGAAACACTCCCTCCCCCGTGAAATTCCTCTCTCTCTATGTTTCCCACCCACTGGCGTTCATTACAAACCCCTGGGGGTATTACTCCAACTCGTGTCTTTTAAGCCATTCACCCCAGTTGATATTGCCGTCCACTTATACACTGCCTCAAATTATTTCCCCCCAGGTGTTACACCTCCTTGGTTTAACTCTTCACCTGCGAATCATCCTGGCCTGTGAATCATCCTTTCGTGTGAAAATCGCTCCCCTGTGAAACTCTTTTTGTGACACTCCCTCTGAAACACCCTACTGTGAAACTGCCTCCCGTGAAACACTCGCCTCTGAAACTGCCCCTCCTGTGAAACCGCCCCCACGCCCGTGAAATCCCTTTTGCTGTGAAACTTCGTCTGAGGTTTCCCCCTGCCCTAGCTCTGAACTCGCATGTTTCTCTAGTTTCTCTACGATCTCCCCTCAGAATCTCTCCGCGCTCATCTTGTCCATGAGACCCACGTCCTGCACCCTCGACCCTATTCCCACCAAACTGCTGACCATCCAACTTCCTTTTATCGCTCCTATTTTAGCTGACATTTTTTACGGTTCTATCTCCTCAGGCACTGCCCCCCTCTCCCTCAAATCTGCCGTCATCACCCCTCTCCTCAAAAAAACCCTTGACCCATCCGTCCTTGCAAACTACCGCCCCAACCCCAACCTCCCTTTTCTCTCCTATGTCCTTGAACGTGTTGTCACCTCCTAAATCCGTGCCCATCTTTCCCACAACTCCAAATTTGAATCCATCCAATCATATTTGTGCCCAAGCCACAGTACAGAAACGGCTCTCATCAAATTCACAAATGACATCCTTTTTGACTGTGACAAAGGTAATCTATCCCTCCTCGTTCTTCCTTACTTGTCTGCAGATTTGACACGGTTGACCACTCCATCCTCCTCCTATGCCTCTCCACCATCGTCCAGCTGGGTGGGACTGCACTCGCAGTGTTTCATTCTTATCTATCTAATCGTAAGCAGATAATCACCTGCAACGGCTTCTCTACCTGCTGCCGCATCGTTACATCTGGTGTCCCCCAAGGAGTTATCCATGGTCCCCTCCTGTTTCTCATCTATATTTTGCCCCTTGTCGACATCATCCGAAAACACAGTGTCAGTTTACACATGTACGCTGACGACAACCAGCTCTACCTCATTACCACTCCGATCGACCATTCCACGTTCTCTATATTGTCAGTCTGCTTCTCCAACATCCAGTACTGGATGAGCATGAATTTTCTCCAATTAAATATTAGAAAGACCAAAGCCATTGTTTTCTGTCCCCCGAACAAATTGTGTTCCCTAGCCATTGATTCCATCAGTCTGTCTAACATCTGGCTGAGGCAGAATCACACTGTTTGCAAACTTGGTGTCATATTTGAACGTTAAATTACATTCCGAACACATATCCATGGCTTAACTAAGACCGGCTATTTCCACCTCCATAACATCGCTCCTCTCTGCCCCTGCCTCAGCTCATCTGCTTCTGAAACCCTCATCCATGCCTTTGTCATGTCTAGACTGGACTGTTCCAACAGACTTCTGGCTGGCCTTCCATGTTCTATCCTAGGTAAACGTCAGGCCATCGAAAATTCGGCTGCCCATGTCCTAACTCGCACAAGTTCACCCATCTCTCCTGTGCTCGCTGACCTACGCTGACTCCCGGTTAAGCAAAGCCTCGAGATATAAATGGTCATCCTTGTTTTCGAATCCCTCCATGGCCTCGCCCCTCCCTATCTCTGTCATCTCCTCTAGCCGCACAACCCCCTGAAATATCTGCGCTCCTCCAATTGTGCCCTCTTGAAAATCCCTGATTTTAATAGCTCAACCATTAGCGGCCGTGCCTACAGCTGCCAAGGCCCTAATCCCCTATACATCTCCGCCTCTCTACTTCTCATTCCTCCTTTAAGACGCTCCTTAAAACCTACCTCTTTTACCAAGCTTTTAATTCAACTTCTCTAATTTCTCTTTATGTGGCTCGGTGTCGAGTTTTTGTCTTACAACAATCCTGTGAAGCAGCATGGGATGTTTTAATACGTTAATGGCGCTATATAAATACAAGTTGTTGTTATTGTTTTTGCAGGTTTTCATCCCCCCCCCCCCCCATGGTTTATATTCCAACCATTTATATTCCACCCCTCGAATTATTCTCCCCCAGTGTAAATCCTCCACTTTTTACTCCTCCTCTGTGAAAATCCCTGGCAAACTCCGCATGTGTGAAACTGCTCCCCCCGTGAAATTCCTCCCTCTGTGAAACTACCACCCCGCACTTTAAAAACCGCTCCCCTGTGAAACTCTTCCTCGTGCAATTCCCCCTGTAAAGCTCCATCCCGCGACCATCCTCATATGTGAACCACACCACCCCCCGTGAAATGATTTCCCTGTGAACCTCCCGCTCCGTTAAACTCCCCTCCCATGAAATTCCTCCCAGTGAACCACCCCTCCCTGTGAAACACCCCCACTATGAAACTTCCTTACACCGCCGACTAACTCCATCCCTGTGAAACACACCACTCTGTGAAACTCCCACAACATGAATTGCACCACCTCGCCGTAAACCTGCACCCCTGTGAAACAAACCAGCCCGTAAAACATCCCCCCTGCATAAAACTCCATCCTCCGTGAAACATCACCATTGTGAAAATTCGCCTCTGCGAACCTCCATTCAAAGAAACCATGCCCACGCCAACCGTGGAACGCCGCCCCGTTGGCGCACCCACCCACCTGTGAAACACCTCCACATTGAATCAGCCCGCTGTGAAGAACCCCCACAGGGAAGCTCACCTCAAGTGAACCATTCCCGGTGAAACTATGAACCCTGTGATGCTCTTACCCCTGTGAAACACCACCCCTGAGACTCAACAGCCCGTGAATCAACCCACATTAAATTCACCCCCTCTGAAATCCCCCCTGGAGAACAACCCCCTGAACTACCCCCGTGAAACACACCCTGTGAAACTCAGCCTGTGGCAATCCACCCCTTTGATAGAACCCCACCCGTGAACCTCCTGCCCTGTGAATTTCCTCCTCGACGAAAATAACCCGCTGTGAAAGTCCCCACTCTTTGAAAGTTCCCCCGCCGTGAAGCTCCTTCCCTGCGAAACACCCCTCCCCGTGAATCACCTGCCCTCTGAATCTCTTCCCGTTTGGAACTCCTTCCCTTGAAACACTTGCCCTCTGAATCTCTTCCCCTATGAAATTCCCTCCACGTGAAACGACCGCTTGTGAAAAACAAACCCTGGAAAACGCAGCAATCGGGAAACTCTCCATGTGAAACTCCATGCTACGTGAAACTCCCCCCGTGAAACTCCACCCCCCCGGAAAAATCCCATTGTGAAACTTCTTCCCCCACCCCCGGGAAAATCCCACTGTGAAACCTCTCCCCCGCCCCCCCCCCCCCCGGAACATCCCACTGTGAAACTCCACCTCCCCCCGGGAAACTCCTATGGTGAAACTCCCCCACCCCCCCACACCTGCAACTGCCCCTGTGTAACTACACCCCCCGGGAAACTCCCTCTGTGAAACTCCACACCCCAACCCCCCCGGGGAACTCCCTATGTGAAACTACACCCCCCTGGGAAACTACCACTGTAAAACAACATCACCCCGCCGTCCGCAACTCCTCCTGTGAAACACCTTCCCCACAGAAACTCCCTCTGTGAAACTCCATTCCTCCAGAAACTCCGCCTGTGAAACTCCATCCCCCCAGAAACTCTCCCTGTGAAGGTCCATTCCCCCAGAAACTCCCACTGTGAACTCCACCACACATCATTGTAACTCCCCCTCTGAAACTCCGCCTCCCCCGTGCAACTCCTCCTGTGAAACCCCACCCTCCCCCGTGTAACTCCCCCATGAAACTTCACCCCCCTACGGGAATGTCCCCCTGTGAAACCCGACCCTCCCCCGTGTAACACCCCGTGTGAAACTCCACCGCCCCCGTCTAACTCCCCCTGTGAAACTCTACATCCACCAGGAAACTCCCCCTGTGAATCTCCATCCTCTGTGTAACTCCCCCTGTTAAACTCCACCCCAACGGGAAACTCCCCACCGGTGAAAGTAACTCCATCAGAAGCTAGCCACCCTGAAACGGCCCATGTTAACCACACCCGTCCTCCCTCCTCTCCACCCCAGTGGAATACCCCCTGTGAAATCTCCGCCTGTGGGACTCCCCCTGAACTCCACCCCATGTGAATCTCACCCTGTGGACCGCCCCCACTGCGGAACTTTCCGCCTGTGAAAATTCCCCCTGCTAAACTCTCACCCTCTGTGAAACTGTACCGTGAACCTTCCCATCGTGAATCGGGCCCTCTGAAACACATCCCGTGAATCTCCCACACGTGAAACTCCCCCTTTGAAACTGTTTACCTGTGAATCTCACCACAAGTGAATAGCACCTGTGAAAGTTCCTGCATGTGAAACTCGGTCCCTGTGAATCAACATACCCCATGAATCTCCTGTCCTATTAAAGTCCCACCTCTGAACCTCCCGCCCATGAAATTCCCTCCCTGTGAAACTCAGTCGCTGTGAAACACTCCCCACGTAAATCAGTTGCTGTATGAATCACCTCCCCTATGAACCTACCGACTGCGAAATCCCCCCCTGTGAATCGCCTTACCTGTGAAATTCCCTTCCAGTGAAAGGCTCCTTCCCCTGTGAAACGTCCCCCTGTGACACCTCGCCTGCCCAGTGAACGCCCCACCATAACGTGGAAAACCCCACGTGAAACACACCCGCAGTGAAATCACCCCTGTGGAACTACCCCTAAACTTCCCCCTCTGAATCTGGTACAGAGAAAATAACCCTCTGTGAAACACACGCCCATTGAAACTCCCCCACACCCACTGTGAACACCCACTGTGAAGTTGCCCTGGTCCCCGGCGGGAAGCACCACTCCAGTGAAAATGGTCCCTTGTAAAACTATCCCCTTGTAATACCTCCCCTCAGTCAAATTCAATCCACGTAGAACTGCCCCCTCTTAAAAGCCCCCTTGAAACTCCCGTCTGTGAAACTCCCCGTGTGAAGCTCACACCCCCGTAAAAGATCTCCGTCATGAAACAGCCCCCCTGTAAAATGCCTGCTGTGACCTCACCCACCCACACCCGGAAATACTCCCCGTGAAACGCCACCCTGTCAACATTCCCTGAGAAACATCCCGCATGAAACTGGTCCCCTTGGTACTTCCTCCTGCATTGAAACTCCCACCTTGTGAAACTCTCCATTGTGAAAGTCCCTTCCTATGAAAATATTATCCTCCCCGCCCGGGAAACTCTCCCCCTGTGAAACTCACAAACCCCCGTCTGTGAAGTTCCGCTCTGTGAAACTCCCCTCAGTGAAACACACCCTTTCAGACTTTGCCCCGTGTAACCACGCCCCTGTAAATCTTGACCATGTAAAACTCCCCTCGGTGAAACAACCTCCCTGAAAATCGTCCATAAAACTCCCCTCATGTAACTAGCCTAACTTGTGAACCCCAACCCTCTGAACATTTCACCCTGTGAAATTCCCCACTGTAAACCTCCCCCATGTGGAACTCACCCCTGTGAAACTCCCCTCTGTGAAACTCCGCCCTGTGAAACTCCCCCCTGTGAATCGCCATTCCCTGTGAAACTCCGCCCTGTGAAACTCCCCCCTGTGAATCGCCATCCCCTGTGAAACTCCGCACTGTGAAGTTACCGCCCTCTAAATCTCCCCCCGTCAAACTCTCCACTTTTAAATGCCCGCCCTGTGAAATACCCCCTAGGGAAAATTCCCCCCCGAAATACTAACCCCGATGTAACTCCCTCCCCGCCCCCTCCCCCCCATGTAAATGCGTGCTGTGGAACTGCCACTTTGTGAATTTCCCAATGTGAATCTCCTTTCCACTGAAACTTCTCCCCACCACCACCAAACCCCCTCTTCACGTGAATCTCCACACCTTGTGAGACTCCTAGCTATGACACTCCCCCCTCATAATTGAATCTTAATTACCTGGACCTGGCTCCACCATTCACAAAAATGGCTTCCCCAGATCCCCAAATCACATAGTGGCTAGGCCGGAACAAGCACAAAGTGGCTCCACCGCATCAAAGCACAAAATGGCTCCCCCGCAACAAGTACAAGATGTCTTCCCCGAACGAAACATTAATGGCTCCCTGCCTCAATCAGTAAAAGAAACTTTGAGGGAGAAAACAGCTGGAGAGTTGTGAAGATAGCGAATGGTAAAGGGAGAGCTGCAGAAAGAGTTAGATATGCAGAGACAGAGAGACATGCGTAGAGAGGTAATAGAGATCAAAGAGAGAGATGGAGAAATTTCAGTGAGTGATGGAGAAAGATGTAGAGAGAGAAGCACATTTAAAAAAGGGGAGAAATCGGAAACAGAAAAAAGAGACAGAGATCTAAAACCGCCACATAAAATGAGAACCAGAAAGAGATCAAAAGATTGAGAGAGAACAGGAAACAGTGAGAGGGAGCGAGAAAGAAAGAAAGAGAGAGGGAGATACAGATATAGAATTACAGAGACAGAAAGAGAGTGGCAAATAGTGAGTAAGCAGAGGTACAGAGAGGAGGTAGACAGTTGGAGTGGTGCAGAAGGAGAGATGTGCAGATAGACAAGAGAGGTGCGGAAAGCTATCGATGTGCAGAGAGATAGAGATACAGAGATATGCAGCGAGCTAACACGAGAGTCGAAGTGAGATGATGAAAGAGAGAGGTGTAAAAAGAGAGATGCAGAGATAGATATAAAAAAGAGGTAGAGATAGACAGATGTGTAGAGAGATAACACGAGAATCCGAGAGAGAGCTGCAGAAAGTGCGTTGCAGAGAAAGAAACAGAAAGAAAGAGATAAACAATCACCTTAAAACCAATTGGATATGATTGTTCTACGCCAGACCCCTGATTGAAAAGGGGCGGACTCCCAAAAAGAGACCTCTTCACTGGGGACCCCCGCCTCTGCCCGACGGCAAGATGGAAGGCCAATGCGGGTCCGGACGGAAGATGAGGGCAATGAAGTAGAGAGTGTGCAGGAGCAGCCCCGACCCAGCCCCTCTGCGCAGAGTGGAATTCTACCTTCTGGTGTAGTTCTGGCATGGCAGATCTCGACATGAAATTCACAGGTTAAATTACTATCTTACTCCCGAGAAACGTTGAATTTCTCCGACTGTGCCACTAAAAAACTGACAACTGGAATGACGATGGTACATTTCAGATTTTAGATTGTAATGAACTATCAACTAGTAAGGCTTTTGTTGCTCATTTTGCATAATTTTATTTCACAAGACATCCAAATTTCAACTAAAATCATTATGATTCTGCAAGGTCCTGATCCGTATTTACTACAATTACGATTTACCATCCCTACTATATAATTGTAATACTTGCTTCCAGTGTAGACCTGTCTTGCTAGGATGGAGCACCGGTTTCTTTACCTGATTCTCCTTAGGATTTGCTGGAAGGATGCCCAGAAACAATACTAATAGAAGAAGTTGGCACTCACCCTTGTGACATTTATCCGCCCACTCCCACAGATCAGAGGGTACGAGAGTCTGGGGGAACAAAGTGAAGAAGACCAAAAATGCATTGGCCTTTCCTTACAAAGGGAACTCATTTGATGCTCGAGGTTGGAAGCCTGCTGAATGTTACAGATTTCTGCAGCTTTCGGTAGTAGCTGCCATTCTGCTCCCGATGATGGGTGCGGGCAGCTGTCAGGTTTCCCGTCCGCATTGGGGGTTGGGGCGTTCATAGGGTATTCTAAAGACCTGACACCACCAATGCGGGCAGGTTCATGTCAGGTGCAGCACACTTCAAGTGCCCGGCACCTGACTGGCACTCTGACTTAGGGTGATATTATCTTTTTTGAACAAATACTGTACACAATCTTTTGTACATTTGTATGAAATTGTGAATGTTCGTGTATGTCATCTGTACCGTGTGATATCCCAACTCTGTAGAAGACAGCAGTAAAAATAGAAAATATTTTCTATATCTTCCTAATACCAAGATTGGATTAAAAGAATGTAAATGGTTACACTTATTTCACTAAATACATAGGAATAGTCTATGCCAGCCTAACAAATATATTAAATAAATTCCTTGTATTTGAATGGAATGCACCAATGCTGTAGAAGTGGCGATTTAGAAATACTTTGAATCTAAGAAACAGAAACCTTCTCGTCTATAATTTTTTTATGATTTCCGTTGGGAAATGTTACTAAAATAATCTATTCCCAGATCAGTATTGCAGTAGAGCAATTGCCTAATCTGCTTGTTCAATGACTAACTAATGTCAATTATCCTGTACACATCAGATTTCTCTATGATATAAAGGAAGATTTGATCTGAGGGTGTTTTATCCTTGTGTCATCATACCGACGGCCAACATTACTTCTCAGAGTAAATGGAGCGGCCAATAATTGTTCAGATATCAGCAATTTACTATCCTATTCTGGCAGTGGTTGGTGCCGCTGGTAAGTCACTAGGAACAGTTATTATTAAACTTTCTCGGTGTTAACTGTATTACTGTTCTTGCTGCCTGTCTAATTAATCCATTTGTTTGTTTTGATGTGTATGATGTATGGTCATTAGTTTCTGATATAAGTTAAACGAGGAAATTGAGCCCATATTCCAGCATGTTCTTGATAATATTATCAGGCAGATAACAGTATTTCTTCTCAGGATCCAAAATCTACAGTTGTTGCAATATTATTCTCAATCACAATATTAAACCTATCTAAACTGCACTGTTGCTTTCCAGCACTGAGATCGCCACGATATGCTATCCAGACCTTTTAAATTGTCTACAGGCAGCCTAGAACATACCCACGGCCTTGGCGAGTGTGGCCTGTACTTGCCGGAGAAGACAATCGAAACGCTGCTGGCCGTGCAGCGTTCTATCCTTGGGGATCACGACCTTCTGGCTAACGATTTCCGAACGAGGCCTAGGTTTCCCGCTTGGAATTCAGGATGTTGACCAGGATGTAGACGAACTCCGGAACCCTAGTCTACAATCTTCAGTCTGTCCAACCAGTCCCAGAGACTCCAGGGCAGATCGCGATGCCAATGTTTTAGCACCAATCCACGCCTCCCCCCACCCTGTGTTGTGACACAGAGCATGACGTACACCATGGCAGTGAGACCGAGGCTGGGAAGTCTACCCCCGCCTCATTACCATCAGAGCCTTGGTCATGTGCCGACTGTAGGCTCAGGTGAGGCTGCCTGGCACAGCCACAAGAAGCACTAAAAGTGCCGGAGCGGGCCGTATCCCTGAGCAGAACTATCAGTGTGGGGTGGTGCAGAGGTACAGATTTGGACATTCATGGATGAAATGTGTCTTCCCAAGTAGCGCTTGAAGAACTTAGTGCGGCAGAAATTCTTCTTAGGCGATAGTGCAATGTTAGTCTAACCGGCCGCCAAACTGAATTCAAGGGAACTAAATATCGGACGGGGCGTATAACGTTCGATACAGTTAACTTTCCACTACCACCTCAGAAAAATTCCTACCCGATAGTAAATCGCTGCTCATGTGTTATCGCCTGTATTGCGCTAAAGCCCAAGTCGAATTTCACCCCCAGAAGGCTGAGTTGCGCATGCCAGGGTAGATAAGGAACAAGTTATTGAACTGGTTTTACTCTATGTGGATAATTACACCCTTTGGGCCGGACGGCTCCTTTCTCTGGGTCCGGCAGATACCCTTTAAACACCTGTTACTGGGAACCTCTGATGTATTATAAATATCTGCTTCATGTTACAAGAAGCCAGTAAATATTCCATGCGCTAACGCTTCTTCCCAATAGTTCTCGGCCGTTATTAAACATCTACTTGTCAAACAGGCGATTAATTTTTTTTATATTCTATTGTAATAAGCGTGTTTCCAATAATTACTTTGAATTTGTGTTTTACGGACACAAAGCCAGTATGTCCAGTCATCCATGTGACAAACTGTTTTAATGCAGTTAATTCCAACTGGTAGTAACTGTTTGAAAGTCCGGTGTGAAATTCTTTCTTTTTACATTGGGCAGTAATACAACGACGCAAAGAACCACCTAACCAACACGATTACCCACAGGGCATGTACCGGGGCAAGACCTTGCTATTGAATTCCATTTGTTTCCTCACCCACTATGTGAAGTGTCACTTTGTAAATGCTATCATCACGCAACTGCAATTTTGTATAATTATATAAATCAGGTTATTTGGTATAACATTCTCATGAAAGTTATTTATGGTAATGGCGCACAGTATGTGTGTATGTTGCTCTGCAATGTATGTACTTACAACAATATTGTTAGAAGTGAGCTTTGTACTAAAACAGATATAGAATGAATAAAATCCGGGATATCACTTCAATCCATAACAGCACGTTTTATGTCTTGGAGGGAATATATTAATGTGTCTGGATAAAGAATTGTTTTGCTCTGGAATTATTCATTTAATTGACATACAGACAGAACAACGTGAGATAAAGCAGGAAAAAACCGCAATACTTGTTACTCATATTTAAGCAATGATAATCCGTTTGTTGTGAGAATCGCTCCTTTATACCTTTTTCCTCTTTCTTGCAGCTAATTTAATGACAATCGTGATTCTCTCCCGAGGAAAGTGCGGTCTCTCCAAATGCATAACTCGTTACCTGATTGCCATGGCAGCGGCGGACCTACTATTCATCATATTTAATGTGATTCTGTATGCGATTAATAATATTCATTTCACAAATTCGTTCCTGAACTACACTCCTGTCTGCAGTCTCAGTCTCGCCCTGGGTTTTGCTGCCCTGGATTCTTCCGTCTGGTTAACAGTCTCTTTCACCTTTGATCGAGTTGTGGCCATTTGTTACCAGAAACTGAGAATCAAATATTGCACCGAAAAAACTGCAGCCGTCGTTGTAGCAACAGTGTGTGGGCTAAGCTTTGTAGAAAACATTCCAATATACTTTATATTCGAACGTCAGCAAATAATTGACAACGAATCGTGGTTCTGCAAAGTAAAATCAAGCTTCTTTACCTCACCCGTGTGGGCGGCATTCTCCTGTTTCGACATTGTTTTAACCCCATTCGCTCCATTTGTTTTGATTTTGATGTTCAATGCTTTGACCATCAGGCACATTCTATCGGCTAGTCGAGTCAGGAGGGGACTCAGGGGCAATAATAATACTGAGAATCACAAAGATCCAGAGATAGAGAGTCGGAGAAAATCCGTAATTATACTGCTTGCCATCTCAGGTAGTTTTATCCTGTTATGGTTGATAACTTTTACATATTATATCTGTGTACAAATTGTAAATATTCAGTTCATGTTCGCAGCTTCCGATAACTCTCTCACCATCATGGAGGAAACTGGATACATACTTCAGAGTTTGAGTTCCTGCACAAACACATTTATTTATGCAGTAGCGCAGAATAAATTCAGAGGGCAGATGATGAATGTGATTAAGTGTCCCTTTCATCTTATTATTAAGCTGGTGAAATGATTGAAATAACTTATCCCATTTCTACCTTGCTCAGCCTCAGATCATGCAATAGCTATCTTCGCATATTGTCTAATCCCATTTATATTTCTGTGACATTTTAATCCGTCGGTTTGTCTGTCTGTCTTTCTATCTATCAATCCATCTATCTCTCTATCTGTCTATTTGTCTATCAATCTATCGTCGATACTTGTTTGTGACAGTCAGTTCAGGTTAGCGTTGGAAAACCTGTTTTGGCAGCCCACTGATTTGGGAATGTATAGCGTTAGGAGGGCAGGAGTTTAAGTAATGAGAGTTGGGGGATTGATAGAGAGGAAGCAAGGATTACAGTCTTGAAGCCGAGGAAAGGGGAATGGGTGAAGGACTTTTGGAAGGGTAAGTGATAGAGCGGTGGAAGAGGGTGAGAATGTGATAGTGCAAAAGGGTTAGCTACTCTATCAAAAACCTTCGTAATTTTGAACAACGCTATTAAATCTCCCCGTAACCTTCTCAACTCTAAGAAGAACAATGTCAGGCTCTAGTCTCTCCACATAACTGAAATCCCTATTTTGGTAAATTCCAATTGCACCCACTACAAGGCATCGACATCCGTCTTAAATTGTGCTGCTCAGAATTGGACTCAATATTCCATGCTATCAAAATTTGAAGTGATCATTGGAAGTCAGTTCCTCTGTGAGTGAGCTTTGCAGACAGCCAGACATCAAAGAGAAAAGGAACTTGACGAAACAAAGTAGAACACGTTTCACATTATTTAGAGGATTGAATATCCAAAGTAATTTCTGTGGTTCTGATGCCCCTGATGAAATATCCCGGCTATGGGACTGGAAGTAAAGCCAACCCTATGTCTATAAAGGGATGTGATCACCAAGTTGCAAATTGTTGAAGGCATTTTATTATTGTAACATTAACCATATTAAACAAACAGAATTACATTGATAGACCTTGTAGAAAAGGAGTAAAATGTCTCAATTGAAGAGAGGCCAATTTTACGAAGCAGAGATGTGATCCAGCAGAAGTGGACTGGAAGCAGCTGTTGAAGGTAAATCGGTGTCTGAGCAGTGGGAGTCATTCAAGGAGGAGATAGTGTGCATTCAGTGCAAATATGTTCCCACAAAGAAAAAAGGGTGGGACTCCTAAATCTAGGGCTCCCTGGATGTCAAGCGTCATACAGGTTAGGATAAGGCAAAAAGGGAAGCTTATGTGGATACCGAGAGATTGAGGATATTGGAAATCGAAACCTTACTGCTAAAGCAGACACACAGAAATGAAAACCAGGTGTGAAACCCAGGCATGTTAAAGGTGTAATCGAACGTGTGACATGACACATCCTATCAGCAAATTAGTTACGTAAATAAACAGGACTTCCAATATAACACGAGCAGATCTCCCATACCATTGCTCACTGTGTGTCAGAGGATTCCTTGCTGTGGATTTTCAACTCGCTACCTGGGATTAAAACTGCTGTTGCAGTTTGACCGACATTAATAGAGATTGCAAATTTTTATTGAAACTCTGTAGTTCTTAAAGGGGCTGCCAACCCACAATGCCAGTCTTACTCCTGGGTGTAAATGATAAATCTACCAATTATGTTTTAACATTGTCGTATTCACTGCCTGGGCAGTAACCTGGTCGAGCGCATTGCCCGCCCAATATTGAAATCACTTGATTTTTATGACATTTATTTCATGTTGAATGAAAATTGGGCAGGATCTACAACATGTAGATGAACTGCTCTGTGGATACTGCCCAGTCTGTGAAGAGGATGGGTTAGATTTTCACATTGACGCCCTCACCTTAAATTGTCATTGCGGGTCGGCAGGCTATTATAGGAGAACACCTGATTTCGAGTTCCATTGAAATCAATGGTGTTAAATTCCGGCAATTTCCATAACAGACGGGCAATGCTAGTTTTAAGCTTGGGCAGTAAGATCGAAAATGTAACTCGACGATTTAATTCACGGCGGCTGTGACATATCGGTGTTAACATTAGGATCTTCGATCATCAGTGACAGCATAAGACAGATTACATTTTTATAAATCATTAACTTTTCTGCTGTCTTGAAGATGAATTCCACCACTCAGTCTACTATCTAGTTCACACTGTAAACGAGTACATTTTTAAATCTATTTTCCTTCATTAACACTCTGAAACAGAATGTAAAGCAAAATTGGATAAATAGACACTAATTGGAGATAATCATTTAATATTTAGGAGCACTGTGGAGGGAAATGGGCTTCAGGTACATTTTGGGCCAAACCTGCTATTTTTTAGTATTAGGTGCAGCTCTGTGCATTACCTGCAACGTCACTTGGTCCTAGGTTTTAGGCCAATCGATTCGGTCCATCCAAGTTATATGAGTTGAGACACCAGAGATACATTAATTGAATTGAACAGAAACTTTAGGGTTACAGATGTTCCAGTGATTTCTGGATCTGGACAGTAGCCAGCATAGAAAGTCACACAACTCTGTATGTTAATTAATCAAAGATACCTTTAATTATTTTGCATTGCACATAATTTACAGGAGCATAACGATAGCATCAAGACATAAGTATAACCCTTAAAGCAATAAATCAACGTAAAGGCAACAGATTAAATAGCTCACACACCGCGTCTTCTGGTCGGATGTACTCCTCTAGGTGGATCTTCGTTAGTCTCTCGTGCACTGCGGTGCCGAAACTGCCACGACATCGTATTTTTATAGGGCTCTTGCCAGTTGGGGCATGAGTAAATGTTCATGGAACTATCATTTTTTTTCCCAATCACTCACTGTCACTAGGCATTAATGATGGACATTTGGGTGATTTTTGTGTGTCACTCAACTTCCTTAGATTTTAAACCAGGTGCAACACTTCACCCACAACCTGCCCTTGTATCTCACTTGTTGCACAATCCTATCAATGTTCAAACTTTCTCTCGAACCCTTGCTTTACACGGGCACGTCTTGTCGTTCCCTACGATTTTTAATGGCTTCAGCAGCCTTTAATCATTTTGTTTTCAGTTGTGGTATGTTGATCTTATCAATTGATTTTTCGCTTTCAAAGCGACTTCTGCACAGGCTGCGTTTTCATTTTAAATGTACAATGTCCAACCGAATTAAATGCAATATTTCCTTGGAATTTAATTCCATTCTTCAGTACCCCCCACAACTGACTGTCAGATCTTCTGACTGACTCACTTTATATCCCTTGAGCATTGATTGTCCTTGTTGTTAGATTTTTTATTATTACCCGTCAGCAAATTGTCTTAACAAACACTAGAATATGTTGCATACATATTAAAGCCTTACTAATTATTCTAACCACTGGGGGTTGTCCAATAGTATAAAGCATGAGTCCCAAGGGTATATGTCCGCTTTTTAATATCAGTATTACGTTGTCTCATATGCATGTAAATATTTCAATATTAGGGTTTTAAATCTACAGAAGTGATCCAAGGAAATGCTTTCCTTTACTAGGTCGCAGCCATAATCTACAAAAACCCTGGTTACCCTGTGTGGCGTTATGGAAAATTCTCATCGTGCTCGCATCACAAACCTATCTTGAGTCAGTTAATCATCCAGTCTACAGTGTACCATATTATCAAGTAATAATGCACTTAAAAGATTCTCCAGCTCTCCTTTTACCCTTATATATCTTGGAGATGATTCTTGCTAATTATTAGTTCTCCCTAGCCCTCAGTTGCACCAATTTCGTTGTTAAAATAAAATAACACAAACCTGAATTTGAATCCAAATGCTATGTCCTCTTTACCTTACCATTAGTCCTTCTGAGAGTTAACAGTGTGCTTAACTCTATCCTGATTTCTTTTTCACAAAATAGTCGGTTTCTCTATGAAGCATGTGCCAGTGCCTTGATTCAAAAGTTTTCTGGCTCTCCCGAGCCACATAAAGAATTTCATATCATGCTGTTGTCAAGTAACTAATCATGTGTAAGAATCGTTTTCAGAGCTGCTTAAACATGCATTTCCTTATGTTGGTTACCTCACACGTAACCTATCACGTTTGCACACACATAAGAAAGGGAGGTGGGGTAGCATTGTTGGTTAAAGAGGGGATTAACACAATTGAAAGGAAGGATATTAGCTCTGATGATGCGGAATCTGTATGGGTAGAACTGAGAAATAACAAGGGGCAGAAAACGTTAGTGGGAGTGGTATATAGACCTCCAAACATTAATACGAAGGTTGGGGACGTCATTAAAAGGGAAATTAGAGAATCATGCAGTCAGGGCACAGCAGTCATCATGGGTGACTTTAATTTACATATAGATTGGGATAACCTAATTAGTAAAAATACTGTGGAGGAGGAATTCCTAGAATGTTTACGAGATGGTTTTCTGGAACAATATGTCGAGGAACCAACCAGAGATCAGGCCATCTTAGACTGGGTATTATGCAACGAGAAAGGATTAATTAGCAATCTTGTTGTACGAGGCCCCTTGGGTCAGAGTGATCATAATATGATAGAATTCTTCATTAGGATGGAGAGTGAAGTAGTTGAATCAGAGACTAGGGTCCTGAATTTAAATAAAGGAAACTACGATGGTATGAGGCGTGAATTGGGTAGGATTAATTGGGGAATGTCACTCAAGGGGTTGACGGTGGATAGGCAATGGCAAACATTCAAAGACTGCATGGATGAACTACAGAATTTGTATATCCCAGTGTGGCATAAGAATAAAACAAAAAGGGTGACTCAACCGTGGCTAACAAGGGAAATTAGGGATAGCATAAGATCCAAGGAGAGGGCATATAAATTGGCCAGAAAAAGTGGTAGCCCTGAGGATTGGGAGCAGTTTAGGATTCAACAAAGGAGGACAAAGGGATTAATTAAGAAGGGGAAAATAGAATATGAAAGTAAGCTTTCTGGGAACATAAAAACTGACTGTAAGAGATTTTATAGATATGTGAAGAGAAAAAGATTAGTGAAATCAAGTGTAGGTTCCTTGCAGTCAGAAGCGGGGGAAGTTATAATGGGGAACAAAGAAATGGCAGCCCAATTAAATGCATATTTTGGTTCTGTCTTCATAAAGGAGGACACAAATAAACTCCCAGAGATGTTGGAGAACATACGGTCTGATGAAAGGGAGGAACTGAAAGAAATCAGTATTTGCAGGGAAATGGTGTTGGGGAAATTTACGGTATTGAAGGCCGATAAATCCCCAGGGCCTGATAATCTACATCCTAGGGTACTTAAGGAAGTGGCCCTAGAAATAGTAGATGCATTGCTGATCATCTTCCAACATTCGATGGAATCTGGAACTGTACCCATGGATTGGAGGGTAGCTAATGTTACCCCACTATTCAAAAAGGATGGTAGAGAGAAAGCGGGGAATTACAGACCGGTAAGCCTGACATCGGTAGTGGGGAAAATGCTAGAGTCCATTATAAAGAATGTAATAGCTGAGCATTTGAAAAACAGTGACAGGACCGGACAAAGTCAACATGGATTTACAAAAGGTAAATCGTGCTTGACTAATCTACTGGCATTTTTTGAGGATGTAACTGCGAAAATAGATAAGGGTGAACCAGTAGATGTGGTGTATTTGGACTTTCAAAAGGCTTTCGATAAGGTCCCGCATAAGAGATTAGCGGGTAAAGTTAAGGCACATGGGATTGGGGGCAAGGTATTGACTTGGATAGAGAACTGGTTGGCGGACAGAAAGCAGAGAGTAGGAATTAATGGGTCTTTTTCCGAGTGGCAAGCAGTGACTAGTGGGGTACCGCAGGGATCGGTCCTTGGACCCCAGCTATTCACAATATACATTAATGATCTAGATAAGGGAATTAAATGTAATATCTCCAAGTTTGCAGATGACACAAAGCTGGGTGGGAGTGTGTGCAGCGAGGAGGACAGCGAGAAACTCCAGGATGATCTGGACAGGTTGGGTGAGTGGGCAGAAGCGTGTCAGATGCAATATAACGTGGATAAGTGCGAGGTTATCCACTTTGGTGTCAAAAACAGAAAGGTAGACTATTATATGAATGGCAATAGATTGGGAGAAGGGGAAGTGCAACGAGACCTGGGTGTCCTTGTGCACCAGTCGCTGAACGTAAGCATGCAGGTGCAGCAGGTGGTGAAGAAGGCAAATGGTATGTTGGCCTTCATAGCGAAAGGGTTTGTGTATAGGAACAGGGATGTCCTGCTGCAGTTGTACTGGGCCTTGGTCAGACCACACCTTGAGTACTGTGTGCAGTTTTGGTCGCCTTATCTGAGGAAGGATGTTCTTGCCATGGAAGGAGTTCAACGAAGATTCACAAGGCTGATACCTGGGATAGCAGGTATGACATATGAGGAGAGATTGGGTCGATTGGGCTTATACTCACTGGAGTATAGAAGATTGAGAGGGGATCTCATCGAAACATATAAAATTCTGACAGGTCTGGACAAACTAGATGCAGGAAGAATGTTCCCGATGGTCGGAGAGTCCAGAACCAGGGGCCATAATCTACGGATAACGGGTAAACCATTTAGGACAGAAATGAGGAAGATTTTCTTCACCCAGAGAGTGGTGAACCTGTGGAATTCTCTACCACAGAAGGTAGTTGAGGCGAGGTCTTTAAATATATTCAAGGATGAGTTAGATATATTTCTTAAAGCTAAATGTATCAAGGGATATGGGGAGAAGGCAGGTACAGGGTACTGAGTTTAGATGATCAGCCATGATCTCATCGAATGGCAGAGCAGGCTCGAGGGGCCGAATGGCCTACTCCTGCTCCTATCTTCTATGTATGTTTCTATAACAGTATCCGAAGTCCATGCCACACGTGACATCTGATACAAACTATTCTTGGCTTTCAGATTATCTTATCAAAAGATCGGGGGTGACTTGAGGTCTTTGCGTATCTCCACCAGCATGCTTTCAATGTCTCAGGTAGTAACCCGGCTATCAAATGCAGTCTCCTTATTGTTCAGTATCAGCACGGACACAAAATCTCCAAGAGAGAAATATCAAATGTCTATACTTACCGACGCGTTCCTGACTTTCACTAGACTTTATATTCATACCAGATTGATACCTTTTGGTGAATTTGTCCAGGTGATTTATGTTGCTCATGGGTGCACTCACACAACTTTCCCTAAACCTTTGTGATTGACTCCAATTCACCTTTAATCAACTACAAAAATTATTTTAGAAACATTCCCATTTCATGGAGTAATTTTCATGTTTCTAACTTATATGCTCAATCACTTCCTCTCATCCAATGTTACACATCCCATTAAGTTACCATTTTCTCTCATGCATGACCCATGGGGAACTTTCCTGCCCAATAAACTGCAATTAATTCAATTATATAGGGCCCAGGGGAGATCCCACCTGAAGTATTGTGTACAGTTTTGGTCTCCTTACCTAGGAAATATATATTTGCCACAGAAGGAGTGCAACGAAGGTCCACCAAACCGGTTCATGGGATGGGGGGATTGTCCTATGAGGAGAGATTGAGTCGACTAAGCCTATATTCTCTGGAGTTTGGAAGAATGAGAGGTGCTCTCATTGAAACATACACAATTCTTACAGGACTTGTCAGGGTAGATGCAGGGAGGATGTTTCCCCTGTCTGGGTAGTCTAGAACCACGTGTCAGAGTCTCAGAATAAGGGGTCGACCATTTAGGACTGAAATGAGGAGAAATTTCTTCAATCTGAGGGTGGTGAATCTTTGGAGAACTCTACCCACAGAGGGCAGTGGAGCTCAGTCGTTGAGTATATTCAAGACAGATATCGATAGATGTTTGAATATTAAGGGCATTAAGGGATATGGGAATAGTGCAGGAAAGTGGAGATGAGGTAGGAGATCAGCCATGAACTTATTGAATGCTGGAGCAGGCGCGAAGGGCCGAATAGCCTACTCCTGCTCCTATTTCTTATGTTCTTATTTTCTAAACTATTCACAGTTTGGTCCAATGTCTCAATACAGTGTTTGTTTATTTTACATAAACTCCTCTTGGAAATTGTTTTCCCTCCAAAATATCCCGCTTTATCCCACTTGACACAAACGTTCTTCCCATATATGTCCAATGGTCTTGGCAGCCTTTAATCACTTTATTTTCAGTTGTGGTATTTCGTTCTTATCAGTTGTTCTTGTCTTTTGCAACAATTTCTGCACAGGCTTTCTTTTAATATTTAATTCACAATGGCCTCGCGATGTACATCCAAGATGTCCGAGGGATGTTAACACCGTCCCTTCAAAAAACAAATAATTTTATACGTCTATATGCTCAGAAGTAGGAAACCCATCGTGCCTAAGACAGTTCCAGTCTAGGTTAGCTCTCAGCATTAAATGCCAATGAACAACTGTAACGGTGCATTTTAGACCCCGAGCATCCATAAAGGACGTCACAGACGGAAGTTTAACCTATGCAATTCTGAGACTACAGTCATGTGATCCCTATGTGTCATAGGATACTTACTGAGTAGGTGGAAATGTTGCACCACATGCACTTAATTCTGGTAGGAATGTTGAGGACCTTAGTTTTATCAATAGAAGATAAGATAACAATGCACGATTATTAACATCCATCATTTAACCAGGATATCATCGATTTAACCCAGGCATATTATCTACAAACTAGGCAACACTTCTTTCCACAAACCATTTGATGAGATCGCCATGCTACTTAACTTGACTAAACTGACACCTCCTGCTTGCTTAGCTTTCAGAATCATAGTGACTTAATCCAAATCATTGTTAGCCGCTATCACACAGGCTAAAACGGTCAAAATACACAGATATCACCATCCTGTGGTCACCATTGACCATAATCTTAACTGGACCGGCAACATAATTACTATGGCTACAAGAGCAGGTTAGAGGCTGGGTAGTCTGCTGCGAGTGACTCGCCTCCTGAATTACCAAAGCCTTTCCTCCATCCACAAGGCACAGGCCAAGAGTGTGACGGCATATTCTCCACTTGCCTGGATGAGTGCCGCACCAGCAACACTCAAGAGGCTTGACCCCATCTAGGACAAAGCAGCCCGCTAGATTGGCACCCCATCCACCACCTTAAACAATCATGTGTACCATCTACAAGATGCACTGCAGCAACTCGCCAAGGCTTCTTCAACAGCACCTCCAAAACAGGCTACCTCGCCCGCCTAGAAAGCTAAGGGCAGCAGGCACATGGGAACACCATCACCTACGTGGAAATATATTGCTGTTCCTTCATCGTCGCTGGGTCAAAATCCTGGAACTCCCTCCCTAACAACACTGTGGGAGTACCTTCATCACACGAGCGACTGCGGTTCAAGAAAGTGGGTCATCACCACCTTCTCAAGGGAAGTTAGTGATGGGCAATAAATGTTGGCTTTGCCAGCGGCGCCCACACCCTACAAACGAATAAATAAAAAATGATACTAGTACTAAATTCTGTATTGCTAAGATATTGTTTTCATTATTTCGCATCGGATGTTCTGAGCCTTCTGTCGATCACGCTCAATGTAACCCTGACGTTTACCTACTTCCTCGTTTTCTGAAGCCCGATATGCTAATTATCCCATGTTGTCCAGTAAAAATACAAAGCACTTAATCTATTTTGGGAGGCTCTAGGTTTAGGTAATAATATGCAATGTTTCTGGGGATTAGCAGAAAATGGTCATTGTCCTAAAGATGGAAACAACTACAGTGCGACAGCTTGAATTTGGCAGCATTAAAGTAACAGGACTGGATGAGGAGCAATGGTCAGCCCCACTGTTTATTAACTGTCTAAGGGATCTCTGTCAACACTGAATATGATGTTTTGAGTTTGGCTCATGAACGTGTATCTCTGCCTGTTTCTCTTTCTGTGTCTGTATTTCTCTCCCGCTGCTCTAAGGAAATATAACCCTCCGAAATGCAATTATCAACACAACACAGGTGATAATCAGAGCTGTCAATTTGCAACTCGTTCGTTTTTTGATAATAAAATAAATTGAAACAATTAACGACAATCTGGAGTGAGATTTTTAACTTGAGCACTGGGACTTTGCGTATCACCTGAGCGGATCGCAAACAGGACAATCCTGTTGGTAGGATCGCACACATTCATTTCGAAGGAAGGAAAATCAGGAGGGTTCTGTTTATGGTTTACGATGCAGCCTGCCAGATGTTTCTTCTTGTCCTCTGCCCAAATGATGCTTAATGCCCAAGCAGTAAAGATTAAATTCGACGCCACTGACGCAATCTCTCTTTATCTCTCTTCAACTGACTGACTCCTGCTCCCTTTGTGGCTCACATTTATCACAGAAAGTTAGCATTTTCTAACTTATGAAGCCCAGTGATTGTCCTTTGATGAATTATGAACTTTCACTGGGCAGAAAACTGGCAGTAATAAATCGGCTGTGTCTTATACATCGCACCTGATTTCTTGTTCAGTTGATTTTATTGGAAAGAAAATTTGGGCGGGGTGTATAACGGGCGGATGAACCACAACCCGAGCTTTCCACGTGCAGTAAAAGTTAAAAGCTATTATTTTCTCTCTCATTCCTTTCTCTGTCTGATTTCCTCTCACCTTGTCGAACAGATGTCCCTGGTTATGCCGTTAATATGTTTTATCTCTCAACATATCACCGATGATAATCAGGTGAAAATTAAAAGCAGTTTACTTCAAGTTTCCAGCTGTATTCTTTAAAAGAAAAGGTCACATTTAAGTTGGGGAACGACACTTTAGGATGCATTTTCAAATTGCCGCCTGAGCATAAAACTGGGGTATTGGTTAGCCACCCGCTATAGAAGCCATACGATTTTAATTTCCATTCAAAATATAAATAGTCGGTTTCTAAAATGGTCTGCTGATCCACAACGCCTGCTGCGAATATGTCCTCTTCTCTCTCACGCACACAGCTCCCTGTTTTGAAAAGAAATAACACTGCACTCTTTACCTGCACAAAGATTTTGTAACTTATCGACCAACATTTCGATAATGATCTGACTCTAGAAGCTAAAGGGAGTAACAGTAATTTAAATACTGAATGATGCATTCCAGGAAAGTGAATATTCAATACATGCTCACTATTCATAATCTGAATTGAACTAAAACTATCACAGCCCTGCACAAAAGTCCCTGTACAAGCCAATATATTATGGGAGACAGAATCCTTCAAATAAAAACTAAAAGAAAGTATTAAAATTACAAAATTAATAAATGGAATAATGTTTTTGTTCAGGATGCAATCTTTTGAAATTTTAATTTTATTGAAGTATTTAATTTGTCAATTACAAAATTCAGGCACTCTGAAAGCATTTTCAGTGATGTGTGGGGAGCAGAGAGATCGACAACCTGCACTGTCTGATGTAACAAGCAAGGCATTTGAGGTGAAATTGCTCTCCGCCAACAGCGTGGAATGGTCTCACAGAGCAGATATTAATATTGAGCTGTAGCACTAAACAGGCGTTAACACATCGGCCGCCTGTTCTACGCCCGGCCCGATATTCAGTTGTGCTTCGTTTCAAAGAACTGAATATCAAGCAGTCAGAATCAGGGGAATTTATAATGGGGAACAAAGAAATGGCAGCCAATTAAATACATACTTTGGTTCTGTCTTCACAAAGGAGGGCACAAATAATCTCCCAGAGATGTAGGGGCACATAGTGTCCAAAGAAAGGGAGGAATTGAATGACATCAGTAATTGTAGGGAAATGGTGTTAGGGGAATTGACGGGATTGAAGGCCGATAAATCCCCAGGGCCAGATAATCTACATCCGAGGGTAATTAAGGAAGTGGCCCAAGAAATAGTAGATGCATTGCTGGTCATCTTCCAAAATTCTGTAGAATCTGGAACAGTTCCCATGGATTGGAGGGTAGCTAATGTAACCCCACTATTTAAAAAAGGTGTTAGAGAGAAAACGGGGAATTATAGACCGGTAAACCTGACATCGGTAGTGGGGAAATTGCTGGAGTCCATTATAAAAGATGTAAAAGCAGAACACTTGGAAAACAGTGACAGGAACGGGCAAAGTCAACATGGATTTACAAAAGGTAGATCATGCTTGACTAATCTAAGGAATTTTTTGAGGATGTAACTGGTAGAATTGATAAGGGAGAACCAGTGGATGTGGTGTATTTGGAATTTCAGAATGCTTTCGATAAGGTCCCGCATAAGAGAATAGCGTGCAAAGTTAAAGCACATGGGAATAGGGGTAAGGTACTGACTTGGATAGAGAACTGGTTGGCATACAGGAAGCAAAGAGTTGGAATAAACGGGTCTTTTTCTGAGTGGCAGGCAGTGACTAGTAGGGTACCGCAGGAATCGGTGCTAGGACCCCAGTTATTCACAATATATATTAATGATCTAGACGAGGGAACTAGATGTAATATCTCCAAGTTTGCAGACGAAACAAAGCTGGGTGTGCGTGTGTGCAGTGAGGAGGATGCAGAGACACTCCAATATGATTTGGACAGTTTGGGTGATTGGGCAGATGCATGGCAGATGCAGTATAATCTGGATAAATGCGAAGTTATCCACTTCGGTGGCAAAAACAGGAAGGCAGATTATAATCTGAACGGCAATAGTTTGGGAAAAGGGGAAGTGCAACGAGATCTGGGTGTCCTTGTGCACCAGTCACTGAAGGTAAGCATGCAGGTGCAGCAGGCAGTTAAGAAGGCAAATGGTATGTTGGCCTTCATAGCGAGAGGATTAGAGGACAGTAGCAAGGATGCCTTGCTGCAGTTGTACAGGGCCTTGGTGTGACCACACCTTGAGTATTGTGTGCAGTTTTGGTCACCTTATCTGAGGAAGGATGTTCTTGCCATGGAGGGAATGCAGCGAAGATTCACGAGACTGATACCTGGGATGGCAGGAATGAAGTATGAAGAGATATTTGTTCGATTTGGCTTGTATTCGCTAGAGTTTAGAAGAATGATAGGCGATCTCATTGAAACATATAACGTTCTAACAGGACCAGACAGACCAGATGCAGGAAGGATGTTCCCGATGGCGGGGGAGTCCAGAACCATGTGTCACAATCTAATTTATAAGGGGTAAGCCATTTAGGACTGAGAGGAGGAGGAATTTCTTCACCCAGAGAGTGGTGAAACTGTGGAATTCTCTATCACAGAAGGCAGTTGAGGCCAATTCATTAAATATATTCAAGAAGGAGTTCGATATATTTCTGAAGGCTAAAGGGATCAAGGGATATGGGGAGAAAGCAGTGACAGGGCACTGAATGTGGTTGATCAGCCATGATCTCATTAAATGGCGGTACAGGCGCGTGGGGCCGAATGGCCTACTCCTGCTCCTATCTCCTATGTTTCTATGGGCCATATAGTAGGGTGCTGATATGATACTGTCCATATAGCGCTACAGATCGAGATAAATGTTTATCCCATGGCGAATTGACAGCTGTTTTAACCCGTGCCCAATGTGCTTTTCAGTTCAAATAAATGGAAAATAAAAATGAGCTGTAGGGATACGAATGTTCCAGTTATTCTTGAACCTGGACAGTAGTCAGCCAAAGACAGTCACACTGCTCTTTATGTTAATTAATCAAAGTTACCTTCAATGTTTTAACATTGCACACAGCATTCAAACAGTTTGCACAAGCATAAAGACAGCATCAATCAAGAAATACAACCTTCAAAAAACCAAGGAATCTATGTTAAGTCGGCTGAGAGATCAGCTCCCGCGTGACACTTGACTCTTCTTCTGTGGGGACCTCCTCCTCTAGGGGGAGCTTCGTTAGGCTCTCGCGGACTGCAGTGCCGGACCTGCCACGAAGTCCCATTTTAATGTTGTTTCTGCCGGTTGAGTCATAAATAAAAATTATTGGAAAATCCATTTTGTCCAATCACCTACCCTTGATAGGCATTAATGATGGACGGTTGGGTGTTTGGTGTGTGTCACTCAACTTCCTAAGAGTTTAAACCAGGTATAACCCTTCACCAACAGCCTGCCCTTCTACCTCACCTGTTCCAGATTATGGATTGCATAGGCCTCTCTCATCAGTGTCCAAACTCTCTCGAAGCCTTGCTTCACACAGAGATGTCCTGACTTCCCAACGATTTCGAATGGCCCCAGCAGTCTTTTTTAATTTGTTTATGGGATTGTGGGCGTCGCTGGCAAGGCCAGACTTTATTCTCCATCCCTAATTGCCCTTGAGAAGGTGGTGGTGAGCCTCCTCCTTGAACTGCTGCAGTCCGTGTGGTGAAGCTACTGCCAATGTGCTGTTAGGTAGGGAGTTCCAGGATTTTGATCAAGCGAAGATGAAGGATCGGCGATATACTTCTAAGTCAGGATGTTGTGTGACTTGGAGGGGAACTTGGAGGTGGTGATGTTGCCATGCGCCTGCTACCCTTGTCCTTCTAGGCGGAAGAGGTCGCGGGTTTGGGAGGTGCTGCCGAAGAAGCCTTGGCGAATTGCTGCAGTGCATCTTGTAGATGGTACACACTGCAGCCACGGTACGCCAGTGGTGGTGGGAGTGAATGTTTAAGGTGATAGATGGGGTGCCAATCAAGCGATCCGATTTTTCCTGGATGGTGTCGAGCTTCTTGAGTGTTGTTGGAGCTGCACTCGTCCATGCAAGTGGAGAGTATTCCATCATACTCCTGACTTGTGCCTTGTAGATGTTGGAACGGATTTGGGTAGTCAGGAGGTGAGACATTCGCCTCAGAATACCTAGCCTCTGAACTGCTCTTGAAGCGACAGTATTTATGTGGCTGGTCCAGTTAAGTTTCTGGTCAATGCTGACCCCGAGGAAGTTGGTGGTGGGAGATTATGCAATGGTAATGCCGTTGAATGTCAAGTGGCGATTGTTAGACTCTCTCTTGTTCGAGAGAGTCATTGCCTGGCACATGTGTGGTGCAAATGTTACCTGCCACTTATTAGCCCAAGCCTGAACGTCGTCCAGGTTTTGTTGCATGCAGGCATGGACTCCTTTATTATCTGAGGAGTTGTGAATGACACTGAACACTGTGCAGTCATCAGCGAACATTCCCATGCCTGACCTTATGTTGGAGAAAAGTTCATTGATGAAGCAACTGAAGATGGTTGGGCCTAGGACACAGTTCTGATGAACTCCTGCAGCGATGTCCTGGGGCTGTGATGATTGACCTTCAAGCACCGCAACCATCTTCCTTTGTGCTAGGTATGACTCCAGCTAGTGTAGATACCCGCCCCCCCCCCCCCCACCCCCCGAATCCCATTGAATTCAGTTTTACTAGGGCTCCTTGATTCCACACTTCGTGAAATGCTGCCTTGACGTAAAGGGCAGTCAATCTCACCTCACCACTGGAATTCAACTCCTTTGTCCATGTTTGGACAAAGGCTTTAAGAGGTGGGGAGCCGAATGATCTTGGCAGTACTAAACTCGGCATTAGTGAGCAGGTTATTGGTGAGTAAATGCCGCTTTAACGCACTCTGGAAGACACCTTTCAGCAATTTGCTGATGATTGAGAGTAGACTGATGGGATGGTAATTGGCCGAATTGGATTTCATCTGTTTTCTGTGAACAGGAGATACCTGGGCAGATTACCACATTGTTCGAGAGATGCCAGTGTAGTATTTGTACTGGAACAGCTTTGCTAGCGGCGTGGCTAGTTCGGGATGTTGTTGGGCCCATAATCTTTGGTGTATCCAGTGCGCGCAGCCGTTTCTTGATATCACGTGGAGTGAATCGAAATGGTTGAAGATTGGCTTCTGTGATGTTTGAGACCTCAGGAGTAAGCCGATATGAATCGTACACTCGGCACCTCTGCCTGAAGATGGTTGCAAGTGCTTCAGCCTTGTCTTTTCCACTCACATGCGGGGCTCCACCATCATTGAGGATGGAGATATTCATGAAGCCTCCTCCTCCCGTTAGTTGTTTAATGGTCCACCACCATTCACGACTGGATGTGGCAGGACTGCAGAGCTTTGATCTGATTCTTTGATTGTGGGATCACTTAGCCCTGTCTATAGCAGGTTGCTTTCGCTTTCTTAGCATGTATGTAGTCCTGTCTTGCAGTTTCCCCAGGTAGGCACCTCATTTTTAGTTATGTTTAATGCTGCTCCTGGCATCCTCTTCTACACTCCTTATTGAACCCGGATTGGTCCACTGCCTTGATGGTAATGGTAGAGTACGGGATATGCCGGGCCATGAGGTTACAGATTGTGGTGGAATACAATTCTGCTGCTGTTGATGGCCCAGATCGCCTCATGGATGCCCAGTTTAGAGCTGCTAGATCTGTTCTCAATCTATCCCATTTAACACTTTGGTAGTGCACTCAACATAATGGAAGTTGTCCTCAGTGTGAAGACGGGACTTTGTCTCCAAAATGAATGTGCAGTGGTCACTGCTACCAATATTGTCATGGACAGATGCATCTGCGACAGGTAGATTGATGAGTACGCAAGGATCATTGCTTGTGACTCAGCTATTCACCATGTTAAACATTCACTCCCTCCACCACTGGCGCACCGTGGTTGCAGTGAGTACTATCTACAAGATGCACTACAACAATTCGCCAAGGTTTCTTCGGTCGCAGATCCCAAACCCGCGACCTCTACCACCTAGAAGGACAAGGTATACAGTGGCATGGGAATACTGCCACCTCCAAATTTCCCTAAAGTTAAGCAACATCCTGACTTGGAAATACATGTCTGTTCCTTCATCGTCGCCGGCTGAAAATCCTGGAACACCCTCCCTAACAGCACTATGGGAGTACCTTCACCACACGGACTACAGCGGTTCAAGAAGGTGGATCAGAACCACTTTCTCAAGGGTAATTAGGGATGGGCAATAAATGCTGGCCATGCCAGCGACGCCAACATCCCGTAATGTAATAAAACATTGAAGTGAGGAATCATGTATAGTAGGGATAACTGAATCGTGGCTACATAAAGAATGTATTGGCAATTAAATATTGCAGGTTATAACATTTAAAAAGGATGGGGAAGGTAGAAGGGGTGGAGCAGCTGAACACCTTAGACTTGACATAATGGTCCAGAAATTCGGCTCCCTGACTTCCCGCGGGTGCAAGGATCACGCACGCAGCTACCTACCGCGCCTGCCGTTGACCTTTGGGCACACGGGAACTTCACCTCCTGGGCCTCCTGCAGCTGCCAGCGCGCAGTTCTTTTGTATCCCAGGGGCGTAGTTAGTGGGATGCGTCCCCTAGGATCACGTGGGACATGGAGAGCCAATGGCAGCAGAACATCTTTCATTCATAGATTTGACAGGAAGACCTGTCAAATCTATGAATTAAAATCGGCCCCAAAACAACACCTAAACTTCAACAAAATTTAAAAAAATTACATCACATTTTTAAAATAACTATAAGTTAAATAATTTAACTACTTTAAACAAAAATTTTAATTTTTGAAAAAATTAAAATTATTTTTAACAGTGCTAAAAATAAACTTACCTTTCTTTAACGTATCTAAAAAAGATAAAACTGTTTAAAAAAAAATTAAATTGTAATTAATTAACCACTTACCTTGTTAAAAACGGGTCTTGCGCCTCCTTTTTAAAAGCGCAGCTTCTTCCATACCCGGAGAAACCTGAAAAAAAACCGAAGTTCGCTGCGTGCGCTCAGCCTCTCCCGTGCACGCGGTTCACCTCTGAACCCCTCCCTTTCGGGGAACGGAAGTTCCGGTTTCCCGCGCATGCGCAGTGCATGCAGGAAACCGGCACTTCAGGTGTGCTTACGGGTGAGTACACAGCGCGTAATCATCCGGCAAGTGCCCAATGGCTTTAGAAGAAACGGATGTAACTAACAGAAAGGTAGAAAAGGGATCGATCACGCTAAGAGGGGTTTTGTACAGACCATCTAATAGTGGAATGAAGGTACCATCATAGAATCATAGAATGTTACAGCACAGGATGAGGCCATTCGGCCTGTCGTGCCTGTGCTGTCTCTTTTAACGAGCTGTCCAATTTAATCCCACACCCAAGCTTTATCTCTGCAAATTAGTCCTCTTCAAGTACATGTCGAATTGACTTTTGAAAATTCTTATGGAATCTGATTCCACCGCCATTTCAGCTAATGATTCCACATCGGAATAATCCTCTGTGTGAAAGAATTCTATTCATTTCCCCTCTAGTTCTTTTTCCAATTATTTTAAATCGATTAACTTTGGTTACGGACCCAATTATCAGAGGAAGCAGTTTCTCTCTGCTTGGTTTATCATAAAGCTTAATAATTTTGAATACCTCCATTAGGTCACCCCTTCACCTATTATGCGGTAATGAGAATAACACCTGCTACAATCTATATTAATGATTTAATGAAGGGAACGAGTGTAATGTATCCAAGTTTGCTGACGAAGCAAAGCTAGGATGGAAAGTAGGCATTGAGGAGGCGACAAAGAGGATTCAAAGGGATATAAACATTTAAAGTTGGTGGGAAATAAGGTGACAGATCAAATATAATGTGGTGAAATGTGAGTTATTCAATTTGCTTGGAAGAATAGAAAAACACATTTTATTTTTAAATGGTGAGAATCTATTAAATGTTGGTGTTCAGAGAGATTTAGGTGTCCTCGCACAGGTAACACAGAGTTAGCATGCAGGTAAAGCAAGCAATTCGGAAGGCCAATGGAATGTTGGCCTTTATTGCAATGGAGTTGGTGTACCAGAGTAAGGAAGTATTTCTATAATTGTACAGGGCTTTGATGAGGCCACACCTGGTGTACTGCGCACAGTTTTTATCTCCTTATCTGGGGAAGGGTATACTTGCCTTAGAGGTCGTGCAACGAAGTTTCACGAAGATTCATTCCTGAGATGAGAGTGTTTTCATCTGAGGAGATAATGGGACAGAAATTCGGCTCTCCGGCTTCCCGCGGGTGCAAGAATCGAGCGTGTACTTACATACCGCGCCTGCCGTTGTGCTTCGGGTCCGCGTGCACGTCGGCTTCTGGGCCTCGTGCAGCTGCCAGCGCACAGTGCTTGCTTATTCCAGGGGCGCAGTTTATTCGAAGCGTCCCCTGGGATCACGTGGGCCATGTAGATCTAATCGGATCAGGGAATCTTCATTCATAGATTTTGACAGGAAGACCTGTCAAATCTATGAATAGAGATCGGCCCCAAAATCTCACCAAACCTTCAAATATTTTTTTTTAAATCACATTTTTTAAATAACTATAACTTATATAAATTAACTACTTTAAAGAAAAATTTTTATTTTTGAAAACTTTAATAACACTTTTTAACGGTGCTAAAAATAAACTTACCTTTCTTTAAAGTATGTAAAAAGATAAACCTGTTGAAAGTTCTTTTAAATTGCACTTAATTCACCACTTACCTTGTTAAAAGCAGGCCTTGCACCTCCTTTTTCCGCGTGCAGCTTCTCCGTACTTACCCTCATGGCAAAACCTGAAAAATAAAACGAAGTCCGCTGTGAGCGCGCTGCCTCTCCGGCGCACGCGTTCGACCTCAGAGCCCCTTTCTTCAGGGGAAGAGAAGTTCCAGTTTACAGCGCATGCGCAGTGCATGCGCAGTGCATGTGCGAAACCGGCACTTTCGTTGTGTCTACGGGTGAGTAACCAGCGCGTACTCACGCGTGGAGACCCGAATTTCTGGCCCATTGAGTAGTTTGGGACTATACTTGCTGCAGTTTAGAAGAATGAGAGGTGATTTCATTGAAACATGCAAGATTCTGTGGGGGATTTACATGGTCAATGCTGAGAGGTTATTTCCCCTGTCTGGCGAGTCTAGAACTACAGGGCATAGTCTCAAGATAGGGGGTCGGCCAAGACTGAGATGTGGTGAAATTTCTTCATTCAGAGGGTTGTGATGCAGAATCGTTGAGTATATTCAAGACTGAGATCGATAGACTTTTGAACCCTCGGGGAATGAAGGGATATGGGGATCCAGCGGGGAAGTGGTGTTGAGTTCGAAAATCAGCCATGATCTTATTAACTGGAGGAGCAGGCTCGAGGGTCCGTATGGCGGACAACTGCTCCTAATTCTTAAGTTCTGATGTTCTTATGGTAGTCTTCCTTTGCCACTGCTGCTTTTATCCTGATCAGCAGTAGAGGGCGCAGCGGAAGGAAGTGTTCCCCAGCCAAGCAACCTTCGTGAATTGCTACAGTGCTGACAGCACACTGTATAGACTGCATTTGCATTGCATCTGTAATGGAGGGTGTGCTTATTTTGCCGAGTGGCATGAGGGCTAAGAAATTGAAATGTTCTGTCCTGAATGTTGTCAAGCTTCTTGAGTGTTGTTGGGGATACACCTTTCCAGACGAGTGATGAGCATTCCTTATCATCCCTGATTTGTTCCATGTAGCTGGAGGAGAGCCATTGAGGTGTCAGGAACTGAGTAATTCATTGCGGAGCACCAATCTGTGCCCTGCTCTAGTGTCCGTGGTGTTGATATGTCTTATGCAGTTTAGCTTCTGGTCGATGGTGACACCCAGCCCCCTCCCCAGATGTTAATTGAGGGGAACACCTTTCAAGTTCAAGAGGAGATGCTTGTGCGCTCTCTTGTTTGAGATGTTGATTGCCTACCACTTTTGTGGTGCGAATGCTGAATGCCACTTGTGAACCCGTAGCTGGAAGTTATCCAACTCCTATTCCATTCTGATCTGGGCTGCTTCGTTACCAAAGCATCTTTTCAATGGAGCTAAACATGTAGAATCATGACTGATTAGTCCCACTCCTGATCTTATATTAGAGGGAAGGTCACTCCTGAAACAGCTGAAGTTAGTTGGGCCTAGGGCGCTTCACTGAGGAACTCGTGCAGTGATGTCCTGTCTTTGTCAGTGACAACAATCTCCCATTCCGTCACATATGAATCCAGCCAGTGGAGGGTTTTTCCTTTGATTCATATTGACCTCGGTTTTGCTCGATCTCCTCAGTGTTATACTCAGTTGAATGCTGCCTTGATTTTGCGAACAGCTACTCTCACCTCTCTCCTGGGATTTACCTATAAGATCCATGTTTGTATCAAGGCTGCGTGAAGGTCTGGAGACCAAAGATACTGGCGGAACATGAACGGAGGGTCGATGATGAGATTATTGGTAATTAGGTTTTGTTTGATGGTAGTATTCTTGATTCATTCCATAAATTGACTAAGGATTGGCAAGAAGCTGAAGGAATGCTGATTGGCTGATATTAATTTGTCCTGTATTATTGAATAGGAATTTACTATACAATTTTCCACTTCGGCAGATCGTAGAATTGGAACATATTGATTATGGAAGTGGCTACCTCTGGTGCACATGTCTTCGTTACTACAGCTGGTTGATTCTCCTTCACCTTTCCCACACTCTCATGTTCAACTCTTTCTTTCTCTCTATCAACTCACTGTCTCCTCTTCTTTTGTCTGCCTGCACTTTCACATAAATCTCGTTTTGTCCCTTCTGTTTTAGTCTATTTACGTTCTAACTTTCACTCTTCATTCCCATCTTCTCATTACTTCTCACAGCTGACTTTCTAAGCGGCTTCGCTTTTGCCTCTTTCACTAAAATCTTTCAATTTCTCTTTTTTGACTGCGAATTAAGCTCCATTCATTTTTTTTCTCTTCGCTTTTCTTTCAGTGCTCTTTTCGTCATTTATTCTTATTTCAGTCTAAGGAGTAGACTTTCGTTTTCACTTGATGGCTGTAATTGACTTTAGCGGAAAGGAAATTTAGGGCGAGGAATATAATGTGCATAACATCCGATATTGCTTGTTTTACACCTTCGGCGAATGTCAGATTACCCCTCTGGACTGCAGTTTGGCATTACAGATAGTGTGACCCATATACAACTCGCCTTTTTTTGATTGTCACCCTAATGCCTTCCATTACTTGTAGAAAAATGCCATGAAAATTGCCTGAAATATGTCCTCAAGATGGAGGACCAGTTTAATGGTGACCACGAAAATGGAATCTGTAGTTAAAATGAATGCGGGGAAAGAGAAACCAATTTAAACCATTAAGTTGTATTTTTAAACAGAGCATTCCTCAGTAGCGATGCGCCAGCTGCAAGAACATATTTCTAGAGATAGCTTGTTAGTAGAAAATCAACAAGTCATTCCTTCTCTGGGCCTGAGTAGGAGCTTTGTTGATGAAAGAGTGAGTAGTGCAACATGGTGGTATAGTGGTTAGCACTGTTGCCTCACAGCGCCAGGGGCCAGGGTGACTGTCTGTGTGGCGTTTGCACATTCTCCCCGTGTCTGCGTGGGTTACTTCCGGGTGCTCCGGTTTCCTTCCAAAGATGTGCGGGTTAGGTTGATTTGGCTATGATAAATTGACCCTTAGTGTTAGGGGGATTAAATACGTGGGGTTACAGGGATAGGGTGGGATATGTGTCGATGCAGGCTAGATGGGCCGAAATGGCCTCTATCTGCACTGTGGGGATTCTGTGAATTCTGTGAACAGTTCTGAGAAGCAGTATAGTCGGGTATTGCTAGGCAGCAGGCCTCCTTAATTTAGAGGTCTTCAAGATCTACATGGCTGTTAGAAGTGAATGAAGGCAAACGGTGAAACTTTCGGACGCATGTGCCACACAGTTTGGTCAATTGAATGGAAGGTTTTTTCTTTGCGTTTATATAAGGGGGTGAGTGGCACACCTCAAGCAGATTCTTTTTGTCCTGCTTATTCTTTAAAAGTTATTTTCTCCTACCATATGTAGAAGGTACCTTAGCAAGCCCCAAATTATATCCACCAGAGGGAGCAGCAGGTTATATTAGCCAGCTAGAGGCAGCGATAAGTGTGTCACTTAAATGTCTAAGTTTGCGACGACCTGGGAGGATGACATTTAAGGCATTGAGCTCAGATACCGCCACTCGTGTGTGAAGTTGATTCGGCTCGGTCAGGGAACCTGAGAGGAACGGATAGCGACGGTACCGAGAGAGGTTCATCGTTTGGAAACTAACAAACGGTATTGTCGTCTGAGAACTGGTGAGCCCTCAACTCAACCACTTCACTATAAGGATAAGGCCATATAAATTCCTGCTGCAACCTGCCGGCACTTAGGGGTAGAAATTGTACAGCGCCGGCATTCCAGTGTGAACTGCGAACAGAGGAGTAGATATTGGGTCGTATTTCGCGACCCCACGGCTGCGTACGAGGTGCGTACGCGCCCGTAGGGGCCGCGCAAGTGCCGGGTTTCGGCATGCGAAGCGCATGCGCTGAAACTCGACAATTGCGAACTGTCAAGAATCTTCTTGACAGATCCTCCGCAAGCCCAGGAGAGGTCGTACTGCCGGCACAGTCTTGCGAGAATTTGTCAACTACTGGATTGCAGCTACTTACGAAACAGCTGCGACAGATAAAAGCAGGCGTACAGCCTGCATTCCATCTGAAGAAGCAGCAGGAAGAAGACCTGGAAAGCAGGGGGCTGGGAAACGGGGCTGTTTTAGCGGTGAAATTGAACAAAGTTCTTTGTACAAAGCCTTATGTAACTTTTTAACAACTTTAATTTGTTAAATATTTAATTGGTTTTGGATCTTGTTTTGAGGAGTGTGGGTAATTTAAAGAGGAACTCTCGCTGTGGGCAAGGTAAGCATTCTATTCAATTAGATTTCTTCTTTTAAAATTTGAAAATGACTGTTTAAAAATGATTTATTACACATTTACTAATGTTTAAAATAGTTATGCCAGACTATATGAATTATTTAAATGTTAACTTTTTTAAGCTGCTTATAAATTCTATGTGTGACCTTGTGAAAATGTTAACGTTTTTAGAAATTCATCTCGGGCGGTGATATTCATCAGGCGGGTATGACGGCTGCCCGATCCGATACCGCACGTTTCGCACCAAAGCCTGACGTGAATTTCTACCCACTCAATTTATTAAAATTACTTTTACAACTCTTTCCATTTTTGCCCTGCATGCACTTCATCTGTTTAAAGAGGAGACCCGTGAGGGAGAAACATGCCCTTTGACGATGTTGCGCAGATCTTCTGTGTGATTCTGGCACATACAATTGAAAACACGAGGGAAAAACAAAGAAGTCTGAGGATCCATCACCGTCGCCTGATCAGGAGCCCCAATGGGACAATCGGGGTTCCGAAATCACGCTTCTGGTGCCTGGACAGTTCAGGGGAGACTTTGCAGTACTCTCCACTTAAAATGTCAAGCATTGCGATGGCCTGCTACGCTTTGCACATGTTTGCCCAGTGCGAAGGACTGACCCTTAACCCTGCAGAGGAGCTCCTTGCTTAAATGGTGGACATGGACGATGCCAATGTGCCTGTGGCCAGGTATGATGAGGAGGAGCCAAGTGCTGCCGAAAGTAAAGCTGCCAATGAACAGCTAGTAGCCAACCTGTTCAGGAGGTGATGATAGTGTCGCCTTGTACCCCCCCTCCCTCAGCAAGGCACAGAAAAGAACACACTCAATTTAAAGTGAAACAGTGAACTTTTATTGCAGCATCAACGACTTTTGATGTATTTTTTTGATGTTCTTAGTTTTTAAGTACAAATCGTTAGCTAGCTATTTTCTACTTTGTAAACATTTTCAAAGATAAAGCGGTTGATTAAAAAATGTTAACAGTTTAAAGTGACTTTTGGGGTTTGTTAGTGGAATAAAGACATTCAAGGTGTAAAGTAGCTATTTTCTACTTTTTAAACAGTTGTAATGCTCAATTGGATTTCAATAAAAAATAGTTGAAATGATTTAAAGTGACTGGAGGTTATACATATGAAACGAAATAGTGAGCTGGGAAATAAATTAAAAAGCAGGAGCTCAAAGGTATTAATGTCAGGATTAATCTCAGTGTTACGTGCTAGCGAGAGCAGAAATAGGATAATAGACTAGATGAATACGTGGCAGGAGAGAGAGTGTAGGAGGGAGGGATTTAAATTCCTAAGGCATTGGGAACGATTCTGGGGAAGGTGGGACCTGTACAAGCTGGACGGGTTACACCTCGGCAGAACCGGGAACAATATCCTCGGAGGGGTGTTTGCTAGTGCTGTTGGGAAGGATTTAAACTAGTTTTCAGGGTGCTGGGAACCTAAGTGTGGGCCCAGAACGGAGAGGAACAAAGCTGGAAGTGCAGGTTAGAAAAGTAGCCAGCAAAACTAGTAGGGAGCAATAATAAAAGGCCAACAGTAACGGGGGTCAAAGTGCAGAAAAATATTAAACAGGCAATGTTAAAGGCACTTTATCTAAATGCACGTTGCATTCGCAACAATGTGGATGAATTAATGGCACAAATAGAAGTAAATGGGTATGATGTAATTGCCATTACAGAGACATGGTTGCAGGGTAACCAAAGCTGGGAACTGAATGTTCCAGGGTACTCAACATTTAGGAAGGACAGACAAAAAGGAAAAGGAGGTGGCGTAGCGCTGTTAATAAGGGATGGGATCGGCATGGTAGAGATAAAAGATCTTGGCTCGGAAGATCGTGATGTAGAACTGGAATCAGTTTGGGTGGAAATAAGAAACAGCAAAGGGCTGAAAACATTGGTGGGAGTTGTGTATAGGCCACCAAACAGTAGTGGTAATGTAGGGCATAGTATCAATAAAGAAATTAGAAGTGCATGTAACAAGGGCAATACGGTAATCATGGGGGGCTTTAACCTACATATTGACTGGGCAAATCAAATTACCACTAATGGTGTTGAGGACGAATTATTGGAATGCATTAGAGATGGTTTCCTGGATCAGTATGTGGAGGAACCAACTAGGGAACAGGCTATTCTGGATCTGGTACTATGTAATGAGAAAGAGCTAATCAATAATCATGGGATAAAGGGGCCTTTAGGGATAAGTGACCATAATATGATTGAATGTTACATTAAGTTTGAGAGTGATGTAGTCCAATCTGAAACTAAGGTCTTCAATCTAAACAGAGGAAACTACAATGGTATGTGGGACAAGTTGGCCATGGTAGATTTGGTGACTACACTAAAAGGTATGAAGGTGGACATACAATGGCTAACATTCAAGGGAATAATGAATAATTTGCAACATACATATATTCATATAGGGCAAAAAAGAGCAAAAGGAAAAGTGATCCAACCATGGCTATCAAAAGAAAATAAAGCTAGTATTAAATCAAAGGAGGAAGCTTATAAAGTTGACAGAAAAATCGGTCAGCCTGAGGATTGGGATCTTTTTAGAAATCAGCAAAGGGTGACCAAGAAATTGAAAAAGAAAGGGAAAATGGAATATGAGCAGAAGCTAGTGAAAAATATAAAAACGGATTGTAAATGCTTCTATATGTATGTGAAAAGGAAAAGACTGGCGAAGGTAAATGTAGGTCCTTTACAGTCAGAGACGGAAGAATTTATAATGAGGAATGAGGAAATGGCAGAGAAATTAAATAAATACTTTGTTACTGTCTTCACGGAGGAAGACTCAAAAAACTTCCCAGAAATACGAGAAAACCAAGGGTGTGACGATAATGAGGAACTTAAAGAAATTATTATTAGTAAAAAAACAGTGCTAGCAAAATTAATGGGACTAAAAGTCGATAAATCACAAGGACCGGATGACCTACATCCTAGGGTTTTGAAAGAGGTGGCCATTGAGACAATGGACTCATTGGTTGTCATCTTCCAAAATTCCATAGATTCTGGAACGGTTCCTGCAGATTGGAGGATAGCAAATGTAACCACGCTATTTAAGAAAGTAGGAAGAGAGAACACGGGGAACTGCAGACATGTTATCCTCACATCAGTATTTGGGAAAATGCTGGAATCTATTATAAAGGATGCAATAACTGGGGACTTCGAAACTAATATTAAGATTGGGCAGAGTCAGCATGGATTTATGAAAGGGAAATCCCGTTTGACAAACCTATTGGAGATCTTGAGGATATAACTAGTGGAATAGACAAAGGGGAACCGGTAGATGTGGTGTGACTGAATTTTCAGAAGGCCTTCGATAAGGTCCCACACAAGAGGTTGGTGAACAAAATTAGGGCACATGGAATTTGGGGTAATATACTAGCATGGATTGAGAATCGGTTAACAGAAAGAAAACAAAGAGTAGGGATAAACGGGTCTTTTTTAGGATGGCAGGCTGTGACTAGTGGTTTACCGCAAGGATCGGTGCTTGGGCCCCAGCTATTCACAATCTATATCAATGATTTGGATGAGAGGACAAATTGCAACATTTCCAAATTTACTGATGATACAAAGCTAGGTTGCAGTGTTAGTTGTAAAGAGGCTGTCAAAAGGCTTCAAGGGGTTCTCGACAGACTCAGTGAGTGGACGAGAACATGGCAGATGGAATGTAATGTGGATAAATGTGAAGTTATCCAATTTGGTAGAAAAAAACATGAAGGCAGAGTATTTCCTAAATGGTGACAGATTCGGTAACACAGATGGTCAAAGGTACCTGGTTGTCCTTGTACATGAGTCACTGAAAGTGAATGTGGAGGTGCAGCAAGCCGTTATGAAGGCAAATGGTATGCTGGCCTTCATTACAAGAGGATTTGAGTGCAGGAGTGGAGAAGTCTTACTCCAATTATATAGGGCCTTGGTGAGACCACACGTGGAGTACTGTGTACAATTTTGGTCACCTTACCTTAGGAAGGATATACTTGCCATCGAAGGAGTGCAACGAAGGTTCATGAGCATTGATTCCTGGGATGGCGGGACTGTCGTATGAGAAGAGATTGAGTAAACTAGACCTGTATTCGCTTGAATTCAGAAGAATGAGAGGGGATCTCACTAAACCATACAAATATATTATTGCAGGGCTTGATAGGGTGGATGCTGGGAGAATGTTTCCCTTGGCTGGGAGTCCAGAACCAGGGACCACAGCCTCAGGAGAACGGGTAGGCCATTCAGGACTGAGATGAGAAGAAATTGCTTCACGCAGATGGCGGTGAATCTTTGGAATTCTGTACCCCAAAGGGCTGTGGAGGCTCAGTCATTGGATATATTTAAAACAGAAGTCGATAGATTACTGCCTAGTAAGGCATCAAGGGATATGGCGATATTGACGGTGAATAGAGTTGAGGTAGAAGATCAGCCATGATCTCATTGAATGGCGGAGCTGGCTCGAAGGTCCGAATGGCCTACTCCTGCTCCTATTTCTTATTTTCTTATGTTCTTAAATAAACTATCTTTCACAAATATAAATTTCAAGAAATAACACAACAACATTTAAATAATAGCATACATTAAGGAATTGACAGATATGCACCCTCGCATCTGTGCTTCAGGGTCGAAGGAGGTGAATTGTGCAAAAGGTGGCACTCTCCTGTCTCGTGTGCTTTCCCCTTCTCCGTGACCGGAGCCCTCTCATGCCGTGAAAGATCGCTGTGTACCATCTCTTGCCCTTCAGCAGTTAGCTCATAACAGTTTTCCTGTTGCTCCTGCTGAAAGGCACATTTGCTTCCTACATAATTTGGCGGAGCTGCTGTCTCGTGGGCCTGCACTGTGTCTGTGCTGGGAGCCGGCTAGGGAGGTTCTGTGGGAGTCAAATTAGTGGCAGCAGAACCTGCTGTCTTTAACTGCAATAGTTGAACGAGAGTCACGTTCATCTGATTAATTGCCAGAATGACATTGACGAGTTCTTTAACAAATATGTCCAATTTATCGCATATATTGTTCCGCATTACAGCAATCCCCTGCCCGATAGATGCAAGAGAGTCAAGTTTCTTCGCATGAAGAATAACCATATCTTGCTTCAACCCTTCAACATGTTACACCTCAGTTTCTATGGCATTTTGTTGCTTTAAACGTCTTGCTGCTTCTCCCACATGCACTGCAGTATCAGGTTGGTGTCTGGCTGTGCAACGACAGTCATCTGTGCCTGGCCCAGGGCCAGAAGGGCCAGGAGATGGAGAGATGGTGTGCAGCCACCCAGGGTCCATACCCTTCCCTTCCACTAGCTGACACTCCAAAAAATTCATCCTCCTCCGCCTCCCTTACTGCTCTCACTGCATCTATAACTTCTTACCCAATGCCCTTTGCAGCCGCAGACACAACGCACTGTTTATCCCATGTGTTAGAAGACAGCTGTCCACCTGTCGGATGGAAACAAACATTTACAAAGGTGAAGCACTATCTGCCACATTACAGAAGCTGATATTCAACGCACACCTAACTGTTTTAAACATACAGCTGGACAGACCAACTCACCTTTCCTTACCCCAATGTCTGATTGGGCATCAGACACTGAACTGCCACGATTGATTCCATGCAAGTGCGTGACCCTTTCCTCTTTCTCCGTTAACGGTACAAGAGTGGCAACATCACCGCCTGTCATGGCACACTCTCTGGCGTTCTGTACCATTTCACTCTAAATTGAAAACAGAAATGAAAATGAAACTTCCGTTTTTCCTGCAGAGACCAAACACCCACCTGCTTTGAAAACAGGACCAGATGCAACTTTGGAGACAGGGTATTGTTCACTAATTGAAATTTCACACCTCAAAACTGTGGAGTACAGATATTGGCCCAAAAATTTGTGTTGATACGCGAGAGTACGCACTGTGTACTCTCACGTATTCTGTCTCCAATTGCCGGTTTTCTGCATGAACTGCGCATGCGCTGAAAACTGGCACTTGGTGAATGGAAAAGGGGGCGGTTCCTAGGTGACCCGCGTGCTCGCTACAGGCTGCGCGCATGCAGTGCACTTAGTGGTTTCAACGCGCAGGTAAGTATGGAAGATTTTACACATAAAAAAAGGAGGAGTAAGACCCACTTTTAACAAGGTAAGTAGTGAATTAATTATTATTTTGAATTTTTTTTAACAGGTATATCTTTTTTAGAGACTTTAAAGACAGGTAAGTTTATTTTTATAACTTTTTAAAAGATTTTAAATTGTTTCAAAAATTAAATTTTTTATTTAAAATGGTTAATTTATTTAACTATACTTATTTTATTAATGTGATGGTTTTTTTTTATTTAATTGAGGTTTAGCTGTTCTTTTGGGGGGCTATAGTATTCATTGCTTTCACAGCACTTATGTGAAAGTTATGAATGGAAGATGGTGTGCTGCCATTGGCTCTAACTGAGTCACGTGATCCCACAGCTCGCACGAATTAACTGCGCCTGTGGGATACGCAAGCCCAGCACAGCAGCTGTCCAGAACATCAAGTTAATGCGAGCTGGAACTGAAAAAGCCAACGCGCAGTGAGAGATCGCGGGGAAGCCTTACCCTCGCATGAAGGCTTCCTCACGAATTTTTGGGCCAAGATGTTTACAAGCACAATGGATGACTCTGACTTGCGCCAAAGCCATAAACGTTTACAACTAGCTCAGATGCCTGTATAAGGAAGTCACTTTACAACAGCCATGCAACTAAACATGTTTTCAAATAGCAAAGTTACATTTTAACACATTTTACAGTTGACATTTCTAATAACTGTACAAACCTTGGCAGATCGTATCAAATCATTCAATTTTTTGCGTCATTGTTCTGCTGTCCGTGGAATGGTGGAGTTCGCGCTAACAGCCTGGGCAACTTCTGTCCAAGCTACCATTTGTCCTTTTTGCGGTGCTCTGGACTTCTTGGTCCCAATAATCTGCAGGCGCTTCACCTCACCCTCATTGAAGAGTGTGCTGATGTCATCATCAGTGAAATTCTGAGCGCTCTCTATCATCACAATTGTGCTTGCTCCTTCCATTTCACTTTGCTGATTAATAAAAAATAATGAAAATTATTTGAAAGCATTTAAAGCTCTTTAACTTGCTTTAAATCTCTTTAAAAGTCTTCAAAAACATTTAAAATTCTTCAAATCCATGTAAAAGTCTTTAAAATTTTCTAAAAGTTTACAAAAGTTTTAAAAACCTATAAGAAAGATTTTACCATTGAGATTGGCAGCTGCTTTCAATGGTGAAGGCTCTGGAGAGGTAAGAAAATTGGGGGCCTGGCCTATGTAAATATAAATATTAACAGGTCTTGTGGGCGGGACTCCCCTATGAACGAAGCCCACGTCTCCGTGCACGCTGTGCTCCTGGGCGGCGTGACGTCATACACTGCCCAGGAGTCCTCAGGTTGAAAGCCCAACTCTCCGTGGGCGCAAAGACAGGTAGGTGCGGATCTTTTTTGCTGGTCGGATGCTTCCGTCCAAGGGAAGCCTCCTATAGCAATTTCAGGCCCAATTTAATTATTTCGCTTCGGTATTTAGGAGATCTAGAACAGGTGGACATAACATTGAATGATGAGATGAATAATGAGATAAGTGCATTTAAAATAAAAAGTGGATATATGAAATAAACTAATCACTCAAAGAGGATAAAACCCCTGGTCCGGATGGGGAAAAGATGGAAGAGGCATTACTACACATATTTAATAATTTTTTAGAAAAATGTGTAGTGCCAAAGGACTGGCGGATAGCTCACATAATACCTATATTTAAGAAGGGAGATAGAAATTGTCCAGAGAATTACAGACCAGTCAGCTTAATATCGGTGGCAGGAAAGATAATGGAATCGCCACTAAAGGAGAGAATAGAAGAACATCTGGAAACGAAAAGTGTAATAAGGAATAGTCAGCATGGATTTCTAAAGGGAAACTCTTGCTTATTGATTTTTTTGAAGAGATAACAGAGAGAGTAGACAGTGATAATGCAATAGATGTAATGAATCTAGATTTTCAAACGACCTTCGATAAGGTACCACATAATAGACTAATGCATAAGGTCAAAGAATGCGGAGTCAGGGGACAAGTAGCAGAATGGATTGTTAGCTTGCTTCAAGACTCAAAGCAGAAAGTGGGAGTAAAGGGAAGCAATTCACAGTGGCAGAAGGTGGTTAGTGGCGTTCCACAAGGATCAGTGATGGGACTACTGCTGTTCACAATTTACATTAATGATTTAGACTTTAGAATCAAAAACGCAATTTCTAAATTTGCGGATCATAACAAATTGTGGGGGATAGTCAATAATGAGGAGGACAGCAACAAATTTCAGGTGGACATTAAAAAACTTGCAGAATGGACAAATAATTGGCAAATGAAGTTCAACACAGATAAATGTGAGGTATTACGTTATGGTAGGAAGAATAGGGAGGTCACTTATCACTTGGAGGGTGCGAGTCTAGGTTGGGTAGAGGAACAAAGGGATCTCGGAGTACAAATACACAGATTACTAAAAGTTGCGCCACAGGTTAGCAAGTCCATAGAAAGCAAACCAAGCACTAGGTTTTATTTCTAGAGTGATAGAATTGAAAAGTAGGGAAGTTATGCTAAACATGTATCGAACCTTGGTTAGACCAGACTTGGAGGACTGCGTACAGTTCCGATCGCCATATCATAAAACGTATATTCAGGCACTGGAGAGGGTGCAGAGAAGATTTACAAGGATGCTACCAGAAATGCGAGGGTATACATATCAGGAAAGGATGAACAGGCTTGATCACTTTACCCTTGAAAAAAGAAGGCTGAGGGGTGACCTAATAGAGGTGTTTAAAATTATGAAAGGCTTTGATAGAGCGGATACAGAGAGAATATTTCCACTTGGGGGTGAACAACATAACTAGAAGCCATCAATATAAGATAGTTACCAAGAAATCCAATAGGGAATTCAAAACAATCTTCTTTACTCAAAGAGTGATGAGAATGTGGAACTCGCTACCACAGGGAGTGGTTGATGCGAATAGTATAGATGCATTTATGGGGAGGCTGGACAAGCATTTAAGGGAAAAGGGAATAGCGGATTACACTGATAGATTTAGATGAGGAAAGAGGGGAGGATGTTCGAGTGGAGCATAAACGCCGGCATGGACTGATGGGGCCGAATGGCCTGTTTCTATGCTGTATATCCGATGTAATCCTATGTAATAATGAATATGTATGCGTAGCTATCACAGATGCAACTCTGTTGATTTGGCAGGGTGTTGTGCACCAGTATGCAGCATCAGAGAGGAGATGCAAGTCATGTTTGACTAACTTGGTGAGTTATTTAATAAAGTAAGGGAGTGTGTGGATAAAGATGGTGCGGTTGATTAGGTGTATATGGACTTTCAAAATAATATAACATAATTGGCTAAGGGACAGAAATGCACACAAGTACCAGTGGCTTCTGAAATGCAGCTTCGAACTGTTGTTATTAACCGAGGCAGCGCTCCAGGATGCTTTTACCATCTCTCAAATATCAACTGAAACGAGTGGGAATGTGCAGCTTTGAGAGTGGATTTCTGCGCCGTTAGGGCAGGAAACGGGAGTGAGGGAGAGACACTGTCAGTATCTCTGTAGATTTTGATTGTGTACAGAACTGTGCAGAAATTAAAACACGGAGCAGCGAGATTTTTTATTTTATTCATATTTAAGCGCAAACGTGAAATATTCCATTATTCATGTTTGGTAATTGTTAATGGAAATCGTTTGCAAAGTTCTCCGCTTGATTGTGAACCCGAGACTATGCATGTGATAGGCAAACGCGATACAAAAAATACAGTACGGAAACCAGTGCTGCGTCAATGATTGTAGGAGCAAGTCCGAACAGAAATGAGGTCAACAATTTCTCTACACCTGAAGATTGGGGCTTCATTCCAGATCAGAGGATTATCTTTTACAAAGCAGTTTTTGTATTAATTCCACAAAATTAATTAAACTCTGTAATAAATGAATAATTGTAGTTATCGCCAGTAATCAACCACAAACTTCCTGTTTCAGGCTTAATGAAATACCTGCAAAGCTTATCTAGTGCCCACAAACTATTACTTAAACTATTAAACAGCCGCCAATCTCTCCGCGTCGATGGAACGTTTCTTAGCGACGAAAATCGAACCACACACTGAAAATACTGGAGCATGAATTCCCGGCCTCAGACCACTCGGCCACGCTCTATTCCAGTGTTGGCCAATAGAAATTACTGACGAGCCGCAGGTGCGCCTGTGGCGACATCGTTTTCGGCAAATGCACGAACTTTAGTCCAAAACAAGTCATACAGACACAATACCGGTAAATGTAACTCACATGTGCATATTCCATAACAAATATCTACCACAATTCAGTAACCTTGGAATTAAGTCCCTCACAACGATCAAAAACACTGGTCACCACATTACAGGAAGATGTGATTGCACCGGACAGGGTCCACGAGGAGATTTACGAGGATGCTGCCTGAACTGAAGAATTTTAGCTATGTGGAAAGATTGCATAGGCTGTGGTTGTTTTCTTTTTAACAGAGGAGCCTGAGGGGAATCTTAATTGTTGTGTATATAATTATGAGGGCCCTTGATCAGTGGATAGGAAGGACCTATTTCCCTTAGCAGAGAAGTGAATAAGCAGGGGCGTAGATTTAAAGTGATTTGTAGAAAGATTAGCGGGGAGTTCAGGAGATTTCTTTCCACCCAGAGGTTAGAGCGATTCTAGAACTCACTGCCTGGAAGGATGGTAGTGGCAGATACCCTCATCACATTTAAACAGTACTTGAATATGCACTTGAAGTGCCATAACCTACAAGGCTACGGACCAACAGCTGGAAAGTGGGATTAGTCTGGATAGCTATTTTTCGGCCGGCATAGGCACAATGGGTCGAATTTATAAAACTCACACATCACATACTACATTCGGGGTAAACATTTCCATTTGACTACTTCTGGAGCCAGCCCGGGGATTGGGTCGGGTTTACGCTTCTTTCCCTTAGTTTTGATCGCAGATTCCAGAGCAAAATCAGCAGAAGCAACGCAAAAGGAAGGCAGATTGACCTGGATGCAATATCCTCGGAGATTTCTGTCGCTGTGCTCGGTGTATGGGAGGCTTGACCAGGCTGTGTTATCTTGCTTCCCAGGGATGGGCAGTACTGCGCTGCCTGAGGATGTGTTCGCTTTGCGCCGGCAGCGGGTGAACGGGAAGAGCGGGACGGGGCAGGCGGCCTAGATGTTGTTGCTTCATTGTCTGCAGGAGGAGGGGAACAGCGAAACTGATGTTTTTTTATTCATTCACGGGATGTGGGCAGCGCTAGCAATTCCAGCATTTATTGCCCATTCGTAATTGCCCTTGGGAAGGTAGTGTCGAGCCGCCATTTCAGAGTCAACCACATTGCAGTGTCTGGAGTCACATATAGGGCAGACCAGGTAAGGACGGCAGATTTCCTTCCCTAAAGAACATTAGTAAAACCAGATGGGTTTTTACAACAATTCGGTAGTTTCATGGACACCATTAATGATACTAGCTTTTTTTTAGTTCCAGATTTATTTAATTGAATTTACATTCCCCAGCTGCCCTTTTAGGATTTAAACTCATGTATCCGGCTCAGTAGTCCAGACCTCTGGATTACTAGTCCAGTAACATAACCACTATTCGACCGTACCCCTTGTTACCGCGTCTGCAAATCGGATAGCACTGTTGTTCTTAAACGAGGCAGCGCTAATGATCATTTAATAAATCTCACACAAATCAGAGAGCGGACTAAATAAGAAAGGATGTACTGGAACTCATGAAGCGATGCACTGCGAGAAGGGTTCCATTGGATTTCACCTTTAGCTCCCAAGCATGCTACACTTGGCTCATGTCATGTCTCAAATTATTAACATACACTTCAAAGGGAAAACATTTGGAGGACTCTGGGGGGTGGGATTAATTAGATAACACTTTCAGAGAGCCAGCACAGGTGCGATGGACCGATTGACTTTATTCACTATTGTCAGATACTGACATTGCAAATGCCTCATGAGATTAGCAACTTTTTTTCCTTTGCTCGTTAGTTTGAATCTGGCTTTGAAACTATCACAGTTGAAATGCGAGAGCTCCCGGGTTCACAATCCCGCATTAGCTCCGCTAGATTTTAATCAAAAAACACCTTCTCGTAGCTTAACGACGTTGCAGAAAACGTAAATACCTGATTTTAAAAAAAACTGAGATTTCTCACCGTTTGCCCCACATCGACCGAAATTCCCTAGCTTCACAGACGCACCGTGACAACCAACCGACTGCGTAAAGTGAAAAGCTTCGAGATAGAGGCCCTGAAATTGCGATGTTTGTAACGGCATATTCTCAGAGTACGCCATCGTATTCACTTTGAAAGGCCCTGTAAGTTCTGGATTGCCGCATGCGTGAAATCTGGTACTTGTGATCTGTCAAGGTATGCTTTGACAGATCATCCAAACCGCCTGAAAAATGAATATTGCTGGCACAGAGTTGAGCTATTTTCAAAACAACTGCCAAGCAATTGCCCACGCAACTCTTGCGGCTGGTAAAAGCAGTCGTAGGGCCTGCTTGCATCAGTGTAAGGGTTTGTATAAGGCTTAAATTAAACGTTTAAAAACTAAAATTATGTACATAACTTTAAATGTGTTTGTGCAAATATTGGCCCGGATTAAGATGTTTAAAATTATTGATAACAATTTACATAGGATTACATTACTTTACATTACGGCACACAAACAGGCCATTCGGCCCAAACAGCCCATGCCGGCGTTTATGCTCCACTCGAGTCTCCTCCCGTCTTTCCTCATCTAAATGTTTCAGCATAACCCTCTATTCCCTTCACCCTCATATGCTTGTCTAGCCTCCCCTTAAATGTATCTATACTATTTGCTTCAATCACTCTCTGTGTTAGCGAGTTCCACATTCTCACCACTCTCTGGGTAAATAAGTTTCTTCTGAATTCCCTATTGGGTTTCTTGGTGACTATCTTATATTGATAGCCTCTAGTTTTGCGCTTCCCCACAAGTGGAAACATTCACTTTGCATCCACCCTATCAAAAATGTTCATAGTTTTAAAGACCTCTATTCGGTCACCCCTCAGCCTTCTTTTTTCAAGAGAAAAGAGGCCCAGCATATTTACCCTTTCCTGATATGTATAGCCTCGCATTTCTGGTAAAATCATTGCAAATCTGCTCTGCACCCTCTCCAGTGCCTCTTTATCCTTTTTAAAATGATATGGCGACCAGAACTGTACGCAGTACTCTAAGTGTGGTCTAACCAAGGTTCCATACAGTTTTAGCATAACTTCCCTACTTTTCAATTTTATCCCTCTGGAAATAAACCCTAGTATCAGATTTGCTTTTTTTATGGCCTTGCTAGCTTGCGTCGGATCTTTTATTGATTTGTGTATTTGTACTCCTAGATCCCTTTGTTCCTCTACCCCACCTGAAATCGCACCCTCCAAGTTATATCTGTCCTCCCTATTCTTCCTACCAAAATGTAATACCTCACATTTATCTGTGTTGAAATTAATTTGCCAATTATATGCCCATTCTGCAAGTTTGTTAACATCCTCCTGTAACTTTTTGGAGTATACCTCAGTATTGGTTATCCCACTCCCCCCCCGCCCCCCCCCCCCCGAAGTTGGTGTCATCTGCGAATTTAGAAATTGTGTTTTTGTTTCCTAAGTCTAATTCGTTAATGTAAATTGTGATGAGCAGTGGTCCCAGCACTGATCCTTGTGGAATACCACTACCCACCTTCTGCCACTGTAAATAGCTACCCTTTACTCCTACTCTCTGCTTTCTGTCCTGAAGCCAGCCAGCAATCCATTCTGCTAATTTAGTTTTAAAGATTTTGGGGCAATGAAGGAACTAATGATTAAAATTGCATTTCTGTACAATGTATAATTATTAGAATTCTGTAAATTATATTAATATTTGATGATTCCATTGCATATCATTTGGGGAATCCCTTAGTGAATGATTGCTCTGGAATCCTCCTTTGTCAATGGAGGACCGGGCCCACATGACTCCAGGAACGCATGGAACCGCCTGCGTCCCTGGGATCCGTCGGCCTTTACGCTGCCGTCCGCCTGGAAGCCTGAGATCGTGACTTTTCGCAGCCTGGGCGCCAGGAGGTAGTTTTGTAAATGTTTTCGAGGTCGGAGATGTACTCTGGAGGTACACTTCCGACAGAAATTTCTAGGCCAAAGATTTATATGATTAACATATTCACATTCTGGGCAACAAGAGGACAAAGCCTTACACTGCAAATTGGAAGGGTAAACGACAGGTAAGATTGAATTTCTTCACTAAGTGTTTAGTGACCGCCAACGGAAGCAGTCTGGGCTGATATATCAGTACATTCAACTGCCTGGGGAAAAATCAAAGAGCAGTATTATTGGATGTGACACGTTCTACACCCTGGGGCCGGTAAGATAGAACCCGATTGTCTTTACTGATCCTATGCATTTCTACGTTCCAGTGTATTTTATTTTGTAAGCTATGCAGTAAAAATGTTGTACTGCGGCCCAATGGACTAAACATTATACAACTCACACAACACGTACTACATTCGGGGTAAGAACATCCATTTGAATACTTCTGGAGCAAGCCCGGGGACTGGGTCGGTTTTCCGCGTATTTCATTTTGTTTTCTGCCCAGATTCCAGAGCAAAACCAGCAGTAGCACTGCGAAAGATTAGGAAATTTTAACCTGAAGTAGGTTAAGCCCAAACCACATGATTGTGTTTTCCACTATCTTTTACGATAGTTCAAGATTCAATTGAACAAGATAAGACCTCCCCTCCCGAATAAACTGCCTGACGAGGACCCTCCTTCGGGAACTTGCTGGCAGACGCTGCATAGTGGAGGGCAGCGTCGTGGCCCACGGATCTCAGGGGTGTCCCGTGTGCGCAGGCGTACCTGCGATGACGTGGGCCAGTGCTCCAACCAACAAACAGAAGAGGGCTCTCATTATTTTTAAAATAGATGTTTATGCACATTAAATCCCGGAAGGCGCTAGTATTGGCCCAAAAATACGACCGTTCTCGGGTGAGTACGGACTGTGTACTCACACGTATTAATTCCCGAAGTGCCGGTTTCCTGCATGCACTGCGCATGCGCGGGAAACCGGCACTTTCGGTATGGCCAGGGGGCGGTTCCTAGGTGAACCGCGTGCGCGCTAGAGGCTGCGCGCACGCACCACACATAGGTTTTTTTCAAGTTTCAACGCGAGGTTAAGTATTGAAGATTCTACGCTAGTGAAAAGGAGGCATAAGACCCCTTTTGAACAAGGTAAGTAGTTAATTAAGTATAATTTAATTTTTTTTTCAACAGCTTTATCTTTTTTAGAGACTTTAAAGAAAGGTAAGTTTATTTTTATAACTTTTAAAAGTATTTAAATTTTTTCAAAAATTTAAGTTTTTGTTTAAAGTGGTTAATTTATTTAAGTATAGTTATTTTATTAATATGATGGGTTTTTTTTAATTTATTTGAGGTTTAGCTGTTGTTTTGGGGCCGATTTCAATTCACAGATTTGACAGGTCTCCTGTCAAATCTATGAATGAAAGATGTTCTGCAGCCATTGGCTCTCCATGGCCCACGTGATCCCAGGGGTCGCATCGCACTAACTGTGCCCCTGGAACATGCAAGCACTGCGTGCCGGCTCTTAGGAGAGGCCCGGGGCCCGAAGTTCCTGTGGGCCCGAAACGCAACGGCAGGCGTGGTGAGTAAGAGCGCGCGTGATCCTTACCCCTGCGGCAAGCCGGACACCCTAATTTCTCGGCCAATTAGTTTCTTTTTCTTTCCTACACTTTCTGAATGGATTTTTTAAGGATTATGCTCTACAGACTTGCAAAAAAAATAAATTGTGGCAACCACTTCCTCCAAACCTTTCATGGACAATAATTACATGTACAATATCGTAAACTTTTCCCTTTCCGGCCTCATACAGCTTTTAAAATTAATTGGAAATGTCAGGTGGTATCCACTTACGCTGTGCAAACAGGTCCTGGAAATGCATGGTGAAGATTCACTGAAGAACGTGCCTCAGACATGCTCAGATACTTTACAACAGCATGCAATGAAATTGTTTATGTGGTTCGGGAGAGTGAGATCACTGTTCAATCAAGGCTCTGACACTTGGTCCATGGAGGAACTGACTTTTTAATGAAACAATCTGGATGCAGTTAAACACACTGGTACCAAGCAGAGGGATTAAATTTAATATAAAGAAAGACATAGAAATTGGGTTCAAAATTGTGTTGTGCGTTCCTTTGATTTAACAATGAAACTGGGACAATGAGGGATGGGGAGAAATAATATTTAGCAAGAATTATCCACAAGAGTTATAATGGTAAATGGAGAGCTGTGGATTTTTTAACTAATATATTTCTTCTTAATATGATACACTATGCTTTCTCTGTGAGTTTCTTTATCTGTACAAGGTGTGTAGTATTGGCCAAATGAAACTTCAACTGGAAGTGCAAATGGCTCGAGATCGGTATATGATGCTAACAAGATAAGAACCTTAGATAAATCAAAGCGGGGTAAGCAGGTGTGTTGTTTATGGCTGGGACCTAGTGAAGCAAACCATATTCTTGGATCACTTCTGTATTAAAAAAAAAACAATATTGAAAGACTGACAGGAATATGAAGCAAAGTATGGCTGAAATTGGGGTAATTGACTTATGTGTAATGAAAAAAGCTAACAGCAAGGACAGTCAATTCTCAATGTATAATAAAGTGTGTAGATCAGCAGATCTGACAGAGTCACTTGAGGGGGACTGAAGGGTACACGTTAACATCCCTAGAAAATTGAGCATTTGTGAATTTAATATGAAAATCAGTCTGTGCAGAAGTCGCTGCAAAAGCCCCACCCGCCCCCCCCCCAAAAAAGAACTTAAAAGAACAAAGTAGCACAACTGAAAGAAAATTGATTAAAGGCTGCTGAGGCCATTAAAAATCGTTGGGAAAGACAAGACATGTCTATGTGAAGCAAGACTTCGAGAGAGAGTTCGGCCACTGCTAAGAGAGGCCTACGTATTTTATAGCCTGCAACAATTGAGATAGAAGGGCAGGCTGTGGGTGAAGGGTTGAAACTGGTTTAACCCCTGAGGAATTTGAGTAACATACAACAGTCAACCTTCCATCATTAATGCCCATCAACGTTGGGTGATTGCACAAAATGGGACTTCCATTAACATTGACTCATGCTCCAATTAGCAAGAGCTATATACAAATGGAAAACATTGTCGGCTTCGGCACTGCATTCTGCGAGAGCCTAACGAAGCTCCGCCTGGAGCAGGACGTCCCACCAGAAGAGATCAAGTGCCACGCCCGAGCTGATCACTCTGTTGACTAGACGTAGATCCCTTGGTTTAGGGTTCTATGTATTGTTTGGTGCTGTTTTAATGCTTGTGTGAACTGTGTTAATACTATGTGCAATGTAAAATCATTAAAGTTAACTTTGATTAATTAACATCCAGAGTTGTGTGACTTTCTTTTGCTAGCTATTGTCCAGATCCAGAAAACACGGTAACATCTGAATCCCTGCTCTTTCTGTTTATATTCAACGAGCCATCAAATTAATTTATCTCTGGTGTCTGAACTTATATAATTTGGATGGACATAACAGATCAACCCAACTTCCAGGACCAACTGACGTTTCTGGTAAATCTCAGACCTGCACCTAATGCTGCAAAATAGCAGGTTTGTGCCAAAATGCATCTAATACCCATCCCCCTTTCACAGTGTTCCGACATATTAAATGATTATCTCCAAGCTGGTACCAGTAAACGTGATCATGATGCTGTCAACTTGTCGTAAGAATTACTGGTCTATTGGAAGGAAACCTGAATAAGAATAAAAATACCAGAGCAGCTCCGACCAAGGCAAAGGCTCACTCAGCCCACTGCAACCAGCAAAATCCTCCTTACTAACATCTGAGGAATGATGTTAAAGTTGGGAGGGCTGTCCCAAAGCCTGACATAGTCACACTCACACAATGATACCTATCGCTCAACATCAGTACTCCAAAACGTTGAATACCAACGTGTCACTGGATAAAAACTCATCTGTCAGCTTTCTTTCTTTCTTTCGTTCGGTCCTGTGCTCCTTCCAATTTGGTGCACTGACCAATTTAGGCACCTAAGTATTTTACTGGGCACAAGGTCATGAGAGGTGGATGTGAGAAAAAACCACAGCTGACAAGTAAGTGGCAAATGGAAGTCCGAAGTCCCAGCTGCTGGGAGTTTCAAAGTGACATTGCAGGTGACTTGGGCACAGTTTTTTTTTCACCAGGGACCGACGTAGAGGTAAATGGATTTGGAAGAGGGGACATGCTGTGGGTGATGCATGCTCGAAGTTTATTGTACATTAGCAGAAATGACATTAAGCTCAAGAAATATACCATCAATTCCATTCCACCACGCCAGGTTTCATGTATGTGTGTGTTTACATTGAACTTACAGTGTTGACGTTTATGCTCCACACGAAGCTCTTCCCATTCTATTTACTTCTTTTGATGTGTGTAGGGTTTGTGTTTACCATGTAGGTGTGACTATTTATATTCATGTATGGTTGATATAGTTATTTAAATGTATACGTTTATGGGATGTGGGCGTCACTGGCAAGGCCAGCATTTATTGCCCATTTCTAAGGTGGTGGTGAGGTGCCTTGTGGTGAAGGTACTCCCACAGTTCTGACTTTGTCGTTAGCGGTTTGTTACAGCTGAGTGGCTTGCACGGCCATTTCAGAGGGCAGTAAAGAGTCAACCACATTGCTGTAGGTCTGGAGTCGCATATAGTCTAGACCGGGTATGAAAGGTAGGTTTCCATCCCTAAACGACATTAGTGAATTGGTTGGATTTTTCCGACAATCCAGTAGCTTCATGATCACCAATACTGATACTGATACTAGCTTTTTAATTACAGATTTATTTAATTTACTGAATTTAAATTCCACAGCTGTTGTGGATTTGAACTCATGTCTCCGGATTATTAGTCCAGGCCTCTAGATTACTAGTCCAATAACATAACCAATATGCTACCGTACACCAATTACATGTTTGTGTTTTTACGAGTATGTATTTCTCTCTGTGTGTGTATATGTGAGTTTACATGTGTGTGTGCATTTGCATTTTTCTAAGTGTGTGTGTATCTGTGCATGTACATGTGTTTATCTGTATATACGAGTGTCTGAGCATGTGCTGTGTGTGCATGTTTGTATCTTTGCGTGCTTATATGTGTCTACATGTGTGCATGTGATTGCAATGTATTTATCTATGGGTGCAAATTTCCGTGTGTGCTGCACATCTATGGGTTTGTGCATGTACTTATATGAATCTGCTTATATTTGTGCACGTCCAAGTATTTGTGTGTGCAATTTATTTATCAAGATTATTAGTCCAATAACATAACCACTATGCTACCGTACCCCAATTACATGTTTGTGTTTTTACGTGTATGTGTTTCTGTGTGTGTGTGTATAGGTGAGTTTACATGTATGTGTGCCTTTGCATTTTTCTAAGTGTGCGTGTCTTTGTGCGTGTGCATAGGTTTATCTGTATATACGTGTGTATGAGCATGTGCTGTGTGTGCGCATATATATATGTTTGTTGGAATATGTTTGAGTCTGTATGTATTTCAATTTCTGTGTCTATATGTGTGAGTGTGACGAAGGTACTGATATTTGTGTTGTGCATGCATGCAGAGTATGTGTGTATGCGCTTAAATGTGTATGTTATTTCTGAATATATGTGGGTGCAATATATTTATCTCTGTGCATGTTCGTGTGCATGCACATATGTCGGTTGATGTAAGTGTGTATTTATGTGAACGTGAGTCTATAGGTGTCTGCCCCTGTGTCTAAGTGGGCGTGTGTCTTTGTGCGTGGATAACTCCCCTGCTCTTCATCGAAATAGTACCATGGGATCTTTTATGTCAACCTAAGAGTTGATAGGATCTCAGTTTAACGTCTCAGACGAAATACAACATCTCTGACAGTGCAGCGCTCTCTCAGTACAGTGCAGCGCTCCCTCAGTATTGCACTGCAGTGTCAGCCTGGATTTTTTGTGTTCAAGTCTATGTGACTTGAAACCACAACCATTCTGACTAAGAGGCGAGAATGCTACCAGCAGCTGACACTGGACCCAGATCAGCTCCCCCTCTCATAGTCTAACTCCCCCTCCCCAATTATATAACTGCCGTTCGAATTATCTCTGCATTTTGTCTTTGATTCACTCTGACTGGGAGATACCTTGCAGACCATGGTCATTCTCTCTGTGCAGACTAGAGCCAGGCCCGCGCCCTCAGTCTAATTGACAGCCGCGCTACTTCACACCCTGCACCGCCCCCTCACAGTGTGATTGCAGCCCTTGACTTCCTCATTCCATCCGCTGCATCGAAGTCTTATTGACGGCCCCAAGCTCACTCACACAAACATAAAAGACACATATTGTGGACGCTGGAAATCTGAAATAAAAACAGAAAAGGCTGAAAATACTCAACAAGTCAGGCTGCATCAGCGGAGAGAGAAACAGAGTTAACGTTGCAGGTCGATGACTTTTCATCAGAACTGAATGAAGTTAGAGATTTAACAGTTAATACGCAAGTACAGAGACAGAGAAATGAGGGAAGGGGAGTGGTGAAGTGTAGAAATACACTAAAGGGAAGGTCTGTGGTAGGGTGGAGTGCAGGAGTGATGACATAACAAAAGGAATGATGGTGCAATACAGAAGGGCTGGTAATGGGGCAAGTAAAGAAACAAACGATGGGTCTAGCGGAGCTATAAATGGCAGCTGCAGAACCATTACCAACACCTGCTTTCTGAAAAAATGGAAGCAGTGGTTAAGATCTGAAGGGTTTGAACTCATTGTTCAATCAAGAACGTTGTAAAGTGCCTAATCGAAAGATAACTTGCTGTTTCTCAAGCTTCCGTTTAGCTTCATTGAAGTGTAGTTTTCCGAGGACAGAAAGTTCAGAATGGCATTGGAATGTAGTATTAAAGAGGCAAGCGAGTGGAAGCTCAGGGTCACTGACGCGGACTGAATGAGGGTGTTCAGCAAATCAATCACTAAATCTGATTGACAGCGCTGGCTTCCTCACTCCCGATAGTGGCCATTTTTTTTCAGTAAAATTTCAAACTTCGATCAAAATTCATTCCAAACCGGCTAAGATATAACAATATTTTAAACATTAAAATCCAGAAAAAGAAGAGTTATTTCTTGGTCCACGCTAGGGTTTGAGCGGAACCGTCATATTTTACTGTGGTTGCTGCTGATTGGATGTTTTATGAGATTCTGTGATGTCACACTCTCAGACACTTGCGAGTAAGCTGCCTTCCTATCAATGGGTTGATGTGCCCCGCGTTTCATTGCGTGCCGGCATTTTGCATGCCATGGAATTAATTAGCTGTTTGAAGATTATCAGTCAGCTTTTGATGCTCTACCAGAGTTACTTTTCTTTCACCTTGGTAATAATTTCAGTCTACAGGTGTTATCTTAAACAGACTTCTGCTGTTCACTTGAGTAATAACGAATTCAGTCTTCTGGTTATAATCATTTTATTCTTTAACTTCATAATAAAAAGCAATTTACAAGCAGAGTATTGTCACAGATATAACACATGAACCCAGTCAGGGATCCTGCCTCGTGCTTCTTGAACAAAGAAAAAGTTTCTATTTATACACTGTTTTCTTATCAAACTGTAATTGGCATTTCCTAATATGTTAGTCTCTGGCTAGTGCATAGTCCAGAGACACAAGTCTACATTTTCTTCAACATACATCAGCAACTTTGCACATAAAAACACCATGGCCTTGCTGTGGTAAGAATAAAACTTCTAGTGCCTAGATATTCTTTTCAAAACCTTTCGAATCCAAACATTATATTATAATCATATTCAAGGCCGCTTGGTTACGAACACCGGCTGTTGCTAATTCAAATCTGTATCTCTCTCTCTCAAACGATGCAAACCACATTTTTCCCTCTATGGAATTAACTCAACATGAAAACCTTTCAGAAGCTGAATTAACCGAGTTCCATATGCCAACCTGTCCTATTTCTTTATTGTTTTATATATTGCGTTAGCTCTTAGCAAAGTGTTTTATATCCTTCTTTGTCTTTAGTAATTCTGGCTTCCTCTTAGTGCCCTTGCTTTCCTTACCTTTCCTTATATTTTCTGTGTAACTTATCGACTTCCCTACACAGCACAACGCAATGACCAGACTTCCTAACGCTATTTTCTGTGCTATCACCAATTCCATTTGGTAGACAGCAGCGTGTTTAACTCTATCCTGATTATTTTAAAGGCGGTTTCTCTATGGAATATTTGTCAGTGCTTTCATGAATTAAAAAGTTGTCTCACTCTCCTGAGCCACATGAGCTATTTCATGTTGTGCTATTGTCGATAACTGAACGTGTCTGAGACCCGTTCTTCAGTGCAATTACGCCCTGCATTTCCGGATGCCAATTACTTCAAACGTAACACATTTGCATTTGCACATACATACACTATTCCAATATCATTCCACACGTGACATCCGATCCAAACCATTCTCGGCCTTTCAGCTGATCTTATCAAAAGATCGTGGGGTGTCTGGAGATCTTTTCTCATCTCCCTCTGCATGGTTCCGATCTCTCAGGTAGTGGCCAGGTTATCAAATTCAGTTTTCTTATTGTTTAGTAAATGCAATGATGCAGTCATCTCCAAGAGAAAGCTTCTCTACACTTCTTTACTTCCGCAAGAATTTACATCAAATTTAGATTGCACCCAGGTGATTGATGCCAATTCACCTAAGAACAATAATTTACGTAAAATTCCGATTTTGGTGTAATTTTCCTGTTTTCATCTTATATCCTCCATCACTTCCTCTCATTCAATTTTATGCAGTATTCACCAATTAATTCATTAGCCCCGGAGGAACTTTACTGTCTAAAACAATATTGTCATAATATCTTTAAGAAATAGACCAAACATTCCCACTTGGTTCAAGTTTTAACACATTTTGTTTGTTTAACTTTGTTTAACAGTGCCTCTTTTTGCACTTTTTATTACACAAAATATGCCATAGAGCAATTCAGTCTGCAAGATGTGGGATGTCAGTTATCTTTAACATGACAGTCTCCCCCAAAAAACTTCTTCCTGAATATATAGTTTGGACTGAACCATATAGACTGGACCTTAACAAAAATAAAATTTGATTATACCCTTAAATTTCAGATTGGCTCGCCAATGTTGTCTTAAACAGACTTCTGTTGTTCACTTGAGCAGCAACAAACGTAGTCTTCTGGTTATAATCATTTTTTTCTTTAACCTCAGCATAAAAAGCAAATTAGAAGTGGAGTATAGTCACAGATAGAGGACGCGAACCTAGGCACGCTCATGCTGCTTGAACAAAGGAACACGCTCATAGTTCTAAACAGTTTTCTTGTCAAACAGTGACTGACATTGCCTAGTATGCTACTCTCTGGCTACTGCATAGTCCAGAGTCAAAGTTTACATTTTCTTCAACATACATCAACAATGTTAGATGCACATAAAAACACCATGGACTTGCTGTTGTAAGAATAACCCTTCCAGTGCAGATATGTTCTTATCATAACTTTTCTAATCCATACATTCTGTTAAGAACATATTTTAGGCCGCTTGGTTGCGAACACCGGCTGTTGCTCAGTGAAATCTGCATCTCTCTCTCTCTTTAATGCTGCCAACCACATTTTTCCCGAAATTGAATGAACTAAACATGCACACCTTTCAGAAGCTGGTGTAACCGAGTTCCATATGCTGACAATAGGTAAAGGTATAATAAAAGGGAGACAGCACCATTATTAATGTTTCTTTCTTTCGTTTGATTTTGTGATGCAGGGTCCGCACCCGCCACCTTAACGTTGATTCTGTCAGTTTTTCTGTGTCTCTGTCTGTGGGAATCTGGGCCATTGTGTAAGTGGCACATACCGTACAATGTCATCTGGACCGTGGGTTTACGAGGGGTGTTGTCACTGGGAACAGCAGCTCTAGAAACATAGAAGATAGGAGCAGGAGTAGGCCATTCGGCCCCTCGAGCCTGCTCCGCCTTTCGATGAGATCATGGCTGATCATCCAAACTCAGTACCCTGTACCTGCCTTCTCCCCATATCCCTTGATTCCTTTAGCTTTAAGAAATATATCTAACTCATTCATGAATATATTTAATGACCTGGCCTCAACTACCTTCTGTGGTAGAGAATTCCACAGGTTCACCACTCTCTGGGTGAATAAATTCTTCCTAATTTCTGTCCTAAATGGCTTACCGTTATCCTTAGATTATGACCCCTGGTTCTGGACTCTCCGACCATCGGGAACATTCTTCCTGCATCTAGTTTGTCCAGACCTGTCAGAATTTTATATGTTTCGATGAGAGCCCCTCTCATTCTTCTATACGCCAGCGAGGATAAGCCCAATCGACCCAATCTCTCCTCATATGTCATTCCTGCCATCCCAGGTATCAGCCTTGTGAATCTTCGCTGAACTCCTTCCATGGCAAGAACTTCCTTCCTCAGATAAGGCGACCAAAACTGAACACAGTACTCAAGGTGTGGTCTCACCAAGGCCCTGTACAACTGCAGCAGGACATCCCTGTTCCTATACTCAAACCCTTTCGCTATGAAGGCCAACATACCATTTGCCTTCTTCACCGCCTGCTGCACCTGCATGCTTACTTTCAGCGACTGGTGCACAAGGACACCCAGGTCTCGTTGCACTTCCCCTTCTCCCAATCTATTGCCATTCAGATAATAGTCTGCCTTTCTGTTTTTGACACCAAAGTGGATAACCTCGCACTTATCCACGTTATATTGCATCTGCCACGCTTCTGCTCACTCACACAACATGTCCAAATAATCCTGGAGTTTCTCGGTATCCTCCTCGCAGCACACACTCCCACCCAGCTTTGTGTCATCTGCAAACTTGGAGATATTACATTTAGTTCCCTTATCTAGATCATTAATGTATATTGTGAATAGCTGGGGTCCAAGTACCGATCCTGCGGCACCCCACTAGTCACTGCTTGCCACTCGGAAAAAGTCCCATTAATTCCTACTCTCTGCTTTCTGTCCGCCAACCAGTTCTCTATCCAAGTCAATACCTTGCCCCCAATCCCATGTCCCTTAACTTTACACGCTAATCTCTTTTCTGGACCTTATCGAAAGCCTTTTGAAAGTCCAAATACACCACATCTACTGGTTCTCCCTTATCTATTTTCCCAGTTACATCCTCCAAAAATTCCAGTAGATTAGTCAAGCACGATTTACCTTTTGTAAATCCATGTTGACTTTGTCCGATCCTGTCACTGTTTTTCAAGTGCTCAGCTATTACATTCTTTATAATGGACTGTAGCATTTTCCCCAATACCGATTTCAGGCCAATCTGCGCAGTGCTAATTTCCGTTTACTGGGAGAGTAGCCTCATGGCTCGATCGGTCAGATTGACAGGTTTGTTGCTGATAGTCAGAAAGAGGAAATAAATCAGGAAACAAAGAAAGAATGCAGGAAATAAAGAGAGAGAGAGAAAGAAGGAAAGAAAAAAAGTGTGAAAGAAAAAAGAAAAAAGACAGCAAAATTCGAATTTCTTTGGCGTCTTTCACAACCTCAGGATGCCTCAAAGGGGGAGTTTGCACCCAATGGAAAGTAATGTCGGGCGGGTGAAAAGCGGCGGCCGAATCGGCCCGTTAGTTTACCCTCTGGCGAGATTGATTAAATATGTTGAATTGTATTTTCCCCCGGTGTAACTAATTTGGTTTTTTTCAATGTTCGTGAAAACCAAATTTTTTTTAGTATTCTTTTGAAATTACTTCACCAGGAAGTTAATTTCAACTTCTTTTATTATGCAAGATAAACTAAACTGGCGCACATAAAAATCTATGAATGAAGCATTTGTTCCAATGTTCTTTATTTAATTTATAATCTTCACATGACGATTATGCCGATAGTTAACGTTTCAAAACAAACTTTCGTTAATTTATCTTGCATTTTTTCGCTGAGAAAGTGCACACTTCTGCAGCCCAATATTAACATGTCATGTACATAAGACAGGAGTTCCTGTTAACAAGCATTCGATTGAATCTTTGAAATAAAATGATACATTGGGCGGTTATGTATTGATCCAATATTTGTCTCTTTAGGCAATAATTTTTAATCAAGTCAGAAAAACTTTTCTCATCAAAGAAGTAAAGATTAATAACTGATTTCAATATCTACAGAGAGATTTCCGACAATGTTCGTTTCACTTTCCTGGCCAATCATCCGAAGTGCTGTTAGATCCTGGGATGCTCACTCTCCCACCTATGGGGTCATGCACATCACCCCTTCCCCACAATCCCGCTACTCCCCCCGAAAACACGATCGACTCCCGGTTCTGCCTCTGCGATGCTGCCAGAGGGAAGGTTCCGCGGTGGGCAATTCTCCCTGTGCAGCCGAAACCCAAAGGCCACTCTCAGTGCAAATTAGCATCGGAAACGGTAGCGCAGCGCTGCAGATCCCGGGCCGTCAATTTGTGCCGTCACACCTCAGCACACCTACTGCAACAGGGCAGCCATTTAATCCTGGATTCGTAATCCGAATCTTCTACATCTAAAAATCGTGTCCCAGCATTACTAAATGTCAGAACGCTCCGTCCATTGGGCAGAATCTAAGCTCACCCACTGCCTTGCAGGTGAGCCGCAGGACTCCCACACCAGCTCTGGGATATTCGACACTGCTACCAATGTTAATCGAATCGATTCCTCTCTCCCAATGCAGCAGAAGTTCAGCACTACCACCCCCACCCCACCGCCCATCTACCCCACATTTCGCTAAATGGCAGACACAAACCTTCACCCTGTTATCTTCTCTCAAACACTTTATTCCGTGCTACAGGTCGTAAACAGGTAAGGGTGAATTAAGATCGTAGTTCAATGAATTTTAGTAAGAAGTAAGACAGCAGATTCTGCTTTCAAACAGAAAGCAACAGAATCAGTTAATTATTTGCCTAAACAGCATTATTATTTAATAAAAACCCTTATTCAATCACGTTCAATCAGTAGACCTGACACGATCGAACTACTTCTTATCGAGCTTATCCACTCTGTAATTCTAAAATATAATCGCCGGGGTTTTCAGTTTGAACGCTTTCAGCAACCCCTCTTCCTAAATGTTTCATTTTAATTGACAAGAAAATCAGGCTGGCGAACGCAGAAACAGGAAACTCTGGTCCATATGCTTCCAATAAGTGTGCACAATTTGACGGGAGATTCCTGTGCGCGCATGCCATTTCTATTGAAGTGATTCAATTATATTTGGAGAAATGTAATTGGGAGTAATTTTAAATTCCGGCGATAGTGTAAAATGTACCTATCCAATTAGCCGCCCTTTATGTCCACTTCCAATTTCCTGTTCCAATTAAGTTAATGGAAGGGAAAATCAGGCCGGGTGCATGATGGACGTTCAATTCAATAGCGCTCCTTTGCTATTAAGTCCCCAAGTTAAAAAAATTCCCAGGTGTATTCTGATTCAGTGAAACCATTTAACTGAATTAAATGAACCCGTTATTAGAGCCAGGGGACGTTTAATCACATTCTTCAGCTCATCTCTGAATTTCTTCTGGATCACTGCATAAATAAACGTGTTTGTACAGCAACCCAAAGTGCTAAGTACATACCCGACTTGTTCAATAATGCTGAAAGCGTCATTATAATTTGCTTCTGAAAATTGAGTATCTGTAAATTGTACACATATATAAGATATGAATGTTACCAACCATAAAACAATGAAACTACCAGATATAGCGAGCAGTAAAATGATGGATTGCCGTCGGTTCCCCATTTCTGGATCTGTGCGATTCTCACCACTGTTATTTCTTCGGAGCCCCCTCCTCACTCTATTGGCCAGTACAATGTGCCTGGTGGTCAGCACATTGAACATCACAATCAGCACAAATGGAGCAAATGGTGTTAAAATGGTTTCCAACCACAAAAATGCTACCCATGTGGGTAAGGAGTAGAAGCTTGATTTTACATAGCAGGACCATGGGACATTGTCAATTATTTCCCGCGGTTCATACATAAAGTATATTGGAGCACTCTCTAAAACACTCAAGGTACATACCACTGCTAACACCACAGCGGCAGTCTTTTCGGTGCAATATTTCGCTCGTAACTTCTGACAACAAATGGCGACAAATCGATCAAAGGTGAAAGCAACAGTTAACCAGACAGAGCAATCAATTGAAGCAAAAACCAGGGCGAAATTTAGACAGCAAATGGGAGTGTAGTTTAAGAATGAATAAGGAAAATAAGCATCATTAATCTCATACAGGATTACATCAAATATCAGGACCATTAGATCAGCCGTTGCCATGGCCACCAGGTAACTGGTGATGCATTTGGAAAGACCGCACCTTCCACGGGAGAGAATCACAATTGTCACCAAATTACCTGCAAAAGGAGGAAGAAGCGTTTACTGACTCTGCTTATATTCAGAGGATTATTATTCGACAGTTAATTTGTAGGAAAATCGATGTATTCTTTATCGTATTGCTCTGGAGTCTCGGAAGGTTTGAAAACCCGCGGGATCGGGTGCAGCGGCTGGTTTTACACGCCGCCCAATATTACGCTCCATTCTTTTGATTAGAAATTGAAACTCTCAAGGTGTAAACCTTGCGTTGCACTGGACCCAGTCAGTTTACCGACGGGCGGGTTAGGTTAACATGGCACCAAAGATGGAAATTGATTAACTGGTGCACTGAAATTAATTTCTGGTCAAGGATCACCTGTTAACACAACCCGCCAGATTTCCCTTCTATTGACATTAATTGGAAGGGAAATTCATCGGGTTACTTAAAGGCGGTGGATGATCGCCGCCAGTTTATTTGCTCTACAATCGCTCGCCTCACGATTAAGAATAAAATGTACCCACTTGCTGTCGGTGTGATCCTTACAAATGTTACAGCGACTTGACTTTGGGGTTAAAGCAGCATATTTGCCTTTACTTTGCAGTCTCACACCATTAGCTGGCCTAAACTTAATCCAATATCCAATATCGCTCAGGTTCAGATCCGCAGCCGTCAGGATTGCGCTGTAACCGTAAATTATCCGAGCAGTTGTGGTCAGAGATCTCGCCTTTCAACAACACATATTGCCAACTTTGCCCACGATTTGCGTATATCTGGTAGCAGTGACAAACCATCTCTGCTGTGCCACATTCCCGGAAAGTTAGCGCGCAACTTGTCCTCGTGGATATATTCTACGTTTCAACAATATTAACCAAACAGAACTCAAAGGCAATGCTAATATTTCGCTCCGACTTAAAAATACAAATAAAGACCAAAAATGCTGGAAGCACTCTAAAGTTCACACAGAGTCTGTGGAGAGGAAATGGAGTTAATTTACAGGTCGATGACCTTTCATCAGAACCAAATCATCAAACTGAAACGTTAACTTTGTTTCTCTCCTCGCAGTTGCGGTTTAATCTGTTCAGTGTTGCCAGCACTTTTTCTTTTTATTTCAGATTGATATTGGTAATTATTGTCTGCATATCAACCACATCAAAAAAGACTGATGATATCACATTAACAGCAGGACCAGTGATAGAGTTACACAATGTTACAGTTGAATACAAACCGATTATAAGCGGCTTACCAGGAACACCAACTATTGCAAGAATAGGGTAGTAGATGCTTTCTATCTGTATAATTACCGGTCGTCCCATGTTCGGACTGCACTGTCTGTTATTGCTTTGGACACGTAGATGTACCGCTTCCAAAATACGGTCTTATTTATAGCTGAGAGAACTCTCAAGTGACACACGAGCATTGCACAATGACTGGAATTAGTTACAGTCATTTGAACAAACAGATTAAGCCAAGCTGTATTCATGCCTACTGGATCAGGGAGAAGGATAATTTGCAATGTCATTCACATTGAGAAAAATGAGGCTTAGCATATTACAGTGATCATATTTTAGGAATAAAACGTTTTGAAATCTGCGCTCCTAATGTAATGGTACAGTTTCCTGATGTTGAAGATATTCATGTGTAGGTTCACAGAAGGCATTTGATGAAATAAAAGTGCACATGTGTGGTATCATTAAGGTACATCAGATATTTTACTTTTTTAATTTATCGTCTACATAATACAGATATAAGGCAGCTCAGTGGTGTTGGTGAGTTCGAAGAGCTTTCACAGATACACACAGAAAGTTATACATTCACTGATATGCAGATGAGCAAATCCACGAATACAATGATGTTGAATTTCAGCATCCAAAGGCGTTGGGTGGAGGTGAAGGAGACAGGGTCTAGCCTGATATGTAGCGGATAAATGTGAATAAGGATCTCAAAATCCGTATGGGAGTTCCATGGGAGTTTATGGTCATAACTTTTCAGGAGTTGGAGGGTGAAAAGGAGACGTCACGCAGGCTGTGAAGCTGGACTTTGGAGCTGGACCGGATTTGTCCCTCGGGTCACTGACAAGTAGCCCCACTTGAAGTCCAGTTATTTCAAAAATATGGCACTGAGCCCCAAATTGCCGTCACCTTTTAGGATATTTCACAATTTGGCCAATGGTTGATTTGGTGTGATGTATATAAAGATGATGATGTACAGCCAAATTCTGGTCAAACGGGATTAGGATTCGCAGAGCAGCACATGTTGAGATGGGAGGAGGGTGTAGGGGTGGGGGGGAGGCTGGAGATGGGGGGGGGGGGCGGCGAAATGCCAATTTTTGGTAGAAAATGGATAGACCACTTTGTGTTGCTTGAATGCTATTTGAATTAACTTTTCAAAAACCCTATTTTTGCTTGATTACAAAATTTAGATCCTTAACGGAACTGAGGTAGCTGATCCCAGTCAGGGCAAATAGTCAGACAAACCAGTTCGTCTCAGCTCCCTTGGACTATGTTGGTGGAAATGGTCTCCTCTTCAATTTCCGAATGATTTTAGCAGTCCCTCCTGAAGTGTGCTTGTTGGGAAATTTTGAGGCGATTTGTTTGCCGTAACACTGTAAAATAATAAAATGTAATTGTGTTTTATTTTGCATGATTTCAAATAGGAACAGGAAACATGATTTAGAACTAGATTGACAAAACGGTATTATTACGAGAATTCCATTGTTGCTATGCCATTGATGACGGTAACTGTGCAGACCTGTCAGTCTGTGCAAGAAGAAACATTGAATCTGCACGATTTTTTTCCTATAGTTTGTGCCTTTTTTTGGAAATAAATTATGCAGCCAAAATGATATTTAGCAAAGAGACCAGACTAATTGCAAAGCTAATGCATATGTACAGACAACTTATGTATTTGGATGATTTAATCGTTCTGATTGCGGATCATTTAAGGCAGCTTTTTGTGGAAGGAACCAGTGTGCCTTGACATTCAAATATTGCCTCTTTAGTTCTGAGATCAGTCGACCTCTCATGAATTCAATGTCTGTGGCCGAATACATTTCCACTGCAACATCAAGTCTCGCGATTTCCTTGTCTTTAATTCTGACTGTAGATCAGAACTCTGTGTTGACGAGTAAGTTTCATCCTCCAGCCTTGGGAAAGTCTATGATTTTTTTTCTTTCAGGAATCGTTGTTGCTTATACAACTGTGTAATAATTTCTCCCTCAGCGGGTAGATTAGCCTTCTTGGTGTCCAAGGCATCTTGTTGGGCCTTGCTACTTCAATGTAATATATAGCCTGTGAATAAAACCTGACATTAGATTTATCCTGTGAATTCACCTGACGACATGTCATTTGTCCCTTTTCATATAGTCACATATAACCAGTTGTGTGTGGTGGTCGATCCACGTGATCTCAATGTTCGATTCAAAATAGTTGTGTAATTGTTAATCCCGAGCACACGCAAGTTAGAACAAGCTATGGCTGGGCCAAAACAGAAGCGGGCGACCATCAACTCCTGAATTATATGGCTAAGCGAGCTGATCAAGTGATGACTTAATGAATATCTGGAAGCCAAAGAAGGGTAAGATAGTCAGAAGGCCATGAGTCGACTAACAGGTACTTCGTCTAAAAAGTTGATCAGCTGACACCAATGAGCTCAAGACAGCTCAAATCAGCAGATCGCAAAACCACATTACAACGGTTATTCTCCTTATAAATGAAGCCCATTGGACATAAAGTCAGCGGCTGCGCGCCCTAAAGGGGTGAGAGGTGCCCAGTGGAGAGCACATATGATAGATTCTTAGCTTAGCCCGATATGGTCGCGTGAGAAAATTAATGGTTGATCACTGTGAAAGGGGACCAACGGCAGCTTTATTAAGCCATGAAGCATGTCCGTAGGAATGAAGGAAGTAGGATATCTAATGATAGCTGTAGAAGTGCTATTGTTCTATGTTGAAGTTGTTAGCATGAACACTTAAACCGAGGCCCCATCTGGCCTCTCAGAGGGATGAAAAAGATCCCAGGGCATTATTGCAAGAAGAGCTGAGGGGTTGGACCCTGCGTCCTGCCTCAACTAACATCAATAACACAGATTGTTTAGTTAATATCACATTTTAGTTTGTGGGGCCTTGCTGTGAGCAAATTGGCTGCTGGCATTCCAGCATTTCAAGTGAATAAACTTTAGAAGTATTTCCTGAGTTATCAATCACTTTGGGACGTCCTGAGGGAGTGAATTACACTATATAAATGCAAGTCGTTCCTTAGCCAGTTTCTGGGCATCTCTTGGTCAGAAACTTTGGGCCTGCTGATCTTACTGATAACCGGTCGTTTCTACACGGATTCTACTTGAGCTGGGAGAATTGTGCTGCTGGTGGATGATTGATGTATTTCACAAACTCCTGCCGTAATTAGTCGCATGTTTTCTGAAATGTGGACCTGATTTCAGACACGGCTCCATGAAGATAGGGAAAATATCCCCATGTTCCTCGCATTGTTTTATTTTCCGCAATTATGGTGACCATTAATATTTCCTGGTGTCGGCGGGTACCTTCTGCTTGGGGAGCGGGAGACGTTGGAAATATCTGTAGGCGCTACTTAAATAGTAAGATACCTTTAGAACTTCTCGCATTGTGTTTTAAGAGGCAGAACGTGTCTGAGACCTACACTTATTTTAAGTAAGTCATTCAGCTGTAATTCCGCGGTGATAAAAACAACAACAACTTGTATTTATATAGCGCCTTTACATAGAATACATAGCACAGAAACAGGCCAATAGGCTTAACCAGTCCAGGCCAACATTTATGCTCCAATCGACCATCCTCCCATCTTTCCTCATGTAACTCTATCAGCATAACCCTCTATCATCTTCTCCATTATATGCTTATCTAACCACACCGGACATGCATCTATACTATTCGCAACAACCACTCCCTGTGGTAGCGAGTTCCACAGTTTTACCACCCTCTGTGTAAAGAATTTTCTTCTGAATTCCCTACATGATTTCTTGGTGACTATCATATATTGATGGCCTCTAGTTTTGCTCTTCCCCAAAAGTAGAAACACTCTCTCTGTGTCTACTCTATCAAAGCATTTCATCATTTTGAAGGACTCTTTTGGTTCACCCCTCAGCCGGCTCTTTTCAAGTGAAAAGAGATACAGCCTGTTCATCCTTACCTGATAGTTATAACCTCGCATTTCTGGTGCAATCCTTGTAAACATTTTTGCACCCTCTCTAGTGCCTCTATATCATTTTCATAATATGGCGACCAGAATAGTACATTGTACTCCAAGGGTGGTCTAACCAAGGTTCGGAACAAGTTCAGCATAACCTCGCTACATTTTAATTCAATCCCTCTAGAAATAAAACCTCGTGCTTGGTTTGCATTTTTCTGCCTTATTAATCTCTGTCGCAACATTAATTCATTTTTGTATTTGTACTCCGAGATCTCTTTGTTCCTCCACCCCATTTAGATTATTATTTTACAAGCAATATTTGACCGCCTTATATTTCTTACGAGACTGTAATATCTCACATTAATCTGTGTTGAAATTCATTTGCCAATTGCATGCCCATTCTGCAAGTTTATTAATTGTAATTTGTTTCATTCCTCCTCAGTGTTGACTATCCCCTGCCCCCAGCAATTTGGTGTCATCCGTAAATTTAGAAACTTTCTTTTTGATTCCAAAGTCGAAATCGTTCATATAAATTGTGAACAACGGAGGTCCCAGCACTGACCTTTGTGGAACACCACTTTCCAACTTCTGCCACACTGAATAGCTACACTGTACTGCTACTCTCTGCTTTCTGTCTTGAATCCAGCTAGCTATCCATTCTGCTCCTTGTTCTCTGACTCGGCAGGCACTGACTTTATTCATTAATATATTATGTGGCAACTTATCAAAGGCCTTTTGGAAAAAATAGATAAGTTAGGTCTACTACTTTACCCTTGTCTACGTTCTCTGTTACTCTTTAAATAACTTAATGAGATTGGTCAAGCAAAACTTTTTCTTTTAAAATCCATGCTGATTATTAATATATTTTTGGTTTCTAGATGTTTTCTACTTTTTCATTTAGTAGGGATTCCATTATTTGTCCTACCACAGATATTAAGCAGACTCGTCTATAGTTCCCTGGACAATTTTATCTCCCTTCTTAAATATCGTTATTACGTTAGCTAGCCGCCAGTCCTCTGGCACTACACCTTTATCTAACAAATTATCAAATATGTTTACTAGTGCCTTTGATATCTCTTACCTAGATTCTTTTAAAAATTGCGGATGTAATTCCTCCTGACCAGGGGGTTTATCCTCTTTGAGTTTGATTAGTTTATTTAATAAGTCTCTTCTTTTTATTTTAAATGCGGTTATATAATTTATAATCTTATCTTCTGATGCCATAATCAACTGATCTGCCTCCCTGGTAAATACTGAAGCAAAGTAATTATTTAATTTTTCTGCCATTTCGCTATTGCTGCTTGTGATTTTATCCTGTCCTTTCAATAGTTACCCAATTCCCATCCTGATTTTTCTTTTTTTATTTATATGCCTGTATAATATTTAACTTTTTTGTTTTATGGGCCTTTATCATTTAATTTCATAATTCCTCTTTGTCTTCCTAATTGTTATTTTGACTTCCCTTCTAATCTTCGTATTCTCCGTGTCATGCCCTCCCTGCTGTCCTTGTATTAAGTGTATGCCTCTTTCCTTATCCTCAATCTCTCTCTTAGACTTTTATCCCTCACAAGTGTTTAGTTTCGACTTGATTTTTAGCGGAATATAATCTTCCTGTTCTGTTTTGAGCACCGTTTTAAATGTTTCCCATTGTTGTTCTACATCATTGTTTGCCTATATTGTTTTCTACTTTATTTTCTCAATTTCTCTTTTCATCCCCTCAAAAAACTGGCGTTTCTCCAATCTATTCCCCTGCTCTTCGTCGTAATTATGTCCTTCTTTAACGTAGTAAAATGTCCCAAATCGCTTCACAGCAGCGTTATCAAAACTAAATTTGGCACAGAGACGTATAAGGAGATTTTAAGTCAGATGATCAAAAGCTTGTTCCAGGAGGTAGGTTTTAAAGGAGCTTCTTAAAGGAGGAAAGAGAGGGAGCGAGGTTTAGGGAGGGAATTTCAAAGCTTAAGGCCATGGCATCTGAAGGCACAGCCATCAATGGTAGAGTGATTAAAAGCGGCGATGCTGAAGATGCCATATTTGGAGAAGCGCAGATATCTCAGAGTGTTTAAGGGCTGGCTGAAATTACAGAGCTAGTCATGGAGGGATTTGAAAACAAACATGACACTTTTAAAATTAAGGCGTTGCTTAACCGGGAGCCTATGTTGGTCAGCGAGTAAAGGGGTGATAAGCAAACGGGATTTGGTGTTAGTTTGGAAACTGACAGCAGAGTTTTGGATGACCTCCAGTTTATGGAGGGTAAAAAGTGAGAGGCAGGAGTGCATTAGAATAGTCAAGTCGAGAGGTAACAAAGGCATGGATGAGGGTCTCGGCAACGCATGAGCTGTGGCAGGGTGGAGTTGGGCGATTATATGGAGGTAGAAATAGGCGGTCTTAATGATGGCGAGCATATGAGGTCAGAAGCACATCTCGGGATCAAAAATGTGTCTAAAAGGTTGCGAAGAGTCTCATTCGGCCTCAGACAGTTGCTAGGGATGTGGATGGAGTCAGTAGATAGGGAACGGAGTTCGTAGCGGGGACCAAAGACAATGGCTTCAGTCTTCCCAATAACTAGTTAGAGGAAATTTCTGCTCATCTAGTACTGGATGCGGGACAAGCAGCCTGACAATTTAGAGATTAAGCTTCTGTTAAATTGCAGACATGTCAGTGAAACTGGCATTGAAAATGACCACAGCGACACAGCATTAGGTAGGGAGCCATTGTCTGTATTACCCACTCCTGATGGATATCCGGATTATGTCACTGAGGATTGAAAGATTCATCTGTAAAGATTCTACGAGAACACAGGGACTTTTCGGGCGTTATGATTTTCTAAGTTTCCGTAGATAGGATACACACAATGTAACAATAGAGCTTTACAACCTACAACTCAACATCGAGTTCAACAATGTTAGATCATAACCACTGCTCCCATTTCCTCTGACAGCAGGTGCTGGTAAAGAGTCTGCTGGCTAGAATTTCAAATTCTCCATACCCACTGACGTAATAAGACTGCTAGGCACTTGGTCTAAGCGTTAAACAAAGCGTTAATCAACTGTTTTTCAACATGGAGGTCTAGTTGTGCCCCTCTTTAGTTCCTGTTGAAGAATTTCCCTGAGCAAGCTGGGCCCATGCCCAAGTATTTATACTCTCCGTGGACAGGGCAACCAGCAGGCCGCCCAGTATTATTTCATAAGGCATTTCCACATGAATGACAAGATTCATGTCATTCTTGCCGCCTGAAAGATTGGAAGTCCAACGGCTTCCTTCAACTGATTTAGCCGGACTAAGAAAAGACGCAGTCGTTTGGATCTCCACTGGAGGCCGGAAGGCACGTCTCCTCGGACCGTGTTTTGGTCCCTGGGTCGCTTGGTTCGTACCGGCGGGCTGGCTGAGTCCCTGTCAGCTAGATCGACCTGAGGGCGTCTGGGGAGATCGTGGCTCCGGGTGCGGGTCCTCACCAGCACAGAGCTGGCTTCATCCTGCTCAGTAGCTGGTGATTGACCGGCGTCCTGGCTTCGGGTGGCTATTCTGCGGGGAGCGCTCTGTTCCCCGGTTTGTTCCAATGGAGTAGCTGGCAGATCCCTTGATGTCCCGGGTAGGGCGTTAACTTCAGAGAAGCGCAGATTATCGGCGTTGTTAATATGGATTTCTCTATCGATTGGGTCCGTGGGACCGTTTGGGCAGGGAGCCAGCTCTTGAAGTGAAACTGTGGACACCCGGTCATCAGGGTACCGCACGTATGCATATGTAGGATTGACATCCGTTAGTTCCACCTCGTCGATGAGGGGATCACTCTTGGAGGATCGGACGAATCTTCGGAGCAGCACGGAGCCAGTAGCTGCCAACCATGATGATAGGGACCTACCATGAGTGGAGCGACGCTGGAACCTGAAGAATCCTTCGTGAGGAGTAACATTGGTGGATGTAGAAAGATGAGACCTGATGGAATGCAATGCGTCGGGGATCATAGTTTCCCACTGCTGGTCTGGTACATTGTGTGACCTCAGTGCAAGACGAACAGCATTCCAAATGATAGCGTTGTATCTCTAAACCTGTTCGTTTCCAATAAGATGATACGGTGTCGTTTTACTTGTGGCGATTCCCCGTTGGGAAAGATAACTTTTGAGTTCACTTGACATGAAGGAGGGACGCCGATCAGTGTGAATGAGATTGGCCATACCGCAAAGGGAAAATACCTGATCGAGGCACTTGATCACTGTGGAAGTAAGCAAATTGGGACAGGGGAAAGCAAAGAGAAAGCGTGAATATTCGTCCACCATAGAAAGCAAGTAGTTGATTCGCGTTGAGGAAGGCAATGGCCCTTTAAAGTCAATGCTGAGTCGCTGCAGAGGCTGTGTAGCGTGTATGAGCGAGCCATCCGACGGATGGAAGAATTGCGGTTTTAATTCCGTGCAAATTCTACAAGTGGAGCATGTTCTTTTCACGTCTTCCATAGAAAATGGGAGATTATTAGATCGCACAAAGTGCAACATACGGGTAACGCCAGGATGGCATAAGTCAGTATGAATATCCGCAAGAGTCGAAATTGAAATGGAAGAGCAGAATGCACGTGTGAGGGTATCCGGTGCCACATTCCCCTTGCCGGGTCGATACTGTATGTTGTAGCCAAAGGCGGCCAATTCCATCCTCCAGAGCTGTATTTTGTTATTCTTGATTTTAGTGCGTTTACGGTTATCCAGCATAAAGTCCGTCGAGCGCTGATCGGTTATGAGCGTGAAATGGCGACGAGCGAGAAAATTATTCCATTTATGTACTGCTTCGATGATAGCCGTAGCCTCCTTCTCGCCAGGAGGATAATGGAGCTCGCTACCCTGCAAAGTTCTAGACAGAAAATCAACGGGTCGACCGCCTTGATTCAAGGTAGCTGAGATCGCCACCTCCGATGCATCGCAATCGAACACGAAAGGGAGATTTTCATCGATGGAATGAAGCGCGGCTTTTTCCAGTTGTTGTTTGAGGAGGCCGAAAGCTGAAATAACCCTCACCTCCAACGGAAATAAATTTGCGTGAAGCAGTGGCTGGATCTTATCGGAAAAGTGAGGTATCCACCTCATATAATAGGCGAACATGCCGAGGGCCCGACGAAGAGAGCTGAGATTCGTAGGAGGAGGGAGCTCCTGAAGCAGACGAAATCACTCCGGATCCGCTTTGATGACACCATTGCCCACCCAGTAGCCAAGGATGTTGACTGACGGTACTGATTTCACAGATTTGGACTCATTTAAGGTTAAGTTGCGACGATGGAGAACGTCCAGAAATTTCTGGAGGTTGGCATCATGCTCCTTTTGGTCATGACCAGCAATGGGTGATATTATCCAGATATGGAAAAGTGTCTGTTAAGTTTTCCTGTTTGACTAGGCTATCCATTGCCCGTTGAAAGACGGCCACCCCATTGGTGACCCCGAATGGAAGGCGACGAAACTGGTAAAGCTGACCATTGACCTCAAAAGCCGTATACTTTTTGTCAGAGTCCTTTAACGGTACTTGATGGTATGCGCTCTTTAAGTCAAAAGTTGAAAATATATTGTAGTTAGCAAGGTTATTGACCTTGTCATCGATGCATGGTAGTGGGTGGGCATCCAGGACGGGATAATGTTAATAGTTTGCGAGTAATCGATGCAAAGACGTTTCTCGTGTTGATTCAGAGGATTTTTAACAACGACGACTTGAGCCCGACAGGAAGATGAACATGGCTGAATGATACCGACATGTAGAAGGCGAGAGATCTCTGCCTCGATAAATGATAGGTCATCTTGGCTGAAACGTCGTGATTTAGTGGCTATGCGGTTATATCGGGGGGAAAGATTGGCAAACAAGGAGGGCCCGTCGAGCCAAGCCGCCGAAAGTGCACAAAACGGTACTTTGGAAATAGTAAGCTTCGGCTTTGATCCTCCAAACTCGAAAGTGAGTCTTTCGTGTTGTTTCTGGAAATGTTGTCCCAGGGGCACATCACTGCATAGGTTTTTGAGCACCCCGAGCCGGGTAGAGAAATAAGTGCGGACATTGAGAATAAGGTCAACAAGACAAAAGCGAGAATAGTTAGTGGTCAGTGTCCTCAGAGCCATTGCAATTTCCCTGTCCGAGGGGTAAATACGCAGTTTTAACTTACTGACAGCCTGCTCACTGATGAAGCTGTCAGAGCTTCATTAGTCGATTAATGGATTCAAAATGTGTCCATTTACCGAAAACTTCGTGGCTGCATGGGACATGCTTTGGGGGAAAACAGCTGTGATGGGAGGAGGGACAGTTTTATTCTTGACAGCTCTAACATTAGTAGTGGCTCTTGGGGGAGGAGCGGTTTTATAGATGACAGCTGAAACATTAGTAGTGGCTGTTGGGGTAGGAGCAGTTTTATAGGGAGCAGCGGTAACTCTAGAAGAGGCTCTTGACTGACATACTTTTGAAAAGTGGCCTTTCTTACTACAATGATTGCAGATTGCATTACGAGCAGGACAACATTCCCTATAATGAAATGCACCTCCACGGAAGAAACACTGCCTTTAAGATTGCCAAGGTGCCGCTAGGGTAGGGTCGTCATCAGCTAGGATAGAGTCGTCATCAGTGAGGGCTTTCAGCTGAGGCTTGTCGGAGGAGTCACTAAAAGTGATAGCAGCAGTACATGCACGTGGGAAAAGATAGGCATCTGCATTTTATTTTGCCAAGTCCAGAGAATATGCCTGGTCATAGGCAGCTTGTAACTCGAGTGTTTTATTCTCCAGCAGATGCTGGCGTATGAAAGGAGACGCAATTCCATTAATAAAGGAATCACAAATTAACTCCTCCTGGTACTGCTCAGCTGAGACAACCTTGAGATTACACTCTTTGCTGAGCCTGCAAAGCTTTTGAAGGAATTCATCAAGTGATACCCCGGGTTGTTGTCGAGTTGTAGACAGTAGATGCCGTCAAAAATTTCATTTGGGGCCTTAACATATAGTTGCTGTAGTATTCATATAGCGGAGTCATAGTCTACACATTCATCGATATAGTCAAACACATAAGGCAATACATAATTGGCAAGTATCTCTAACTTATCAGGAACATTCTGACCACATGCCCTGAGGTAGTTGCTGAAGGTACGATACCAGTGTATTCATACCTTAGCAGTTGTAGGTCAATTCGGGTTCAGGTCGAGACGGGCGGGTCGGAGTAGTTTCTACATGATGGATTGATTGCTACATGTGGTTCCCTTCTACCGTTTGAGTCATAGCCGTCTGTTCCCAAAACTACTCAGAGTGTGTAGCAGGTCCAGTTTATTAACTTGCCGTAAGAAGACTACTAGGTACTTTTTCTAAGCGTTAAAGAAAGCTTTAATCAACTGTTTTTAAAAATACAGGTCCAGTTGTGTCCCTAATTAGTTCCTGTTGAAGAATGTCCCTGAGCAAGCTGGGCCCATGCCCGCGTATTTATACTCTCCATGGACAGCGCCACCAGCAGGCCGCCCAGTATTATTTCATAAGTCATTTCCACTTGAATGACACGATTCATGTCATCCACCTTTTGTTTCTTTACTTTCCACTTACAGCCCGCTTTCACCATCATCCCTTTTGTCATTTAATCACTCCTGCCTCCCACCATATGAGAGACTTTCCCTTTTGTTCTTTCCTCCCCACCCTCCTGTCCCTGCTTCGGTACTTGCTTAAAACCTGTTACTCCTGTATAATCTTCCAGTTCTGACGAAACGTCACCGACCTGAAACGTTAACTCAGATTCTCTCTCCACAGATGCGGCCTGACCTGCAGAGAATTTCCAACATTTTCCGTTTATATTTAATATTAAATGCAATTTTCTCTATTTCTAAGAGAATGCCATCGTATCTAAAGCAATGAAATCTTAAGACTATTGAACAATTTCCCAAGTGGCTTTTACAACGTGGTTATGATCCGGAGCGCCAGTTTTACGCCCGGGCAGCAAGTTCAAAACCCATCCGTCTGGGATGTAACATAAAGTGTCAAACTGCCCTATTCTATTATTACTACTATTATTATTATTAATAATAATAATAATAATAATAATAAATATAATGATAATAATAATAATATTTTAACAGTTCTTTAATGGTATGCTTTTAATGAGGTGTACATAGATTACTTCAAAATTATATATGATTGCAGAACCTCAGTAATAATTCACTATACTAAAACATTGTTTGTTTTGTTACAGGAACACTATTGTATTTTGTTTTTATTCATTCATCGGACGTGTCCGTCGCCGGAAAAGCCAACATTTATTGGCCGTCCCTAATTTCCCTTGAGAAGGTGGTGGTGAGCCGCCTGCTTGAACCGCTGCAGTCCGTGTGGTGAACGTACTCCCACAGTGCTGTTAGGGAGGTAGTTCCAGGATTTTGATCCAGCGACAATGAAGGATCGGCGATATATTTCCAATTCAGAATGGTGTGTAACTTGGAGGGGAATTGGAGGTGATGGTTTTCCCTTGCGCAGGCTGCCATTGTCCTTCTGGAGGGGTAAAGACACTGTCGAAGAAGCCTTTGCGTGTTTCTGCAGTGTATATTGTAGATTGTGCACACTGCAGCCACGTTGCACCGTTGGTGGAGGTAGTGAATGTTTAAGGTGGTGAAAGTTGTATCGATCTTAAAAATGTTTTATCCTGGAAGGTGTCGAGCTTCTTGAATGTTGCTGGAGCTGCACTCATCCAGCCAAATGGAGAGTATTCCATCACACTCCTGACTTGTGCCTTGAAGGTGTTGGAAAGATTCTGGGGAGTCAGGAGCTGAGACGCTCGCCCCAGATTACCCGATCCCTGACATGCTCTTTTAGCCACAGTATTTACGTGGCTGTTCAGTTAAGTTTCTAATTAGTGGTAAACCTCAGGATGTTTGTGGTGGTGATTCGACGATGGTAGTGCCATTGAATGTCAAGGGGAGGTGGTTAGTCTCTCTCTTGATGGAGTTGGCATTGGCTGACCATTGTGTGGTGCGAATTATACTTGCCATTTATCAGCCCAATTGTGTATGTTGTCCAGGTCTTGCTGCATGCCGTGGCCATCCCCCTCTCAAACAGATATACCACTTTGGATGCTGTTGGGGGGGAAGACTTATCAGGGGAAGGCGGCAGCAGCCAACTTCCTGGCACCATGGGTGGCTCTGCTGCACAGGCTGGGAGGAAAAAGTGTGGAAGAGCTATAGTGATAGGGGATTCAATTGTAAGGGGAATAGATAGGCGTTTCTGCGGCCGCAATCGAGACTCCAGGATGATATGTTGCCTCCCTGGTGCAAGGGTCAACGACGTCTCGGAGCGGCTACAGAGCACTTTGGAGGGGGAGAGCGAACAGCCAGTTGTCGTGGTGCACATAGGCATCAACGATATAGGTAAAAAACGGGATGAGGTCCTAAAAGCAGAATATAGGGAGTTAGGAGGTAAATTAAAAGAGAGGACCTCAAAGGTAGTAATCTCAGGATCGCTACCAGTGCCACGTGCTAGTCAGAGTAGAAATAGGAGGATATTTCAAATGAATACGTGGCTAGAAGAATGGTGCAAGGGGGAGGGATTCAAATTCCTTGGACATTGGAACCAGTGCTGGGGGAGGTGGGACCAGTACAAACGGGACGGTCTGCACCTGGGCAGGGCCGGGACCGATGTCCTAGGGGGAGTGTTTGCTAGTGCTGTTGGGGAGGGTTTAAACTAAAGTGGCAGGGGGTTGGGAACCTGAGCAGGGAGACAGAGGAAAGGGAAATAAGGACAAAAGCTAAAGACAGGAAGGAGAAAAACAAAAGTAGAAGGCAAAGAACTCAACGGTTTAAATCAAACATGGTCACATTAAATAAGAATTCATATAGGTCTGAGAGCGTTAAAAAAACAAGCCTGAAGGCTTTGTGTCTTAATGCAAGGAGCATTCGGAACAAGGTGGATGAATTAGCTGCGCAAATAGAGGTAAATGAATACGATTTGATTGGGATTACAGAAACATGGCTCCAGGGTGGCCAAGGCTGGGTACTCAAAATCCAGGGTTATTCAATATTTAGGAAAGATAGGCAAAAAAAGAAAGGGAGGTGAGGTAGCATTGCTGGTTAAAGAGGGGATTAACACAATTGAAAGGAAGGATATTAGCTCTGATGATGCGGAATCTGTATGGGTAGAACTGAGAAATAACAAGGGGCAGAAAACGTTAGTGGGAGTGGTATACAGACCACAAAACAGTAATACGGAGGTTGGGGACGGCATTAAAAGGGAAATTAGAGAAGCATGCAGTAAGGGCACAGCAGTCATCATGGGTGACTTTAATTTACATATAGATTGGGCTAACCAAATTAGTAAAAATACTGTGGAGGAGGAATTCCTGGAATGTTTACGAGATGGTTTTCTGGAACAATATGTCGAGGAACCAACCAGAGATCAGGCCATCTTAGACTGGGTATTATGCAACGAGAAAGGATTAATTAGCAATCTTGTTGTACGAGGCCCCTTGGGTCAGAGTGATCATAATATGATAGAATTCTTCATTAGGATGGAGAGTGAAGTAGTTTAATCAGAGACTAGGGTCATGAATTTAAATAAAGGAAACTACGATGGTATGAGGCGCGAATTGGGTAGGATTGATTGGGGAATGTCACTCAAGGGGTTGACGGTGGATAGGCAAACATTCAAAGACTGCATAGATGAACTACAGAATTTGTACATCCCAGTGTGGCATAAGAATAAAACAAAAAGGGTGACTCAACCGTGGCTAACAAGGGAAATTAGGGATAGCATAATATCCAAGGAGAAAGCTTATAAATTGGCCAGAAAAAGCGGTAGCCCTGAGGATTGGGAGCAGTTTAGGATTCAACAAAGGAGGACAAAGGGATTAATTAAGAAGGGGAAAATAGAATATGAAAGTAAGCTTGCTGGGAACATAAAAACTGACTGTAAGAGCTTTTATAGATATGTGAAGAGAAAAAGATTAGTGTAATCAAGTGTAGGTCCCTTGCAGTCAGAAGCGGGGGAAGTTATAATGGCGAACAAAGAAATGGCAGCCCAATTAAATGCATATTTTGCTTCTGTCTTCACAAAGGAGGACACAAATAACCTCCCAGAGATGTTGGAGAACATACGGTCTGATGAAAGGGAGGAACTGAAAGAAATCAGTATTTGCAGGGAAATGGTGTTCTCGAAATTGACGGTATTGAAGGCCGATAAATCCCCAGGGCCTGATAATCTACATCCTAGGGTACTTAAGGAAGTGGCCCTAGAAATAGTAGATGCATTGCTGATCATCTTCCAACATTCGATGGAATCTGGAACTGTACCCATGGATTGGAGGGTACCTAATGTTACCCCACTATTCAAAAAGGGTGGTTGAGAGAAAGCGGGGAATTACAGACCGGTAAGCCTGACATCGGTAGTGGGGAAAATGCTAGAGTCCATTATAAAGGATGTAATATCTGAGCATTTGAAAAACAGTGACAGGATCGGACAAAGTCAAGATGAATTTACAAAAGGTACATCGTGCTTGACTAATCTACTGGAATTTTTTGAGGATGTAACTGGGAAAATAGATAAGGGAGAACTAGTAGATGTGGTGTATTTGGACTTTCAAAAGGCTTTCGATAAGGTCCCGCATAAGAGATTAGCGGGTAAAGTTAAGGCACATGGGATTGGGGGCAAGGTATTGACTTGGATAGAGAACTGGTTGGCGGACTGAAAGCAGAGAGTAGGAGTTAATGGGTCTTTTTCCGAGTGGCAAGCAGTGACTAGTGGGGTACCGCAGGGATCGGTCCTTGGACCCCAGCTATTCACAATATACATTAATGATCTAGATAAGGGAATTAAATGTAATATCTCCAAGTTTGCAGATGAAACAAAGCTGGGTGGGAGTGTGTGCAGCGAGGAGGATAGCGAGAAACTCCAGGATGATCTGGACAGGTTGGGTGAGTGGGCAGAAGCGTGGCAGATGCAATATAACGTGGATAAGTGCGAGGTTAATCACTTTGGTGTCAAAAACAGAAAAGGCAGACTATTATCTGATTGGCAATAGATTGGGAGAAGGGGATGTGCAACGAGACCTGGGTGTCCTTGTGCACCAGTCGCTGAAGGTAAGCATGCAGATGCAGCAGGCGGTGAAGAAGGCAAATGGTATGTTGGCCTTCATAGCGAAAGGGTTTGAGTATAGGAACAGGTATGTCCTGCTGCAGTTGTACAGGGCCTTGGTGAGACCACACCTTCAGTACTGTGTGCAGTTTTGGTCGCCTTATCCGAGGAAGGATGTTCTTTCCATGGAAGGAGTTCAGCGAAGATTCACAAGGCTGATACCTGGGTTGGCAGGAGTGACATATGAGGAGAGATTGGGTCGATTGGGCTTATACTCACTGGAGTACAGAAGAATGAGAGGGGATCTCATCGAAACATATAAAATTCTGACAGGTCTGGACAAACTAGATGCAGGAAGAATGTTCCCGATGGTCGGAGAGTCCAGAACCAGGGGTCATAATCTACGGATACCGGGTAAACCATTTAGGACAGAAATGAAGAAGAATTTCTTCACCCAGAGAGTGGTGAACCTGTGGAATTCTCTACCTCAGAAGGTGGTTGAGGCGAAGTCATTAAATATATTCAAGGATGAGTTAGATATATTTCTTAAAGCTAAAGGTATCAAGGGATATGGGGAGAAGGCAGGTACAGGGTACTGAGTTTAGATGATCAGCCATGATCTCATCGAATGGCGGAGCAGGCTCGAGGGGCCGAATGGCCTACTCCTGCTCCTACCTTCTATGTGACACGGACTGCTTTATTATCTGAGGAATTGCAAATAGAACTGGACAATGTGCAATCATCAGCTAACTTCCCCACTCCTGATCTTATGGTGGAGCGAATTTCATTGATGAAGCAGCTGAAGATGTTAGTGCCTTGGACACTGCCTAGAGGAACTCCTGCAGCGATGTCCGAGAGTTGAGATAATTGGTCTCCACCAACCACAGCGAACTTCCTTTGTTCTAAGTATGACTACGTTTTCCCCTGATTCCCATTTATCTGATATTTTACTAGGTCACCTACGTGCTTTTCTTGGTCAAGTACAGCCTTGATGTGAGGGCAGTCACTCCCATCTCACCTCTGGAATTTACGTCTTTTGTCCATTTTTGGACGAAGGCTGTAATTAGGTCTGGAACCGAGTTGTCCTGGCGTAACCCCAACTGAGCATTGAAGAGCAGTTTATTGTTAGGTATATCCCGCAGAACCGGAACTATTCTTCTCAGATACTTACAGGCAAGTTAACATTTAGGTAACTTTGCGCATCGTGCAAAATCTAGCAATGCGGGCAGGAACATGTGGAGCAAAGTTCAATAACACTCTTGACTTAATTACACCTGCCAGTATGAAACAACTATTCGGGACTGGTTGTCCACCAGGAAAACCATTCACCTGCAGACTTTAGATTGACCAATATTGCTGAGCTCTCTGAAGCAGCCGACAATAGGGGACAAATTCGGCTCTGCAGCGCCGCTTTTTAGGCACTACACGGCCTCCTAAGTCTTCAAAATGGCGACCGAGATGCACGGGCACAGTTCCGGCAGACATTGTGCCGGACGCCATCTTGGTATAGGAATTTACAGGGCAAGGACTGCATTTCCTGCGGCTGTCAAGGCGTCCGTGAATCTTATTTTTTATGCATCTAGCTCATTCCAGGCTGCTGCTGTTGATATAAACAACCTCTCGCAGTTTGCATTATACTGCTGCATAAGGGAGGTCAGTGACGCTGTCTGTACAAATAGAGGGAGCTTCATCTCATTCACTCTTGGCAGAAAGAAGCAGATGGAAAGAGCACCAGGGTTTGCTCTAATTGCAGGGTTCTCCCTGGTGCAGCGTGCCATTGAATGCTGACACAATGCCTAGCTTGCAACTCATGTTAACTCGGCCCTTTCCATGAACGGAATTGATTCCACTTACTTAAGGTGCAGCTGGTGCGCGATCAAAGGCCATGCTTTATGCAATTGAATGCCGTTATCCTGGCAGTAGTCAAGATTCTTTTATTCGGCGGCAGTCGTCCGCACCAGTTGTTTTTGACCCACCACGGCAAGTCATAGGCTGGCTACAGGGCGATGACATGGCTCATGACTCCGCTCCAGAACCCACGCACACATGCAGAGCACGCCTATAACTGAGAGTCTTGCTGCCACAAGGAACATTACAGAGCACGGCATCTGCGTCCTGGAGTAGCGCTTCCGCTGCCTGTACCGCTCTGAAGGAGCCCTGCAGTACACAGCTAAGTGGGTATCTAGAGCTGTGGTAGTGTGCTGCATCCTGCGCCAAATGGCCATGATGAGGGAACAGCCTTTCCAGTAACTATCAGGCGAGAAGCTGAGAAGCTTGAGCACGAAGAGGAGGAGGAGGAACAGGCGTAGCGAGAAGTGTAGGAGAAGGAGATGCACAGAATGTGGAGGAACAGGAAGAGGAAGGGAGGCCACAACGTAGCGAGCCCCTCTCTTCCCGGGTTCTATGTGAAAAAATTATTAATGAACGATACCAGTAACTTCAACCACACCTCCCCATTCACCGACAGTCCCAGGCTCCTTACCTTTTCTCTATCATTGACCATTAAATTGTTCACTTTCGGAAAACAAAAATAAAATGCGTCAGAAAATGCATACTTCAATAAAAATACAAATTTGTAAATTTATTCATAAGAACATAAGAACATAAGAAGTAAGAGCAGGAGTAGGCCATACGGCCCCTCGAGCATGCTCCGTCATTCAATAAGATCATGGCTGATCATCGACCTCAATTCCACTTTCCCGACCGATCTCCATATCCCTTGATTCCCCTAGAGTCCTAAAGTCTATTTATCTCAGCCTTGAATATACTCAAAGACTCAGCATTCACAGCCCTTTGGGGCAGCGAATTTCAAAGATACACAACCCTCTGAGTGAATAGATTCTTCCTCATCTCAGTCTTAAATGGCCAACCCCTTAGCCGGAGAATATGCCCGCTACTTCTAGACTTTCCAACCAGGGAAACAGCCTCTCAGCATTTACCCTGTCAAGCCCTTTCAGAATCCTAGCTGTTTCAATGTGATCATCTCTCATTCTTCCAAACTCCGGAGATTATAGGCCTATTATACCCAATCTCTCCTCATAGTACAACAATCTCATCCTCGGAATCAATCTAGTGAACCTTCGTTGCAACGTATATCATTCCTTAGGTATAGAGACCAAAACTGTATGTATTACTCCAGTTGTGGTCTCACCAAAGCGCTGTACAATTGCAGGAAGACTTCCTTACTCTTGTACTGCAACCCCCTTGCAATAAAGGCCAACATACCATTTTCCTTCCTAATTGCTTGTTGTTCCTGCATGTTAAATTTCTGTGCTTCGTGTATAAGAACACACAATTCTTCTGAAGAGAAACATTTGCTAGTTTCTCAACATTTTTACAAATATTTTGTTTTTCTATTCATCCTACCAAAGTAAAGAACCTTACATTTCTCCACATTATACTCCATCTACCGCCTTATTACTCACTCACTTAACCTGTCTATATCTCTTTGAAGACATCTTATGTTATCCTCGCAGCTTACTTTCCAACTTTGCTTTGTATCCTCAGCAAACATGGAAAAATTACACACGGTCCCTTCACCTAAGTCATTCAAGTAGGTTGTAACAGCAGAGCCTTTGAACTGAACCTTGCGGCACCCCATTCTGACAGCCTGGCAGCCTGAAAATGATCCTTTTATCCCTACTCTCTGTTTTCTGTCGTTTCAACAATCTACTATATCTGCTAATAAGCCCTTATCTTGTGGAACAACCTTTCCTGTGGCACCATTTGAAAATCTAAATATACTACATCCACTGGTTCCCCTTTATCTACCCTTCTATTTACATTCTCCAAAAAGCTAATAGATTTCACAAATCTGATTTCCCTTTCATAAAACCATTTTGACTCTGCCGATTTATATTATGATTGTCTAAGTGCCCTGATAGCACTGCCTTAATAAAGAATTCCAGTATTTTCCCAACCACTGATGTCAGGCTAATTGGCCTGTAGTTGCCTATTTTCTTTCTCCCTTCTTTCTTGAATAGCAGTGTTACATTTGCTACCTTCCAATCCACTGGGGCCATTACATATTCAGGAAATTCTGGAAGAACACAACTAATGCATCCACTAATACAAAAGAAAAATGCTGCAAATGCTGGAAATCTAGAATAAAAACAGAAAATGCTGGAAATACTCAGCAGGTCAGGCAGCACCTGTGGAGAGCAAAACAGAGTTAACGTTTTAGGTCGATGATCTTTCGTCAGAACTGGAAAATTTTGATATATAATAGGTTTTAAGCAAGTGCAGAGACAGGGTAAGTGGGAAGGGGAGGAAGGAACAAAAGGGATGGTCTGTTATGGGGTCGAAGGTAGGAAAGTTTAAATGACTAAATGGATGATGCTGTAATGCAAAAGGAGATGGGAATGGGACAATGCATCCACTGCAGCCAGCTCTTTTAGCACTCTAGATTGTAGGCCATTAACTCCAGTAGATTTTTGAGCTTTTGAGATTTTAGTCACATGAATTTCTTCAGTACTTTTTCTTTACTAATATTAATTACTTTAAGTTCCTCACTCTCATTAGACCCTTGGTTCCTCACTATTTTTGGTATTGTTGTTGTCTTCCACTGTGAAATTAGGTACAAAATATGTGTTTAACGTCTCTGCCATCATTATTCCTCATTATAATTTTTCCTGTCACAGCCTCTAAGGATCCCACGTTTACTTTAGCTCCTCTCTTCCTTTTTACATACTTGTACAAGCTCTTAAAATTAGTTTCTATATTTCATGCTAGTTTATTCTCTTATTCCATTTTCTTTTCGGGGGTGTGGGGGGAGGGATACGCTGAACGGAAGTTTAAAAAGTCAAAGGAAAATGAGAAGGCAAAAGTGCAGGGTAGCGATAGTGGTAATGATAACCAGAGTATGACCGGAAGGGAGAGAGCGTATACACATAAGAGTGCATCAGAAAGAGGGGTCAGCGCAGGGAAAAATGATAAAATTAACGCACGCAGCATTCGTAACAAGATAGATGAATTGACAGCACAAATATAAATAAATGGGTATGATCTGATAACCTTTGCAGAGACGTGGTTGCAAGGAAGGTGACCAAGGCTGGGAACTGAAAATTCAGGGGTATTTGCCATTTCGTAAGAATAGTCAGAAAGGAACAGGAAGTGGTGTAGCTCAGTTAATAAGGTATGAAATCAGTGCAGTAATGAGAAATGATATTGGCCTCAAAGATCAAGATGTAGCATCAGTTTGGGTGGAGATAAGAAATAATAAGCGTAAGAAGTCACAGGTGGGTGTGGTCTACAGGCCCCCAAGCAATAGTCACACTGTAGGACAGGGTATAAATCAAGAAATAATAGAGGGTTGTAAGAAAGGTACGGCTATAATCATGGGAGATTTTAATCTTCATATTGATTGGACAAAGCAAATTGGCAAAGGTAGACTTGAGGAAGATTTCTTAGAGTGTACACGGGATGCTTTCTTGGAACAATATGTTGTGGAAACAGCCAGGGAGAAGTCTATTTTAGATCTGGTTATGTGCAACGAGATTGGATTAATTAATAATCTCGAAGTTAAGGATCCTCTTGGGAAGAGTGGTCATAACATGGTAGAATTTCAAATTCAGTTTAAGGCTGAGAAAGCTTGGCCTCAAACTAGTGTCCTAAACTTAAACAAAGGTACTTACGAAGGTATGAAGGCAGACTTGGTTAAAGTGGACTGGGGAAATATATTACAGGATAAGACTGTAAAAAAGCGGGGAAAACATTTAAGGAGATATTTCATAACTCTCAGCAAAGTTATATTCCAGTGAGAATGAAAGACTCTAAGAGAAGGAGGAACCATCCATGGCTGACTAAGGAAGTAAAGGATGGTATCAAATTGAAAACAAAAGCATACAATGTTGTGAAGAATAGTGAAAGGCTAGATGATTGGGGCATTTTTAAAAACCAGCAAAGGACGACTAATAAAATGATAACGAGAGTGAAGATAGCTTATGATTGTAAACTAGCAAGAAAAACAAAAACAGACAACAAGAGCTTCTACAGGTATGTAAAAAGGAAGAGAGTAGCTAAAGTAAACGTTGGTCACCTAGAGGATGAGTCTGGGGAACTACAATGGGAAACAAGATCATGGTGGAGACTTTGAACCAATATTTTGCATCAGTCTTCACGGTAGAAGACAGTAAAAGCATCGCAATAATAGATAAACAAGGGGCTATTGGCGGGGGGGACTTAAAACAATTACTATCACGAGAGAGAAAGTACGAGGCAAAAGAATGGGAGTAAAGGTAGACAAGTCTCCTGAGCCCGATGGTCTGCATCTTATTTCTTAAAAGAGGTGGCTGCGGAGATATGGATGCATTGGTTGTAATCTACCAAAATTCCCTGGATTCTGAAGAGGTCCAAGCGGACTGGAAAACCGCAAACGTAACGCCCCAATTTAAGAATGGAGTGAAACAGAAAGCTGGCAACTATCGACCAGTTAGCCTAACTTCTGTCATTGGAAAAATGCAGGAGTCCATCATTAAGGAAGTCGTAGCAGGACATTTAGAAAATCATAATATAGTCAAGCAGAGTCAGCATGGGTTTATGAAAGGGAATCATTTTTGACAAATTTGCTGGAATTCTTTGACTATGTACCGAGTAGGGTGGATGAAGGTGAACCAGTACATGTCGTCTATTTGGATTTCGAGAAGGCATTCGATAAGGTGCCACATAAAAGCTTATTACACATGATACTTGCTCACGGGGTTGGGAGTAATATATTAGCATGGATAGAGGATTGGCTAACTAACAGAAAACAGAGAGTCGGGATAAATTTGTGATTTTCAGGTTGGCAAACTGTAACTAGTGGCATGCCGGAGGGATCAGTACTGGGGCCTCAACTATTTATAATCTATATTAATGACTTGGATGAAGGGACTGAGTGTAATGTAGCCAAATTTGCTGATGATATAAAGATTGTGTTGAGGACGCAAAGAACCTCCAAAGGGATATAGATAGGCTAAGTGAGTGGGCAAACATTTGGCAGATGAAGTTTAATGTGGGAAAGTGCGAGGTTATCCACTTGGTAGGAAAAATAAAAAAGCAAATTATTATTTAAATGGAGAGAGATTTCAAAATGCTGAGGTGCAGAGGGATCTGGGGGTCCTTGTACATTAATCACTAAATGTTAGCATGCAGGTACACCAAGTAATTAGGAAGGCAAATAGAGTGCTGGCTTTTATTACAAAGAGAATGGAGTACAAAAGTAGGGAAGTGCTGTTACAACTGTACAGGGCGTTGGTGAGACCACGCCTGGAGTACTGCGTACAGTATTAGTCTCCTTATTTAAGGAAGGATATACTTGCATTGTAGCCAGTTCAGAGAAGGTTCACGAGGTTGATTCCGGAGAAGAAGGGGTTGTCTTATGAAGAACGGTTGAGCAGGTTGGGCCTATACTCATTGGAGTTAAGAAGAATGGGAGGGGATCTTTTTGAAACATATAAAACTCTGAAGGGGCTTTACAGAGTAGATGCACAGAGGATGTTGCCCCGCGTGAGGGAATCTAGAACTAGGGGGCATAATTTCAGAATAAGGGGGCACCCATTTAAATCGGAAATGAGGACGAATTTCTTCTCTCCGAGGGTCGTGAATCTTTGGAATTCTCTTCCCCAGAGAGCTGTGGAGCCTGGGTCATTGCATATATTTAAGGGGGAGATAGACAGGTTTTTGAAAGGTACGGGAGTCAAGGGTTATGGGGAGCGGGCAGGAAAGTGGAGGTGAGGCCAAAATCAGATCAACCATGATCTTACGGAATGGCGGAGCAGGCTCGAGGGGCCAAATGAACTATTCCTGCTCCTACGTCTTATGTATGCCAATTTGCCTGTGGCTCAGATTGTAAATCAGATATTATTACCTTAGAGTTTCTGCTTATTAATTTGGACTTTACTTCCTAAAACTCCCTCAGAAGAACCTCATTCCTACTTCTACCTATTTCATTGTTTTCTACCTGGACTACGACGACTGAAGCATTCCCCTTCCAATGCAGGTTCATCCTTAACCCTGGTACAGGAAAGGCACTGTAATCTTCGGAATTCCCTTTCACAGCTGCAGAGAATAGTATCTATCTCCATGGATATACTGTCCCCTAAAACTACCACGTTATTTTTTAGTCCCCCACTAGATTGCTCTCCTGTACCACTGGGCCGTGGTCAGTTTGCTGATACACTATGCAGAATTTTCCCTCATTCACACAGATAGCAAGAACCTCGCACCTATTGGATAAGGGCAAAGGCAAAGGCTCCTCCAGCACTGCACCTGTGATCCCCTTACCTGCCTGACTCGCAGTCACACCCTTCTGTCCCTGCCCGCTAACCATATCTGTACCACAACCTAAATTAAGGGCTGTTACTGCCTCCCGCTCTGTGATGCAACGCAATGTTTGCTCCTCGGAGTCAAGCTCAACAACTCTGAACTGAAGTTCCTCAAGATGCAGACACTTACAGCAGTTGTGGTTGTCTGGGTCGCGATGCTCCCCAGAAAATCCCACTTGCTGCAGTTGCGGCTCAGCTTATGCACTGCCATCCCTATCTAGCCTTGTTTTATTTATTTAATTAATTAAAGATTATGTTTCCTTTTAGAACTTAGCAGTCTGCCATTGAATATCCAACTGAAGCTGAAGTTTATATTTTGCCCGTTCCCAAGCCACCAATCCAACACGCCCCCTGGCAACTGTCTGATGCTGAACCAAACTGTTTGCAACCTTGGTGTCGTATTTGACTCCGAAATGAGCTTCCAGCCACATATCCACGGCATCACGAACAGCACATATTTCCACCTCCAAAACAACGCACGACTTTGCCCCTGCCTCAACTCATCTGCCGCTGAAACCCGCATCCAGGCCTTTTTCACCTCGAAACTTGAATATTCCAACGCATTCCTGACCGGCCTCCCATCTTCCACCCTCCGTAACCTTGAAGTCATCCAAAACTCCGCTTCATCTGTCCTAAGTCTCACCAAGACCCATCCAGCCATCATCCTGGAAAGCGTCAAATTTTCCAGCCGAGAAAGGCTGATTTGTGAGTGACATTTGCCTTAGGTATTCAAAATAAAATAGAATAACCCAGCAGCAGGACTGCGACAATCGACCAATGGTGGACTGGCATTGAACAGAATAGGCAAGGCTGATAATTGAATGCTAAGCACTGATCAGTGGGGGCAAGGGACCAGGATTGGGCACCCAAGTGAATAATGATCATATACATATGTAGTCAACGGAAAAGTACATCAGACGGACTGTAAAATGGGCCGACTATTCACTATCAGATTGAATATGAGTTCACCATCCCAACCCTCAGTTAGGATACCCAAAGGTTACTGAATGCCCGTACATCAAAGCAGAATTCTCTTTAAATCGTCCAATTTATTGACTTTAAAATCACGAAGGATCACGATGTAAACTTACATTTAAACATTGAGCATTCAAGTGATTGGTACATATAAATAGTTGTAAACAGGGTCACCAGCAATTTGAGACACAAAGTTTAATAGATAGCGTGACTTATCAAAAGGAATAACAATGGTTGCAAAGGAAGTTCATCGTATAATGGAAATTCATCTTAATTGCATCGCTGATTGTCAGTATAGCTCAGATTAGTATTGAGGATACTGCAAATTGGTTAGATAAACTTGGGATTAACGCCTTAGACAGGTTTTAAAAAGTTAATAGCATTATCTATCCAGTCTAATGAATAGAGTAGAATCTCCAGGGTAGGAATCTTTAAGTGTTGCACCCGTTTTACACCGTTGAATATATAAATTAGTGGCCTAACAACAGTTACATTGCCCCCTTTTCCAAATTAATTAGCTCAGGATTCCTTAGCCGCCCCTGGGACTACCAGCCAGAGGCAAGAAATATTGTTATTTTATTTTAAAATCACTTCTTGGAAAGCCAGAAGCAGCGAGTGGGCTCCTCCCGGTCCCACAGCAGCCCGGAAGACAGTTGTCTTCCCCCGCTCCCGATCACCCACTTAAGGGCCTCTGCTGGCGTAGAAATTGATGTCAGATTCGCCAGTGAGCTGCCTGGGTGGCACAAACGGCCTCTGGAAATCGCTCGTCTCATTTAGATGAGGCTCGATGCCAAATTTCGGTCGAGCCTCGGGTCCACATACTTTGAAGCAGAGATGGTCCCATGTGCCCAGTTCACGGTAGAAAGCCGGCTCTGTGCAAGATGTACTCCAATGTGCTGGAATAGCAGTATACCCGAACGTATAGGTCCTTCTCATTATAGTCAAGTGGTGGAGTTGAAAGCTCACGTGTTCTTGGTCAGAAATGGCGGCTATAGATCATGGAGTGATGACCCTCTCTCGGTAGATTCGTTATCCTTTCCTCTCAGCTTCCCTACCAGGGCTAAATCCACCTTATGTACGAGTGGTGGTATCTGAGCTCCCTTGCTTAAAGCTCACCTTCCAAGATCTCTAATCCCACACTTCTTCACCTTATATTCCATCTGCCATGTACTTGCCCGCTCAGTTAACCTGTCTATATCTCTTTACAACCTCTTTACATCCTCCTCACAGCTTACCTTCCCGCCTAATTTCGTACTATCAGCAAAATTGGACACATTACACTCGAGCCACTCATCGATGACATTGATATAGATTGTAAATAGCTGAAGCTGAAGCACAGATCCTTATGGTATCCCACTAGTTACAGCCTACCAACCCGAAAATGACCCGTCAATTCATAATCTCTGTCTTCTGTCCGTTAATCAATGCTGAATCCATGCTAATATGTGACCCCCAATCCCATGAGCTCTATTCTGTAGTAATAAGCTCTTGAGTGGCACCTTATCGAATGTTTTTGAAAAATCCAAATTCACTACATCCACTGTTTTCCCCTTATCTTCTCTGACAGTTACAAACTCAAAAATGTCTAACGGATTTGTCAAACACCATTTCCCTTTCATAAATTCGTGTTGACCCTGTCCAATCATACTATGATTCGTAACTGCCCTGTTACCACGTCTCTAATATTAGATTCAAGCATTTTCCTTCTTCCTGATGTCAGCTTAACTAACTTATAGTTCCGTGTTTTCTCTCTCCCTCCTTTCTTGAATATCGGGGGTTTCATTTGATACCTTCCAATCCACTGTGACAATTCTAGAATCTAGGGAATTCTGGAAGATTAAAAGTAATGCATCCATTATCTATGTAGCTACCTCTTTTGAAACACTGGGATGTAGACCATCAGGTCCTGGCGATTTGTCGAATTTTATTCCCATGAATTTCTCTGGTACTATTAATGTACTAATACTAATTTCTTTACATTCCTCATTTTCGCTAGACACTTTATTCGCCAGTATTTCCTCAAGATTAGCTGCCTCTTCTAACCTGAAGACAGGTACAAAGTATGTGTTTAATGTCTCTGCTATTTCCTTATTCCATATTATAATTTCTCCTGGCACTGCCTCTGAGGGACACACGTTTATTTTCGTTAATCTCTTCTTTTTTCCATATCTAGAGAAGCTACTGCAATCTGTTTGTACATCTCTTGCTTGTTTACACTCATATTCTCTTTCCGTTTTATTCATGAATTGTTATTCATCCTTTGCTTAATTAGCCTTTTTATATGCGCCTCTAATTTCCTGAATTAGACTTTGACCGACACTACAGCTACTGTTAGGGGGCTTATGCACTACTCCAACCAAGGTTCTCTGCCCCTTGTTGTTTCTTAGCGCCACCCAAACTGACTCTCCGTGGTAAGACTATTTCTCTCTACTCTCTTTATCCCATCCTTTATTATCAGGTCCAATACCTTCCTTTTCCATGTTGCCTATCTCTTCAAAATATCAAGTATCCTAGAGCACCTATCTGTGTTAAAATCATTTGCCAATTATATGCGAATTCTGCAAGCTTATTAATGTCTTCTTGTAATTTGTTGCATTCCTCCTTGTATTGCCTGCACCCCCACCTTTCAACTTGGTGTCATCCGCAAATTTAGAAATTGTGCTTTTAATTCAAAAGTCTAAATCATTAATATAAATTGTGAACAACAGTGGTCCTCTCACTCCACTTTCCAACATTACACACTCTGAATTGCTACTCTTTACCCTTACTCTCTACTTTCTGTCTCACTGCCGCTAGCAATCCATTGCGCTACTTGTCCCTTGACTCCGCTGCCCCTTACCTTATTCATTTGTCCATTGTCTGGCACCTTATCGAATGGCTTTTGGAAATTTAGGTGAAGTACATCTACTGCATTAACCTTGTCTACTCTATCCTTTACCTCTTCAGAGAATTGAAAGAGGTTGGTCAAGCAAGACTTATCCTTTTGAAATTCACTCTTTATTGTAGCACTTTTGGTTTTTAATGGTGAAGTCTCCCTTTTTAATACAACTTTATCTACAGACTGAAATAATTTCCACGGTGAAAGAGCAAAGGTCACTGGCTGAATCTCACAGCCGAACATCAAAACCTCTAAAATTATCTCCAAACAGCAAAACATGAATTCCATGACATGCAGAAATAGGTCAGCATTAAAAAGGAGAGACGCATCAAATCGCCAATGGGAAGATGCCTTACTCGGAGGTAACGGAGAGTGTGCCATCATGGACAGCAGCCCATAACATATCCAATCAGCAGCTTCCCTGGCGGTTCTGCTCGAATTCTTCTAAACTCCAGAGTTTATTAGTCATATCTGCTCAATTTCTCCTCATCGAAAATCCTTGCATCCCAGGGACCGATGTAGTCAATGTTCTTTGCACTGTCTCGAAGGCAAGTATGTCCTTCCTCAGATAAGGAGACCAAAACTGTGCACAGCACTCCTGGTGTGGTCTCACTAAAGTCCTGTGCAATTGTAGTCAGACTTCCTTACTCTTGTACTCCAACTGCCGTGCAATAAAGGTCAAAATGCCATTTGCCTTCCAAATTGCTTGCGGTACCTGTATGCTATCCTTCTGTGTTTCCTATATGAGGACACCTAAATCTCTGGGAACACCAACATTTAATATTTTCTCACGGTGCAATAAATATTCTGTTTTTCTATTCTTTCTAACAAAGTGAATAACCTCACATTTCCCCATATTATACACGATCTGCCAACTTATTGCCAACTCACTTATCCTGCCTATATCCCTTTGCAGGCTCGTTGAGTCCTCCTCACAGCTTAATTTCCCAGGATCCTGGCTCTGGCGTGCATACAGAAAATGAGCAAGGGCTGCCAGAATCTCCTAGTCAACGTCACTTAAAGACAGAATTCAGAGAAAAATTCGAACTGTAGTTAGATGTTGGGCAGGAATAGTTAGACAATGAGAGGGGAGAGATGATTGGGTCCAATAGACCACTTTCATGCTTCAGATTGCTGGCGTTGTAAAAAAAACAAAATGTCCCTCATACTTCATAGCTCCATTGTTCAGCCTCTCGGCACCCTTTACACAGCTGCCATCATACCGCCTGCGACAAGATAGCTAAGACGACGTACAAAGACACAAATTTTGCAGGATTAACTGAGCTGGGTGTGCCTTCGCTAAGTCGCAGCTAACTGGTCGGTCAGATTTTATTCTGATTATTTTTTGCATCGGTTTGATACAACTGAGTGGCTCACTGTGCAATTTCAGAGGGCAGTTATAACACAGAAACAGGTCATTCGGCCCACCTGGTCTACGCCGATGTTTATGGTCCACAAGAGCTTCCTTCCATCCCATGTCAGCAGAGACTGTAAGTAACAGAAATAATAGACAAGGGCAATGCATTGGCTGTAATATATTTGAATTTTCAAAACGTCTTCGATAAGGTACTGCATAGTAGACTCATGACTAAGGCAGAGCATGTGGAGTCAGTGGAGAGATAGCAGAATGGATAGCAAGTTGCCTAGAAAAAGGAAAACAGATCGTAGTTGTTAAGGGTAGCTACCCAAACAGTCAAAAGTTAGGAAGTGCTGTTCTGCATGGATCGGTGCTGGGACCACAGTTCACAATTTACATTAACGATTTGGAGTCAGGAATACGAGAAGACGTTAAAAAACTTACAGAATATGTTCGCAATTTCAATTCAATTTCAATATAGCTAATTGTGAGATGAGGCATCTTGTTAGGAAGGATATAGAGGCCACATACTGCTTGGATATAAGAGTTTAAATGGGACAGAGGAGCACGGGGCTCCAGGGGTACAGACTACTAAAAGTAGTGACGCAGGATAATAAATACATAAAATAGCAAACCAAACACTGGGGTTCATTTCTAGAGGGATAGAATTGGAATGCAGAACAGTATGTTAAACTTGTATCGATACTTGCTTAGACCACAGTTCTCATCTCATATTATACAATAGATATAGAGACGTTGGAGAAGGAGCAAAAATGATTAAAACGGATGATACCAGAACTGGGAGGATAAAAATATTAGGAAGGACTAAACAGATTCGACAATTCAACAGCTTCATGGTCAGTTTTACTGTTACCAGCATTTTAATTCCAGAGTTTCTTTTAATAAAATGCGATTAAACTCACGAACGACCATGTTGAGGTTTAAACACATTGTTCTCTGCATAATCAGATCTCAGAATGACTACTCCACTACGATACCGTACCTAGCGCTCCCCATAAGCCTCTTGGTCTGCTACTAAAGTTGGGAGACCTGTACCTCAAGCAACAGCCTGCCACACAATCATTTCTCTTACAGGTACTGATAATCAGCTTTGGTCAGTTATTGACTCTGTGGGAGGGGGGGGGGGGCGGGGGATCGGGGTGGGGGGGGGGGGGGGGAGCGGGGTGAAAAGATAATATGTAGTCCTTTTATTTAACTTAGTTTAGTTAATCATTTGCGCAAAGGTATATGTAACCATATTCTTTACCTTATTTCTGAACATTTCTGCCCCACTACATAAATAATAGTGTTGGTGCAGCAACTCACACACTGGAATCCGGTTTGCTGAAAGTGTCAGTTTCATCTGTTTGGAACAGTCGAGTATCTGTAATTAGTACATACACAGAGGAAATTTACCATCCCTATCAGGGCAAAACTTCCTGATATGTCGAGCAATAAAATTATACATTTCCTTCGGATCTCCATCTCTGGATCACTGGGACTCTCACCGTTCATGCTGCCCCGAATACCACCCCTGACTCTACTGTCCTGTGCGATGGTCAGAGCATTGAACAGCACAATCAACACTAATGGAGGGAATGTGGTTAAGATAGTTTGAAGCCAGTACTAATTCAACAAAATTGGGAATGTGTGGAAGGTGGATTTTACATCACAGAACCATTTTATGTTATTCATTATTTCACCAGGTTCGTCGATGAAGTAAAGTGAAATAATTAGTAAAAAGCTTAAACCACACACCACTGCCAATTAAGAGCCTGGGAAATAAATCTCTTTAATCTCTTACAAAATACACCAACTCTCAGGACCAGTCGATCTGCTGCTGCCTGGGCACCAGGTAACGAGTGATAAATTTGGAGAGACCGGAATTTCCACGGGAGAGAATCACAATTGTCAATACATTCGTTGCAATATAGAAGGGAAATACTGAAATGAATCATTGTATTCAGAGAAAAAGGCATCGACAGGTAACGACTTGGCTCGTAATTTCCGATAGGAGGCTTCCTGCATGCGGAGGCCTCCTATCGGACAAAAATCTACGAGCTTACCTTAGGGCTCCCGAGGGCCGAACACTTCCGGTCCTGGGCCTCTCCAAAATCGAAATGCGCAGGGCCCACGTATCCCAGGGACGCCTGCAGTTCGCAAGCGTCCCTGGGATCACGTGGGCCAGGCCAGCCAATAGGAGAAGGGAATCTCCCTTCAATCTTTTGACAGATTGACCTGAAATATGAATGGAGATCATCCCAAAACCACAGTAAAACATAAAATACTGATTTTTTTAAATCACATTTATAAAATTAGTTAAGAATAGATTAAATTAAACATTTTAAAGAAAAATTCACTTTGTTGAAAAAAATAATTAAAGTTTTTTAAGCGGCTAAAAATAAACTTACGTTTTTTAAAAGTATTTTTAAATTATAAATGAGTGAAATTTGTTAAAAACTTTTTTTTCAACTCTTATGCTGGTAAAAGCAGGCCTTAGACAGCTTTTACCAGGCGTAAGATTTATCAGGGTTTTCAGCGGACGGAGGCTCTACAGAAAGCGGAACTCTCCCCCCGCAGAGGCCCTTCTCTAGGTCAGGCGTCCGATCTGTGAAGACCAATCTTAACAGATCGGAAATTCCGGTTTTCAGAGCATGCGTACACAGCCGTAGGCATCGAAAAATACGTGCCAATGTACATAGTAACAGCACACTTATTCAATTACGAAGGAATGGCTGTCGATCTACTTATTGCTCTCTATCTCTGTTTCTGTCCATCACTCTCGTTCCTCTCTATCTGCGTTTCTTCTGCCTCTCTTTATAGTTGTCAATTTCTTTCTGTGCTTCTCTAATCATTTCTGTCTCTCTTACTCTGTCGCTCTGTCTGTCGCACTTTAGCCAGGATAGTTCTCTTATTTCAGGCCAAAATGGCTATGGGGGAGTGAGCTGGGAACAGCATTAACCAGATGCTAATCACTTCTGCCCGTTCTACTAATTAGTCGAACAACATGTGGGACGGGTTTGGCAGGGCAATGGTAGAGGCCTCGGAAAAAACTTATCAATCAAATAAAAGGCATTGGTTCAATGAAAGGTGATTGTCCGAATAGGAAGGGAAGTGTTCTTAAATTTCCAGTCGGGCATCGGAAATCATAGAATAAATAAATTGCACCGATATAGCGCGTTTCACGACCACTTGACATCCCAAAGCACTTTACACAAGTGAAGTACGTTTGAAGGGCAGTCACACTTGCAATGTAGGAAACACGGCCGTCAATTTCCTCACCACAATATGATAATGATCAGATCTTGGGCCAAAAATTCGGCACTTGCCGCGTGAGTACGCGCTGTTTACTCACCCAACAGGCCTCCTGAAGTGCCGGTTTCCTGCATGCAATGCGCATGCGCGGGAAACCGCAACTTCCGGTGTCCTGAAGGAAAGGGATTGTAGTTCAATCGCGTGCGCCGGAGAGGCAGCGCGTGCGCATTGAATTTGGGTATTTTTATCAATTGGTGCAGTGCGGGTAAATCCCCGGCAGCTGCGCTTTTAAAAAGCAAGAGTAAAGCCTTGTTATAAGCTCCAGAACGACCAGGAAGAAGAAATCTTTCACCAGTGGGGCTACTAAACTGAAAATGTTTAATTCTGAAAGGGAGCAATGTTTTTTTCATAAAGTCTGAGGTAAGTTTGAAACTGTAAAAAAAAATTAAAACGCGTTTGGACCATTTGGAGTGGTGTAGTTATAAGGAGCAACTCTCGCTGTGTGCAAGGTCTAATTGAATGAGATTTTTTTCTTAAGTATGAAAATGACTGTTTAAAAATGAATTATTTAACATTTCTAAAAGTTTAAAAAAAGAAAATGATCATCAATTATATTCCTTTAAGTAAGTATGTATGTATGACTTTCTGAAAATGTTACAGTTATTGGAAAATCATCTCGGGCCGTGATAGTCATCAGGAGGGTATGACGTATTCCCAATCCGATACCGCACGTTTGCCACCATAGCCCGATGTGATTTTCTAGCCACTCACTTTATTAAAATTACTTTTACAACTCTTTCCATTTTTTTCTTGCAAGTACTTAATCTGTTTAAAGAGAAAGCCGGTGAGGGAGAAACATGCGCTTTGAGAATGCTGCCCTGGTCCTCGGTGCGATTTTGCTTCAGAGAATTGTAAACGCCATGGAACAAGAAAGACGGAGGAACCATAACCGTCTCCTGAGGAGGAGGAACTGCGATCCACCCCAGAGAGTGTACAGGGAGAGGCAGTCATTTGAGATGCTGTCGGATGAGTTGTGTGTGAGGAGGATGCGCTTCAGTAAAGAGGCAATCGGCCGACTATGTGACATGTTAAAGGAGGACCTTCAAACATGCTCGAAGACCCGAACTGCCTTGTCAGTGAACATGAAGGTAACCACAGCACTGAACTTCTTTGTAAGTGGGTCATTTCAGGAAAGCACCGGTGACATTACCAACATCTCCAAGAATGTTGCGAGGGCCTGCATTCACCAGGTCACAGATGCCATTTTCCGTAGGGCTTCAGAGTTCATTGACTTTCACTTGTCTACTCGCCATCAAAAGTAGATGGCCCTTGCATTTCAGACCATTGCTGGATTCCCCAAAGTGATTGGGGCCGTCGATGGAACCCATATTGCATTGAAAGCACCAGTGGATGCACCTGTGACAGTCATCAACAGGAAGGGGTTTCATTCATTGAATGTCCAGATTGTCTGTGATGCGCACCTCAGGATCCTAAACGTGAATGCAAATCACCGGGGAAGTAATCATGACTCCTTCGTCCTCCGTAACTCGAACTTATATGGCGCCGTCAGCGCATTGCCTCCAGGATCTGCATGGATATTGGGCGACAACGGCTACCCGCTAAGACCATGGCTGATGACTCCCTACCGCAAGACCAATAAAGAGGCTCAGGAGAGATACAAACAGGCACACGTATCCACATGGCAAGTGGTGGAGAGGTCAATCGGAGTTCTGAAATCACGCTTCCGCTGCCTGGACAGGTCAGGGTGGACCTTGCAGTATTCTCCTCAGAAAGTGGGAAGGATTGTGGTGGCCTGTTGTGCTTTGCATAACTTTGCACTGCGGGAAGGACTGACCCTTAACGGTGCGGAGGAGCTCCCTGCTGAAATGGAGGAGGTAGCTGATGCCAATATGCCTGTGGCCAGGCTTGATGGGGAGGATCCAAGTGCTGCTGAAAGTATGGCTGCTCGGGAACAGCTATTAGCCAACACCTTCACGGGGTAGTGTCGCCTTGTACCTCCCCCTCCCCCAGCAAGGCAAATAAAGGAACAGACACAATTTAAAGTGAAACAGTGAACTTTTATTGCAGCATCAAAGACTTCTGAGGTTAAGTTTTGATGTACATAATTTATAACTTTTAAATGTTAATTAGCTATTTTCTACTTTTAAAACATTCGTAAACATAAATAGTTTAGAATAAAATTTGTAAACAGTTTAAAGTGACTTTTTTGGTTTATAAGTGCAATAAAGACATTCAAGATAGAAACTAGCTATTTTCTAAATTTCAAACAGTTGTAATGTTAAATTTTGTTTGCAAATAATTAAGTTGATTTTTTTCAAAGTGACTAGAGGCTGTACTTTTTAAATGAAAAGGTTACATACACTTTCAGTCACAAATATATATTTCAATAAAAAATCAATGAAAACACTTAACATTTAAATAAAACGAAAAATTAAACAATTGAACGATTTGGCCCCTCGCATCTATGCCTGAGGGTCAATGGATGTGCATTGTGCAAAAGGTGACACCTTACTGTCTCCTGCGCTTTCCCGCTCCCCGTGACCGGAGCCCTGTGCTGCGACTTGAAAGGGCCTGTGTGCCATCTCTTGCCCTTCAGCAATTGCCTCCTGACAGGGTTGCTGCTGCTGCTGCAAGGCAAGGCAACGTTTACTTGCATCACAACTGGAGGAGCAGCTGGCTCTTGGGCCCGCACTGTTTCTGCGCTGGGAGCAGATAAGCGCGGTTCTGCGGGAGTCAAAGTAATGGCAGCAGAAAGTGGTTTAAGCATATGCAATAGTCCAACGAGAGACTCATTTTTTGAGTAAGCCCCATTCCAACATCTGGTTTGTGCAAGAGTCCAACGACAGACTCATTTTTTTGATTAGGTGACATGCCAATATAATAAATTCCCTGCCTGGTCTAGGCAAGAGAGTCAACTTTCTTCTCAGTTAGAGAACACATCGATTCCCTCACCCCTTCAATATGCTGCATCTGAGCTTGTAACGCATTATGTTCTGTTAAATGTATTTCTGCTTCTCCCACATGCTCTGCAGTATCAATCTGGTGTCTGGCTCGCACTGAGCCAGAGGGGCCAGGAGATGGAGAGGTACTCTGCAGCAACCCAGGTTCCATACCCTTCTCATCCTCTAGATCACAAAGCACAAGTTGCTCCTGCTCCTCCACCACCACCACCTCACTCACTGCTCCCATTGCATCAGCAACCCCTTCCCAATGCCCTCTGCGGCTGCAGACTGAACGCACTGCTCATCCCGTGTGTGAGAAGTCTGCTGTGCACCTGTGGAAAGGAAACACAAAACATTTGCAAAGGTAAAGCATGATCTGCCACATCACAGAAGCTGATATTCAACACACATCTAACATTTTTAAACATATAGCTGGCCAGAGCAACTCACGTTTATGTATACCAATGTCTATTTCTACCCCAGCCAAGGGGCAATCGCGACTAAATCCAAACAGATGCTCGACCATTTCCTCATGTTCGGATAAAGCCCTTAACGTGACAACACCACCGCCTGTCAGTGCACGTTCTCTGGCGTTGTGAGCAGTTTTATTCTAAAATGAAAACAGAAAATATGAAACGTCATGACTCGTCAGCTTTTTCTGCAGATTACACCCACCTGCATTTGAAACATGGACACAGCCTGCTTTGCAGAGGTTTTTTTTTCACTAAATGAAATTTTACAACTCAAACCAGTGGAATCAAGATAAGAGCACAATGGATGACCCTGAGCTGGCCCCAAAGCCATAAAAATTTATGGCAAGCTCATGTGCCTGGATGATGAAGTCACTTGACTAAACACATGCAAATAGCTTTTTAAAACGAGTTCAGTTAAATTAAAAGGCATTTTACAGTTGACTTTTGTAATAAATGTACAAAACTTGACAGATCACAATAAATCACTGAATTTCTTGCGGCATTGTTCCACTGTCCATGGAATGGTGGGGTTCGCACTGACAGCCTGGGCAACTTCAGGCCAAGCTAACAAATGCCCTTTTCGCGGCGCTCTGGACTTCTCATTCCCAATGATTCGCAGGCGCTTTGCCTCAACCTCGTTGAGGAGTGTGCTGAGATCATCGTCACTGAAATTGTGAGTTCTCTTAATGATGTGAATCTTGCTCATTCCAGCCATTTCACTTTGCTGGTTAAATAAAATGAAATGAATGAAAAAAATGCTTTCAGCACTTTTAAAACTATTTACATTACTTCAAATCTCTTTAAAACTGTTTAAAATTCTTCCAATTCATGTAAAAGTCTTTAAAAGTTTGTAAAAGTTAGCAAAACATTCATTAAAATACAAAGAGACAACTTACCATGCTGGGATTACAGAAACATGTCTCCAGGATGGCCAAGGCTGGGAACTCAACATCCAGGGTTATTCTATATTTAGGAAAGATAGGCAAAAAAGAAAGGGAGGTGGGGTAGCATTGCTGGTTAAAGAGGGGATTAACACAATTGAAAGGAAGGATATTAGCTCTGATGATGCGGAATCTGTATGGGTAGAACTGAGAAATAACAAGGGGCAGAAATCGTTAGTGGGAGTGGTATATCGTCCTCCAAACAATAATACGGAGGTTGGGGACGACATTAAGAGGAAAATTAGAGAAGCATGCAGTAAGGGCACAGCAGTCATCATGGGTGACTTTAATTTACATATAGATTGTGCTAACCAAATTAGTAAAAATACTGTGGAGGAGGAATTCCGAGAATGTTTACGAGATGGTTTTCTGGAACAATATGTCAAGGAACCAACCAGAGATCAGGCCATCTTAGACTGGGTATTATGTAACGAGAAAGGATTAATTAGCAATCTTGTTGTACGAGGCCCCTTGGGTCAGAGTGATCATAATATGATAGAATTCTTCATTAGGATGGAGAGTGAAGTAGTTGAATCAGAGACTAGGGTCCTGAATTTAAATAAAGGAAACTACAATGGTATGAGGCACTAATTGGGTAGGATTGATTGGGGAATGTCACTCAAGGGGTTGACTGTGGATAGGCAATGGCAAACATTCAAAGACTGCATGGATGAACTACAGAATTTGTACATCCCAGTGTGGCATAAGAATAAAACAAAAAGGGTGACTCAACGTGGCTAACAAGGGAAATTAGGGATAGCATAAGATCTAAGGAGAGGGCATATAAATTGGCCAGAAACAGCGGTAGCCCTGAGGATTGGGCGCAGTTTAGGATTCAACAATGGAGGACAAAGGGATTAATTAAGAAGGGGAAAATAGAATATGAAAGTAAGCTTGCTGGGAACATAAAAACGGACTGTAAGAGAGTTTATAGATATGTGAAGAGAAAAAGATTAGTGAAATCAAGTGTAGGTCCCTTGCAGTCAGAAGCGGGGGAAGTTATAATGGGGAACAAAGAAATGGCTGGCCAATTAAATGCATATTTTGGTTCTGTCTTCACAAAGGAGGACACAAATAAGCTCCCAGAGATGTTGGAGAACATACGGTGTGATGAAAGGGAGGAACTGAAAGAAATCAGTATTTGCAGGGAAATGGTGTTAGGGAAATTGACGGTATTGAAGGCCGATAAATCCCCAGGGCCTGATAATCTACATCCTAGGGTACTTAAGGAAGTGGCCCTAGAAATAGTAGATGCATTGCTGATCATCTTCCAACATTCGATGGAATCTGGAACTGTACCCATGTATTGGAGGGTAGCTAATGTTACCCCACTATTCAAAAAGGGTGCTAGAAGAAAGCGGGGAATTACAGACTGATAAGCCTGACATCGGTAGTGGGGAAAATGCTAGAGTCCATTATAAAGGATGTAATAGCTGAGCATTTGAAAAACAGTGACAGGATCGGAAAAAGTCAACATGGATTTACAAAAGGTATATCGTGCTTGACTAATCTACTGGAATTTTTTGAGGATGTAACTGCGAAAATAGATAAGGGAGAACCAGTAGATGTGGTGTATTTGGACTTTCAAAAAGGATTTCGATAAGATCCCGCATAAGAGATTAGCGGGTAAAGTTAAGGCACATGGGATTGGGGGCAAGGTATTGACTTGGATAGAGAACTGTTTGGCGGACAGAAAGCAGAGAGTAGGAATTAATGGGTCTTTTTCCGAGTGGGAAGCAGTGACTAGTGGGGTAACGCAGGGATCGGTCCTTGAACCCGAGCTATTCACAATATACATTAATGATCTAGATAAGGGAATTAAATGTAATATCTCTAAGTTTGCAGATGACACAAAGCTGGGTGGGAGTGTGTGCTGCGAGGAGGATACCGAGAAACTCCAGGATGATCTGGACAGTTTGGGTGAGTGGGAAGAAGCATGGCAGATGCAATATAACGTTGATAAGTGCGAGGTTATCCACTTTGGTGTCAAAAACAGAAAGGCAGACTATTATCTGAATGGCAATAGATTGGGAGAAGGGTAAGTGCAACGAGACCTGGTTGTCCTTGTGCACCAGTCGCTGAAAGTAAGCAGGCAGGTGCAGCTGGCGGTGAAGAACGCAAATGGTATGTTGGCCTTCATAGCGAAAGGGTTTGAGTATAGGAACAGGGATGTCCTGCTGCAGTTGTACAGGGCCTTGGTGAGACCACACCTTGAGTACTATGTGCAGTTTTGGTCGCCTTATCAGAGTAAGGATGTTCTTGCCATGGAAGGAGTTCAGCGAAGATTCACAAGGCTGATACCTGGGATGGCAGGAATGACATATGAGGAGAGATTGGGTCGATTGGGCTTATACTTACTGGAGTATAGAAGAATAAGAGGGGATCTCAACGAAACATATAAAATTCTGACAGGTCTGGACAAACTAGATGCAGGAAGAATGTCGGAATGTCCATAACAAGGGGTCCTAATCTACGGATAAAGGGTAAGCCATTTGGACAGAAATTAGGAAGAATTTCTTCACGCAGAGAGTGGTGAACCTGTGGAATTCTCTACCACAGAAGGTAGTTGACGCGAAGTCATTAAACATATTCAAGGATGAGTTAGATATATTTCTTAAAGCTAAAGGCATCAAGGGATATGGGGAGAAGGCAGTTACAGGGTACTTAGCTTAGATGATCAGCCATGATCTCATCGAATGGCGGAGCAGGCTCGAGGGGCCGAATGGCCTACTCCTGCTCCTATCTTCTATGTTACTATGTTTCTATGTTTTGCTTGTAAAAAAGGTTTGCAGCATGTGAAAAAAATCGGGGGCGTGGCCTATGCAAATGCGAATTCGTAGGGCGTGTCTCAACTACCCTCCGCTCCGGAGGATCCGCACACGCTGCGCTCCTGGGCGGTGTGACGTTAGACGCTGCCCGGGAGTGCTCTTCAGAAAATCATAGGTTCCAGTTTGCCAGAAGCAGAACGGCAGACGCGGTAGGTAAGTGCGTGCGTGCGAACCTTACCCCCGCGGCAAGAGGGAGTGGCGAATTTCTGGGCCCTTATGTTTTATAGTAATTGTGGGTGAGGGATAAATATTAGTCTGAACAGCTTGGGGAACTCCCCTGCTCCTCTTCGAAATAGTGCCATGAGATCTTATACATGAGAAGGCAGATGGTGCCTCAGTTTAACGACTTTTCTGGGTATTTGACAATTAGCCCCTGCGCTCCTAATCTCCGAAAGATTCGACTTGAATCGTATTGGTGACAGTAATTATATATTATTCAGTGTAAGCGAGACTCGATATATTACAGCATCTTAGGAGTAGTTATACAAGGCGCAATCAAGGTTTATATTACCCGTTATGCCCTGGATAGAAGACGCGATCTCCGCGTGTCAACCCCTGTCAGCCTTGGCCTCCAGGCTTGCTCAGTGTGACTCGTGTGGGTCATCCACCAACCCGAATCCTTCCCCGGCCCGTCTGATAGACGTTCCCAAGCTCCTTGCCGAAAGCCTCTAAGAACAAAGTACTTGAGAGCCCCTTCTTATACTTCTTCTTCCCACCAAAGCCTATGGGGACCAGTTAATCCAACCATTGACACACAACTGAAAAAACCTGTCCAATTACAGGGATAGCACGTAGCTAATGAACGTGCCTGTCCTAGTCAAGTCCTCATCTCATGACACCCTGACGTCATCTGCTTTTTACCCTTGGACACCTATTAGCTCGTTAACATACCGATGGTAGAGCCTCACTCGAAGAAAATGGTGCCGGCCCTATCATCAATTATCTCAGTTTGAGACAGAAACGATCGGACTTCCTTTGCCTCTTATCTCAGTCACTGGAATTCCACTACCTCCCTTAGTCCTTTCCCACAGAATCTTGTCTGCTTTTATTGATAAGTTTGCTGAGAATTGCATTAAAAAATTTAGTCAAGAGAGGCCCAGCTGCTGCATTCCTTCCATTTTAGAATCTACCCTGATCTACCCAGGGCTGATTATACTGGATTTAAACGCATAATTATTCAAGCATCGTGGTGCATTGCGTATCAGTTAAATAATACAAATTTGAACCTATAACTAATAATACTTATTTCATTTAGTCCAGTTAGTTAATAGGGAGACTATGAAAGGAAGATTTCTCCCTTGCTCGTACGTTTTCTCCAAAAGACGGAACATCCCACAGTGGAGCGTTCCCTCAGTACTGCCCCTCTAACAGTGCAGCGCTGCGTCAGTACTGCCCCTCCGACAGTGCAGCGCTCCCTCAGAACTGCCTCTTCGACAGTGCACGCTCCCTCATTACTGCCCTTCAAAAGGTGCAGCGCTCCCTCAGTATTGCCCCTCTGGCAGGCAGCGCTCCCTCAGTACTGCCCCTCCGACAGTGCAGCGCTCCCTCAGTACTGCCCCTCCGACAGTGCAACGCTCCCTAATTACTGCCCCTCCGACAATGCAGCACTCCCTCAGTACTGCCCCTCTCGCAGTGCAGCACTCCCAAAGTACTGCCCCTCCGAGACTGCAGCGCTCCCTCAGAACTGCCCCTCCGACAGTGCAGCACTCCCTCAGTACTGCCCCTCCGACAGTGCAGCGCTCCCTCAGTGCTGCCCCTCCAACAGTGCAGCACTCCCTCAGTTCTGCCCCTCCCACAGTGTAGCGCCCCCTCAGTACTGCCATTCTGATAGTGCAGCACTCCCTCAGTACTGCCCCTCCGACAGTGCAGCGCTCCTTCAGTACTGCCCCTCCAACAGTGCAGCACTCCTTCTGTACTGCACTGGAGTGACAGCTTAGAGTTTGTGCTGAAGCCTCAGGAGTGGAACTTGAACACAATACCTGCTGACTCAAAAACAAATGCGGTCCCAACTGATCTGAATCCAGCACAAACAACCCATCTCAACACATATTGGCCTGGGTTGAAGGAGTAAAGGATTACGAAGAAACAAGCAAATAGGAATGGAAAGGAAACCCGAGGCGCAGGCATGGGTTGAACGGCAAGCGACGGAGAAAAGAAGCTGCTGATCAAGTGATGGCTGAAGCAGAGGTGGTACCATGTGAGGTGGTGTTGAGAAAGGTGATGGTGAGGTGTGTGGTGTTGAGTGAGTGGAGGCTTGTTAGCTCTTGCCGTCTGTGGTGGTGGTGAGGGAGTTCCTGCTGTGTGAGGTGGTGGCGCGCGGGGTATTGCCCTATGAGGTGATGGTTAAGGAGGTGAAGCTGAGGGAGGTGATGGAGGTGATGGAGAGGGTGGTGCTGCTGTGTGAGGTGATGTGAGGGATGTGGTGATGAGGGAGGTGCTGCTGTGCGAGTTCGAGCCTTGACAAATAATGCTGTATGAGGTGGAGCAGTTAAAGGTGGTGATGTTGGAGGTGCTGTTGAGGGAGGTGGTGTTGAGAAAGGCGGTGTATACAAGAAAATACAAATAACAACTGCTATAAAGGAGATCTTCCCCTATGTTAACCGTATTTATTCACATGAGCAAGTGGGTCAGTGTGTCCGTGCTGGGACAATGGGGCAGATGAGGAATATTAATGTCCTCTCCTGCCGCCTACACGTCTTGTAGCTGCTACCTGTCTCCAGAAATGTACCATAGGTCCAACTTTCCAACCGGGGTCAGACTCCCACAATCCACCTGTATCACTCTGGAGCACTGGGGTATTGCACACTGGAGCTGGGCTCTGTGTAAAATTATTAGTTGTGAATGCCATGGCCCCTTGCTTATTTCCTCCTTTCAAAACACTCAGAGCAGAGCACCAAAGGCCTGTTCCACATCTTGACGCTAGGTCGGGAGATCCACACCTCACAGCAGAAAAAAGGAGGTATGGATTGGACTTTCTATTGTAACGATAATTATATCCCCGAGGTGGCGCTCGGTATAAGGAGCTACAAGACAAGTTGTAATTGGTCACCATTAACATTATCAAGTGAATGCACAGACTCCTATCATGATATTGTAACAGCGAATTAACAATTGTAACATCAGACAAATGTATTATTGAACCATCTGTCGCTTTAAATAATGCTGCTGTTCATCTCCGACCTCTCGTCCCTGTTCACTTCCAGATGCCAGGTTACATTGAAAGTCAATATGGTGCAGTGAGAAATGATCTGGTGGCAGTTCTGGAGGTTGTAACAGATGTGGAGTTGGCTGCAAATCGGCGGGTTTCAGCAAGTTTAGAGCAGGTGACGACCTGGATTTGTGGGCAGATTTGGAATGGCTGGGCCCAATTGATCCTCTAGCCACAGGAGCAGGTCCAGCCAATTCTAACACCATCGCCCAGAAATTCACCTCTCTGGCTTGCCGCGGGGGTAAGGATCGCGCGCACTCTTACCTACCGCGCCTGCCATTGAATTTTGGCCCCACGGGAACTTCGGGTCCTGGGCCTCTCCCAACTGCCGGCGTGCAGTGCGTGCGTGTTCAGGGGCCCAGTTAGTGCGATGTGACCCCTGGGATCACGTGGGCCATGGAGAGCCAATGGCAGCAGACCATCTTTCATTCATAGATTTGACATGAGACACCTGTCAAATCTGTGAATTGAAATCGGCCCCAAAAGAACAGCTAAACTTAAAATAAATTTTAAAAAACCATCACCTTTATAAAATAACTATAGTTAAATAAATTAACCACATTAAACAAAAATTAAAATTTTTGAAAAAATTAAAATTCTTTTTAAAAGTTATAAAAATAAACTTACCTTTCCGCAGTGCATGCAGGAAACCGGCACTTCGGGAAGCAATACGGGTGAGTACACAATCCGTCCTCACCCGGGAAGGGCCGAATTTTTGGGCGAAAATTTACTATAATCTTTGAGCCTTGCAATTTACATCTCATTCACTTCTGTTCTCTTTATCTCTTTATTTTTCTCTATTTACTTCAGCCCTCTCTCTCCTTTCTCTCCATGCTCTCTCCTTTCACGCCATGCTCTATACTCTCCTCTGCTCCCCTCTCCTCTCCTCTCCTCTCATTTCAACTTTCTTCTGCTCTCCGGTCCTCTCCTTTCCTCTAATCTGCTCTCCTCTCCTCTACTCCCATTTCCCCTTCTCTCCCCTCTCCTCTCCTCCACTCGTAGCCTCCCCTCTCGTTCCCTACACTCTGCTCTTTCACTTATACCAGTGTCGTTCTGTCTTAGAGTATTGTGCCTCTAGACTTATTCATTCATTTGACTTTTTTCTCTCGCTTTCTGCTAACTTTTTGATCTAATCTAATATAGAGTGGACAAATAAAATTGGGAAAACAAATCTGGAGGAAGAGTTCATGGAATGCTTTCAAGACATTTTCTTCGAAAAATACCTCATGTAACCAACTAGCTAACAAACTTTTTTAGATCTTGTAATCGGAAATGAGGCAGTATTAATTAGAAATCTTATCGTGAAGGATCCTCTGGGGAAGAGTGATCATAATATGATAGAATTTCAAATTGGTATTGAGAGCGAAATCGGTAAATCCGAAACTAGAATCTTAAACTTAAATAAAGCCAATTATTTAGGTATGAGGGGCGAGTTGGCTAAGGTAGATTGAGAAATTAGATTCAAGTGTGCGACAGTAGATAAGCAGTGGCAAACATTTAAAGAAATATTCCAAAATTCTCAACGAATATACATTCCATTGATAAATAAAAACTACAAGGGAGAAGTGATCCATCCTGACTAACTATAGAAGTTAAGGATAGTATTAGATTAAAAGAAAATGCTTATAATGTTGCAAATAATACTGCTGAGCAAAAGGATTGGGAGAGCATTAGAAACCAACAAAGGATGACCAAAAAATTACCAAAAGGGGTAAATAGAATATGAGAGTAAACTAGCAAGAAATATAAAAACGGATTGTCAGTGTTTTTCAAGTATGTAAAAAGGAAGAGAGTAGCAAAAGTAAGTGTTGGTCCCTAAGAGGCTGGGACAGGAGAGATTATAATGGAGAATAAGGAAATGGCAAAACTTAAAAAAATTATTTTGTATCCGTCTTCATAGTAGAAGACACAAAAACATACCAAAAATTGTGCATAATCAAGGGACCGAAGAGTGAGGAACTTAAAGTAATTAAGATCAGTAGAGACAAGTATTTGAGAAATTAATGGGTCTAAATGACAACAAATCTCCTGGACCTGCCGGCCTAAATCCTAGGGTTTAAAAGATTGGTTGCAGAGATAGTGGATGCATTGGTTATGATTTTCCAAAATTCACTATATTCTAGACGATTCCAAAGTATTGGAAGGTAACAAATGTAACCCCATTATTCAAGAATGGAGTGGAAAGAAAACAGGGAACTACAGGCCAGTTAGCCTGGCATTAGTTGCTGGGAAAATGATGGCATCCATTATTAAGGAAGTGGTAACATAGCATTTAGATAATCATTATATGATCAGGCAGATTCAACATGGTTTTATGAAAGTGATATCATGTTTTTCAAATTTATTACAGTTTTGTGAGGATGAAACTAGCAAGGTTGCTGAAGGGGAACTAGTGGATTTCCCATATTTGGATTTCGAAAGGCATTCGGTAAAGTGCCACATAAAAGGTTGTTACGCAAGGTAGGGCTCAAGGGGTTGGGGAAATATATAATCATGGATAGAGGATGGTTAAGGGACAGAAAACAGAGAACAGTGAAAAATGGATAATTTTCAGGTTAGCAGGCTGTAACTACTGGGGTGCAGCAAGGATCAGAGAATGGGCGTCCACTGTTTACAATTTATATGAATGAAGGGACCGACTGGAATATATTCAAGCATACTAATGCTACAAAGCTAGCTGTAAAGTAAGCTATGTGGAGGGCACAAACAGCCTACAAAGGGATATATACGGTTAAGTGAGTGGACACTAAGGTGGCATATGGAGTATAATGTGAAGAAATGTGAGGGTATTCACTTTGGTAGCAAGAACAGAAAAACTGAATATTTTTTAAATGGGGAGACAATATTAACCTTTGGTGTTCAGAGAAATGTAGGTGTCCTCGTACAAGAAACACAAAGAATTAGCATGGAGGTACAGCAAGCAATTGGGAAGGCAAATGGCATGTTGGCCTTTATTTCAAGGAGTCTGGTGTACAAGAGTAAGGAAGTCCTGCTACAATTGTATAAAGCTTTGGTGAGTCCACACCAGGAGTACTGTGCACAGTTTTGGTCCTCTTATCTGAGGAAAGGTAAGCTTGCTTGAGAGGCGGTGCAATGAAGGCTCACTGGATTGATTCCTGGGATGAGAGGGTTGTTCAAGGAGGAGAGATTGACTAGATTGTGGCTGTACTCTCTGGAGGTCAGAAGAACGAGAAGATTCTGAGGGAAATTGACATGGTTGATGCTGAGTGGTTGTTTCCCCTGGCTGGAGAATCTAGAACTAGGGGGTATAGTCTTAGGATAAGGGGTCGGCCATTTTAAACTGAGATGAGGAGGAATTTCTTCACTCAGATGATTGTGAATCCTTGGAATTCTCTACCCCAAATGGCTGTCGATGTTCAGTCGTTGAGTATAGTCAAGGCTGAGATAGATAATTTTTTGGATTCGAGGGGAATCAAGGGATATGGTGATTTGGCGGGAAAGTGGAGTTGATGTCGAAGATCAGCCATGATCTTATTGATTGGCGAAGCGTGCTCGAGGGGCTGTTTGGCCTATTCCTGCTACTAATTCTTATTTTCTTGTTTTGCGGGCACAATCTTAACCTGGACATCAATAACGGCATGTATTTAACTAGGCTTTCTGAGATGTCAACTTTAATCTCGTTCTCTGAAATAACAACTGTAGTGGCCATGATGCGGAGATGCCGGTGTTGGACTGGGGTGGACAAAAGTGAGAAGTCGCACAACACATGGTTAAAGTCCAACAGTTTTATTTGAAATCACAAGCTTTCGGAGCGGCTGCTCCTTCGTCAGGTGAAGTTACTTCACTTCACCTGACGAAGGAGCAGCCGCTCCGAAAGCTTGTGATTTCAAATAAAACTGTTGGACTATAACCTGGTGTTGTGCGACTTCTCACTTTTATAACAACTGTAGTCACCTTATTTATACTCAAAATGTGTTCCTAATCAAGCTTAAAATAATTTCCCTGTTATGGGTGATGAACCCATGCGCCAATTGTTTTATGACAGTCCCATGTCACAAACCCGAGACTGTTGACATAATTATTTAATTCATTGTTTATGGTGGCCACTAACCAAAAACCAGTATTCACAATTTAATAATTTGATCAGACTCTCAATCTGTAAACTCACATTAGTTCGCATCAATTAATTGAGTTCAGTTCAGACACTTGCAGCAGCAACTTCTCATCTTGACCTGGTTAATGTTTCTGAATCCCTTGCTTCTGAACAATTCAGCTAATGCGCGTGGAAGCTGTTTTGCTGATTCAGCATTGGTTTTGCTGTGACCAGCAGCCCAGTAGTTGCTCCTCATAGGTGATATTTTAAGATCGTGATACTATAGTAGACGAAGCGCCAATGGCGCTGGAAACTCCCCTTCTTTCATATTCATCTAAATCTTTAATGAAGTGAATGGATGAAGTAGTGCGGTTGTTGTTCTGCAGATGAGCATTAAATGGCGTTTGATCAATTACCACATAAATAGACCTTTAAGCAAGAATGAAGCCCATGGGATTAAAGGGGCAGTGGCTTGATCAATACGAAATTGGTTAAAGGACAGAAAGCTGAGTGTTAGGGCAAGCAGTTGCTTTTCAGACGGAGGGACGTGTGCATCCCCAGTGCTCGGTGTTGGGAACACTACACGTTTCGATATATACTGATGAGTTGGAATTGGATATGCATACTTTCAAACTCTGCAAACGACAGGAAACGCGGGAATGTTGTAAACAGTGAGAAGGATCGTAACAGGCTTCAAAAAGATATAGACAGACTGCTGAAATAAGTAGACACATGGCAAATTAATGAGCAGTGTTAAGTGATTCATTTAGGGAGGAAGAATAATGAGAGACAAGATAAATCTAAATGGTACTGTTAAATAGGCTGTGCAGGAACAGCGAGACCTGAAGGTGTATGAACACAACTGTTTGAAGTTGAGTGACTTGTTCAAAAGGCAGACAGGCCCCACGGTTCTTTAAATAGAGGCACAGAGCTCTAAAGCAAGTAAGTTATGCTGAATCTTTACAAACCATTGGTTAGACCATAGCTGAAGTATTGTCACCTATTCTGGGCACCAAGTTTCAGTACAGATGTCAATGCCTTAGAGATAGTGCAGATGTGTTTTCCTAAAAAAGTTCTAACGGATGAAATAATTCAGTTACCTGAATGACGAGAGAAACTGGGGTTGTTCTCCTTCGAGCAGAGAAGAAAAGGGGTGATTTGATAAAGTTTAACTCATGAATATTTGTTTTTTTTACAGCAAATAAGATGAAACTCTTTCCAGCAGCAGCAGGGTCGGTAACCAGATACACAGCTTTACGGTAATTGACAAATGAAGCAGAGACGACATGATGGGGAAAAGTCACAGCGAGTGTTTGTGATCTGTACTACACTGCCTGAAAGCGTGGTGCAAACAGATTCAATAATAATTTTCAGAAGTGAATTCGATAAATAATTGAGGGGACACTTTTCAGGTCTATGGAAAAAGAGCCGGGGAGTGGATCTAATTTAATGCTCTTTCAAAGAGCCAGCACAGGCACGTTTTCTTTCACTCTTATATTCTAACTATTATACCCTCTTTAACACCCGCACAAGATCCGTTAATACCTCCAAAATTCCAGATTCTCTGCATATCTGTGAGGCTGATCAGATGCGTACAACTGACTGTATCACTTGCTGTGTTTATCTGTGAATGTTCTTCGATCTCACTTGCACCACGGAAGCCCCCTGAATATAAATTAAATGTAATATAAGTTAAAGAAGACAAAGAGACATCTTGATCTAACTATGATGTAGATGCAGATAATATATGATAAATATGTGCATTTATTACATCAAATGTCTTTGTGTGAACCTATCAATAAATATACTCAGATTAAAGCGATTGGTACCATGATTGTAGAAGTGGAGATTGAGAAATATTCTGTTCAGCAAGTATGATGAAATTAATATTCTTACTCTTTCAATGGGCAATATCATTGCAAATTATCCTACTCCCTGGTCAATAGGAGTCAACACGGTTGAGCTCAATCTGTTTGTTCAAATGACTGTAAATAATGGCAATCTTTATGTAATGCTATTGTGTCGCTTGATGTTGCTCTCAGGTATAAATACGACTTTGTTTGGAAAGTATAAGTTCTGCGTGTCCACAACACGAACAGAAACGCTCGCTCTCCTCCGAAAATGGGACAGCCAGTAATCATACAGATAGAAAACATTTACTAGCCTATTCTTGCAGTGATTGGTGCTCCTGGTAAGACGCTTATAATCAGTTAGTATTAATCTTTAACAGTGTTTAACTGTATCACTGCTCCCGCAGCCGGCTCCAATAATATAATCGCTTTGTTTTGCTGTATTTGTTTTGCGGGCATTGATTACTGCCATCAAAGAAATAAAACACAATGCTCCAAGTTTCTGCCATATTCCTCAGGGCAGGAATTTGCGGTAGTAATAACGGTGACGCTAGCAGCGCTCATCGTATTATAGTGAAGTCGGACAGAAAATTCCAGTGACTACACGTGCGCCGTTAAGCGCGGAAATCAGGAAGTTGCGGTTCCTGATGCCCTGCTCCTCCAAAGGCTGCGGAATTATAATATCTCGCCTAGAGACTCGCCTTTCAAATGCATTGAATGACGTGACGTTGCTTTACATACTTGATAAATAAGTGGCCGCTATGTGTTGATGTCTGCAGGCAAGTATTCTTAAAATTTGTGCTTATAGCGCATTCATGCAGGCATGATTCTGAGACTGTGTGATTTATTAAAATGAGCTGGATTTTGTGGTACAAATAATAGTGAGGCTAATAGCGATCACCTTTATTTATGTACAAATTGGACAGCAGCTCTGGCGACCGAAAATGCGCAGTTAAACGCAGAAATCCGGATGTTTCTTTCAGAGATGCAGGGCTCCTCCAAGAGCTTCCCGAAAACGTCATCACGCCGTCTGAATTACCATTCAAATGCGTTGAACTGCGTGAAGTTATTGTACTTGCCCGATAGATACGGACTAAACTCGCCAGGAACAGGCACCGCTTTTCCAATAGAGTGTAAGTGCCCCTTTAAAGGTGTGGTAAGTCCTAATTACTGTCAAACATCGTCTCTGGCACTGAAAGATAAATTTTAAAGTGTGGAGTCTCATTTCTTCAGCTATTAAATATTGCTGGAGAGTAAATATTTATTTAACTTTTTCTTTCTGATTCTTTTAGCACTCTCTCTCTCTCTCTCTCCCTTAATCCAATCTTTGTTTGCCTTTCCATGATCCGCTTCTGTACCTGGTTTGACGTTGAATTCTATCTTATACTTCCTGGTTCATACATTGCGCTGCTCTCAGAAATGAGTCTTCAATCTGATTGGTTATAAGATACACAGTTGCTCACCCTGTTCACACAGGTCCCAGATGTCATGTAGAGGGCGCTGCGCTTTATTGATTATTGGCTGACAGGAACTTCCAGTGCAAAATCCCATAGAAAGTCTATGAACAATTGCAAATCTAACGAACGGCTGACACACGGAGCAAAATCCCGCCCTGCATTCAGCTGTAGCCAATTATTGTCGTGACTCCGCAAATGATGTCAGTCAGGCGATACTAAAGCGAGTCCAGCTAATGATGTGGTGTTGTAATTCTAATGCCAAGTTGCTGTATCTGGTGATTCCACCAGAAACAATGGGATATGTTTATGGGACTTTCTGCATCTTCTGCTAGGTATGGAAAGTGAAATACTCCTGAAGTTATCCCTTCACTAAGAAGACAGCAGATCCTGGTCTATTACAGTCAATGGAAATAAATCCGGTGGATTCTGTTACTACCCTTGATAATAGACGCCAAATTTCCCTTTCTACATGTAGGGGTAGGACGGCGGTATCGTGTCTGTCTCTCCCTCCCCGCCCGATGTTCAGTTCCATTGACTTCAACAGAACTGATTATCAGGCGAGGCGTATAACAGGCGTCCCATGCGATAGTGGTAAGGCTCAAGACCAATTCCTAACCACATAGTCAGGCGATCGTTAATGCTCAAGCGGGTAAGACGCAAATCTACACCAAGTTTTATTTGCATGGTAGTAATAGAGTGTCAGGAATAGAAATTTCGCGGGCCTTCTCCCGATGTTCCACCAAGACTTGAATAGAAGATCCTGGATATCCGTGAGGAATGATTTAAATGGTTAAAGTTACCACAGGAGTTCAACGGATTCCTGCCAGAAATTCTCCTCAATAGTGTCGCTGGAGACACAGCTCTGTAGGGGAGATTCTGCAGTGGGATGAAAGGGCGCCGGGATTCAGGTCACCCGTTCTTCAGATTCTCGGCAAGGAGGTGATGGTGAAAATCATTTTCTTTGTTACTGGTCGTTTAAACCCGTTTCGTAAACCAGGAGATAATTAGTTCCACTTAATAATAAACTTTAATCCATCTGTTGATTGATTAAAACAATACTGTTATTCACAGAAACTGGAGGCAATGGTAATATTGTGTCGCACATCAAGGCCCAAAAAGGGAATAGTTACATTGAGATATGGTTGTTATATGGGGTGTCATTATGGTTACAGGATTTTTTCAATTCCATGTTTGTAAACGCCCCCTTTCCCAAAGCTTAAATACCCACTCTTAACAGGCATTTGGACCCGATAGAAGAGCTAATGCATTTTAGATTATTCGGCTCAGGGTGGAGGGCAAAGAATAGTTTTCATGTTATCAAACGGGGACAATAATTATACTTGGCTGAAAATAAACCGTTTGAAATACATATGGGATAAATAGCTGAGAAATGATTGAAGGGGGTTACTCAGGGAGCCAACACTATCTACGGGTAGATATTCTTGTTCTGTATCGTATGTGATGCCCCTCCCGATATTCGGCACTATTGGTCTAAGAAAGTGAATATCATGCGCATTACCGCCCAAGACGGACAAGCCCTTGTTTGCAAAGAACAGTTTTTCTATGAAGAGGCTCCCGTGTCTATTAGTAGCCATCCACGTTATTGAACAATTACATTTCAAATGCATTTCTGAATGTCCGTTTCAGATCCATACCAGCACCCAAGTTTCTAATAATAACTGCGATGTTATTGTTTTACCAGACGCATCTCTGATATACAGGCTGCTGGGATTTAACCGACTCTCGTGATACATAGTTAAGGCAAAATTCAAAATGAAATGTTTCTGCTATATTGTGCACATGATCAATGAATCGCTGAGAAATCTTAATTTGTTTTTTATTTCCTGAGGGAAAGCACGTGATCAACTCCTGGTAGGAATGTTCACCTGCTTCCAAAAACCAGAGCGATGGAATATTGCAGTCAGAATCATGTTATCACAGTGAAACCTCTATTGTATGATTATTTAGGAGGCTTTAAATGATGAGATGTTGGGGTACATTTTCAACATGACGTTTGGTTTACAACTGGCGTTCCGGTTCGGCCGACTATTGTTGTCAACTAGTGGATCCGCAATGTTGGTTTTAAGGAAGGAAAGACAGTTGGAAACTTAACCACGAAGATGTGTATGGCGTGTCAGGGATGAGCAAGTCGGTCCCCCTCCTTGTACTCAGCCTGAGATTCCTTTCCGTTGAAGTCAATGGAAATTAAAATCAGGCAGCTGCTATTACGGGCGCCAATCTGAAAGGCCAGATTTGGTCATGCGAAAGCTGAAATATACCCGTGAATTTCACAGCAGATTTTTGTTTTGTTGAAGTAACTCACAGAATAACTTTGTGGTGTATATCGAGATAGAAATGTATACTGTCAGAATTGCTAATCTTGTCCGATGGTGTGGGAGAAAGATAAGGATAGACTGTGGAGTGACAGAAAATAATCATGGATTTTCATGCAAAGCACTGTCGACTGATCTCTTTTTCTATATCAGGAGAGTTAGTACTGACATTTCCTCCTTTTTGCAGCTAATTTGGTGACAATTGTGATTCTCTGCCGTGGAAAGTGCGGTCTCTCCAAATGCATCACTCGTTACCTGGTGGCCATGGCAGCGGCTGATCTACTGATAATGATAATTGGTATAATTCTCGATGAGATTAAAAATGCTTATTTCCATTATTCATTCTTGAATTATACTCCTATTTGTAGTCTCAATATCGCCCTGCATTTTTTTTTCCATTGATTGCTTTTTCTGGTTAACTGTGGCTTTCACCTTTGATCGATTTGTTGCAATTTGCTGCCAAAGTTTGCGAACAAAATATTGCACCAAAAGGACTGCAGCTGTGGTTATAGCAGTGGTGTGTTTTTTAAGCGGTTTACAAAATGTTCCAATTTACTTTTTAATGAACCTCGGGAAATAATTGGCAATGTACCATGGTCCTGTTCAGTGAAATCAAGCTTCTATACCTCACATATATGGGCAGCATATTTGTGGTTGGAAAACATATTAATCCCATTTGCACCATTTGTTTTGATTTTACTGCTCAATGCTCTGACCGCCAGGCACATTCTACTGGCCAATAGAGTGAGGAAAGGACTCCAAGGTAACAAAAGTGGGGATAATCACAACGATCCAGAGATAGAGAACCGAAGAAATCCATCATTTTACTGTTCGCCATCTCAGGCAATTTTATACTTTTATGGATGGTAATTTTCATATTTTACTTATGTGTGCACTTTACAGATGTTCAGCTTTTGGAAACAGATTACCACAACTCATTCGCTATTATGGAACAGTCTGGGTATATGCTTGGAAATTTGAGCTCATGCACAAACACGTTTATTTATGCCTTGTCCCAGAGTAAATTCAGAGAGGAATTGAAGAATGGGATTAAGCGACCCTTGTCTATAATTACTAATTTAATCAAATAATTTAAATGACTTCACAGAACTAAAATGCAATTATATCCGTCCGAACCTAACATCAGTTGTTCACTTCACCTGTACACACAGACATCTCCAAAGGCAATGGGAGCTGCAATCTGGGCTCTATATTAGATGTCATACTCTATCCGATCAAATATGAATGGGTTCGCATTAAACATTAACAGAAAATGCTGGAAACATTCAGCAGTTCAGACAGCATCGTGAATAGTGAAGTAGAGTTAACGTTTCAGGTCGATGACCCTTCGTCAGAACTGGAAAAATTAACAGATATTTAAGCAAGTGTGGGGCAGGGAAAGGAAGGAGGGGATGAAAGAAGAAAAGGGAAGGTCTGTATTAGGGAGAAAGGCAGGAGAGATTGAAAGACAAAAGAGATGATGTGCAAGGCAAAAGGAGATGGTAATGGGACAAGTTAAGTAACAAAATATGACTCTGATAAGGTGTAAATGACAATGGCAGAATCAGCAGCAGCAGCCATGTTAGAGAGAAAAGAAAACATGAGGGCCGGGGTTATAGTCTGAAATTTTTGAACTCGATGTTGAGTCTTGAAGGCTGTAAAGTGAATAATCGAAAGATGAGGTGCTGTTCGTCGAGATTACGTTGAGGTTCGTTGGAACAGTGTAAGAGGCCGAGGACGGAGAGGTCAGAGTGGGAGTGGAGTGGAGATTAAAGTAACAGGCGACCGGAAACTCAGGGTCACACGTACAGAGTGAACGTAGGTGTTCTGCAAAGCGGTCACTTAATCTGCGTTTCTAATCGCCAATGTAGATGAGACCGAATCGTGAGCAGCGAATACAGTATACTAAATTACAAGAAGTACAGGTAAATCGCTGTTTCACCTGCAAGGAGTGTTTGGGGCCCTGGACAGTGGGAAGGGAGGAGGAAAAAGGGCTGGTGCTGCATCTCCTGCGCTTGCACATGAAGTTGCCGTGGGAAGGGGAACGTTGTTTGGGTGACAGAAGAGTTGACCAGGGTGTCGCAGAGGGAGCGGTCCCTTTGGAATGCTGAATGCTGACGGGAGGGGAATATTTGTTTAGGGTGGGATCACGCTGGCGGTGGCGGAAATGGCCCAAGATGATCTGTTGAATGTGGAGGCTGGTGGGTTGAAACGTGAGGATGAGGGGAACACTGTGGTGATGCTGGAAGGGAGGGGAAGGGGTGAGAGCAGAAGTGCGGGAAATGGAACGGACACGGCTGAGGGCCATGTCAACCACAGTAGAGGGGTGATTCCCGGGTGAGGAAAAAGGAAGAGTCATCGTGGCACTAGTGTGGAAGATGACATCGTCTGAACAGATGTGGTGGAGACTGAGAAACTGAGAGAACGGAATAGAGTCCTAACAGGGAGCAGTGTGGGAGGAAGTGTAGTCAAGGTAGCTGTGGGAGTCAGTGGGCTTATAGTGCATGTTTCTCGATAGACTACCCCCAGAAATATAGGCAGAGTAGTCAATGAACTGAAGGGAAGACTCGGAGATGGACTATGTGAAGGTGAGGAAAGGGGGAAAATTGATAGCAAAGAGTATGAATGTTCTAGTTCCGGGCGAGAGCAGGAAGCGGTACCAATACAGTCATCAATGTAACAGAACAAGAGGTGAGCGAGGGGACCTTATTAGGACTGGAACAAAGAATGTTCCACATATCCCACGAAGTGGCAGGCATAGATAGGGCCCATGAGGGTCCCCATAGCAATACCTTTAATTTGGAGGAAGTGAGTGGAGTCAAAGGAGAAGTTGTTCAATTTGAGAACAAATTCAGTCAGACAGAGGAGGGCGCTGGTGGATGGGGATTCTTTGGGCCTCTGTTCAACGAAGAAGCGGAGCGCCCTCACGCCGTCCTGGTGGGGGATGGAGGTGTAGAGGGATGGGACGTCCATAGTGAAAAAGAGATGGTTGGGGTCAGTAAATTGGTAAATGTTAAAATGGCGGAGGACGTCGGAAGAAACATATCTGTAGGTTTTCGCTGATCCTCCTCGCCCCGTCAGAAACATGAGTAGTTATCTGCTGAAACCGCTAACTACCCTTCAACTGGCGAGTCTTTCAAATTATGCCACGGGTGTTTTATCCTTTCAGTGACAATTCCAACAGACCTGATATTTTGCTCCCACGTTGAGAACTTTGAACATGTAACGTGAAATTTGAAATGTTCACCACATAGAATAATTAAGTTGAATAAACTTCAAACTGCTCCAAGTTTGCTATAAATGTCGATTCGTGTCTGTTACTGGACTAAGACTGTGCACCTACTATATGAGTATTGTCTGATATTTAATCATCCACCTGTCCAACTTAGACTTGAATGTTGACACTGTTTATGTCTCAAACACTAACCTTGCAAGTGAATTCCACAGCCTTATAACCCATTATGTACAGAACTTTCTGCTGCACTTTGCTCTAAATCTCTTACATTTAATCTTCTATCGATGACTCCTCATTCTTGGTCTCTCAACTATTGGAAAGACACAGCTTATATCTATCCTTTCCCAAACTTCCATCATTGTAGACAATTGTATCACATTGAAGTTCAATATTGTCCAACGGAGTCAATTTTTTTTAAAAGTATACTTCATTATCTCTGTGTTTGCCCAATAAGAGATAATTTTAAGCAATCCATGTACTAGGGCATTAAAAGCATTCCTTAAATGAACTGCTGCAATAATAATTGAATAGGACAGTTCGGTGCCTCATGTTACATCACACTGTGGTCGATTTTCAAATTACGCCATGAAGCTGGAGCTGCAGATACTTCCTGCATTGTAGAAACCGTTTGATTTTCATCACCATTGATTTCAATGGAAATAAAATTTGAGTGTTTCCACAATGGGCCGCCAATCCATAAATCAAATATTACCTGGCAGAGGGAAGTTGAAAATCTAACTGCAATGTTGCCCGTCATTACTCTTGTCACCACAATTCGGAAAACATTTGATTTACCTAAGCTAAACGATATGCTGAGACCTTTTGACTGGTATAAATGGACAAGGGCGGGGAAGCAAAACCAATGTAAACGCATTGGTCGCCTGTGAATCGCACCGGCTAATATTCAGTTCCGTTGTCTTTAATAGACCTGAATATCAGGCGAGTCCTACACTGCTCCACAAATGTGATGCCGCCTGTTTTATCTCCCCACCTATGTCTAATTTCCCAAACAATAGAAGAACAATAGCAGCGTTGCATCAGACCCTGTGCACTGAACCCAGTCAAAGCATAAGCACATGTACGGCATTACCGAGTATGTATAATGCATGTCAGCTCTGAACTTATTTCACCTCAAACACATGCTGGGGGGGCAATTGGCTAACCACCAACAATAGGCGTGGGGATTGCGGTACTCCATTAACCCGCAATCATCCATTGCCTTGCAGGCAGCATAGCAAATTCATACTGCCTACTGCTTTATATAAGTTCAGCGTGTAGCCAGCGCACCCGTGTTGTTCATTGGATTCACGCATGAGGAGGGGGTGTATTATCGCCATTGGCGAGCGCTACTTAAAGGCAGCCTGCACCTCTTAAACGGAAGATGCATTGTGGCATTAAGAAGTGGTGGGAGTCAATCGAGAACTGATTCTTTGCGCTCATAATTTGAGCATTTGCTGAACATGCTGAAATGCATGCACCAAGGTTTTCAGACACTGCACTGGTCTTTGTGAAACTGTTGGAAATAAGGAGAGATATCCTGTATCCACAGGAGGCAGGAGGTTCTCCAGACAGAGGCTCAGGAGGCAGTGGGAAGAAGTAGCGGAGGAGGCCAATACCAGGAGTGTTACTCCAAGAATTTAGTGCAGGAAGCAGGTTAACGACCTCACACGAGATTTCAAGGTCAGTGAGATCTTTTTCGAATGGGACATCCACTGCAAATCTAGCCTCAACCACTTCTTAATTCACTAAACCCCATCACGCACCTGGCAACAATCTCGATCAATATGTACTCAACTCTTCAATTGATATGCTTTACCTCACCCTTAACTCTGTTGCAAACCTCGAACCCGCAACTCACAGCTCGCACTCAATGTCAGCTATTCAACTATGACAGCCACCTCAACCAAACATATTGCACGAGACTCATTGACCTACTTCCCCTTTCTTACTTGAGGAGCTGCCGCGTAACATCAGGCTGCAGAAACGAGCTGGAGTAGGACCAGCGCCTGCATGTTTTAACCCCATGGAGGAGACAGTGCAGGCCCTCATGGGAAGGGGCGTTTCTGAAACCGTGTCCACTGGCGGGGCTGAAGCAATTGATAATGGTATCAGCATCCCTAATCCCCCTTCTCTCATCCCGCATCTCCCTCATTCCACAATCTCTTCTGACTGAGAAGCTGCAGAGGATGTAAGAATGCATTTGTTACTTTCTCCTCTCTCATCAGCACAACCTAACCCTTTTTCACTTTTTCATTTAAGATGCCCAAGAACTGGAACCCGCCCAGTCAGTGGAGGAAGAGGAAGAAAAACGTGAAGATTAACAGAAACCGTCAATTCATCTTTGAGTCGCAGCCAACAGCTCAGATATTGGCCCTGCACATATTTTAGTGGCTGGGATAGAGGAGGGGTCTGCACGTGGTGAGACACCGGACACAAGTGCGCAGGACTCTGTATGGGGGGAAATAATAGCACAGGCACCAACTCGCTGGAGGGCGCTTTCACACTTTAGTTCTGCGGCAAAGGACATAAATGAGGACTTCAATGGGACAGGCTGGAGTAGCAGGCTGATGGGGGTGTACATCCAAATGCTTGTTGCACTTATCACGTCAGGGGATGTGGTAACTGAAGTGCGGTTATACATGCAGTAGAATTAAAAGTTCCATCGACAATTCCCCTCCCTATGAATAAAATACAATCACAGGAAGGACGGAATAAAACCCAGATCAATTGCCCTAAATACACCCCGGGACTGACAAATGGGCTAGTGGTACTGTCAAATCGGATATATTGTACTGTGATGTGCATCACGAGGTGGTGCCAGTAATATTGAATCTGACTGAAGAGGGACTGCCGAATTGGTGCAAGCCAGAGGCAGCGCGGTTATAATGGATGGATGATGCGGGAATGAATAGCAAGATTTTGCGAAACGACTAGCATAACACTGGCGGAATCGAAATTAGAGCCGTTCTATCACATGGGCCCTAAAGAGGTTAATGGATTTAACAATAACTTTGGGGAAAATCGTACTGAGATCATTGAAGAAAACGATGTCGGTTAAGGGATTAAAGTGTATCATATCAGAAGGTGACGGACTGTGATAAATGAGGCAGCAACTGTTTTTAACACTGGAATTTTCCTCGTTAATAGTTTAGATTTGGTCAGCTTTGATCAATCCGTAAAGGCGGTTCGAAATCGTTTAAGGGAAATTTTGAATAAAATGAATGGTCTGGAACAAAAGGAATTGAAGGAGGATAAAATTATGACCATTTTTCTGCAGGATGTCGTTAAATATTTAGAATACCACGCTAAAATTTAATCAAATTTTAATGCAGGCTCGGATTGCCTCTAGTGAGGCCGCATGTTTTGATTTGTGTGTAACGTATGGATCTTGGAAATGGAAAAAAGCCCTTGCAAACCTGCAGAGCATTGCTGAGGGGAAGCTGCACTCGGGGGTGACTGATCAACACCTGAGGGCAATGTCCACTTATCAATTTACCATGATGCGGAGATGCCGGTGTTGGACTGGGGTGGACAAAAATGAGATGTCGCTCAACACCATGTTATAGTCCAACAGTTTTATATGAAGTCACGAGCTTTCGGAGCGCTGCTCCTTCGTCAGGTAAAGTGAAGGAATACAAATCAGCAAAGCATATATAGACAGAAAACAATGGCCTAGAAATTCGGGTGGCCGGCTTGCCGCGGGGATAAGGATCACACGCGCTCTTACCTACCGTGCCTGCCGTTGTGTTTCGGGCCCACAGGAACTTCGGGTCCTGGGCCTCTCCCGAGTGCCAGCGCGCAGTGCTTGCGTCTCCCAGGGGCGCAGTTAGTGCGATGCAACTCCTGGGATCACGTGGGTCATGGAGCACCAATGGCAGCAGACCATCTTTCATTCATAGATTTGACAGTAGACCTGTCAAATCTGTGAATGGAAATCGGCCCCAAAAGAACAGCTGAACGTCAAATAAATTTAAAAAAACATCACTTTAATAAAATAACTATAGTTAAATAAATTAACCAATTTAAACAAAAAATTAAATTTTTGAAAAAATTTTAATTCTTTTACAAATTATAAAAATAAACTTACCTTTCTTTTAATCTCTAAAAAAGATAAACCTGTTGAAAAAAATTTTAAATTATACTTAATTAACTACTTAACTTGTTCAAAAGGGGTCTTACGTCTCCTTTTTACTTGTGTAAAATCTTCCATACTTACCCTCGCGTTGAAAACTGAAAAAAAACCGAAGTGTGCTGCGTGCACGCAGCCTCCAGTGCGCACGCGGTTCACCTAGGGACCGCCCCCTACGCCATACCGGAAGTGCCGGTTTCCCGCGCATGCGCAGTGCATGCAGGAAACCGGCACTTCGGGAACGAATACGGGTGAGTACGCAGCGGGTACTCTCCCGAGAACGGCCGAATTTTTGTGCCAATGTGTAGCTTACAGTGTCAGATGACTGCAGTAAATCTTTCTGACTGCCCTCCATCACACCTCGGCAGAGATACAATCAGACCAGTCAGGAAGGCATTACATCAAAGACACAGCAAAATACAGCTAAGACAATGAGGTGGGGTCACAGGGGATCCAACTTGTCAAATGCTGCAGTCTGTATGGTTAAGCTTTTTACTTTTTTTTAAAACTGGAAATCACATCTGTGAACAATCCAACGATGACTCGAGTCTGGATGACTCTACGTCATGTAGCGTGACATGAAACCAAGATCCCGGTTGAGGCTGTCCTCATGGGTGCTGAACTTGGCTATCAGTTTCTGCTCAATGATTTTGCGTTGTCTTATGTCTCGAATGCCGCCTTGGAGAACGCTTACCCGCAGATCCGAGGCTGAATGTCCTTGACTGCTGAAGTGTTCCCCGACTGGGAGGTAACAATCCTGCCTGGCGATTGTTGTGTGGTGTCCGTTCATACGTTGTCGCAGTGTCTGCATGGACTCGCTGATGTACCATGCTGCGGTGCATCCTTTCCTGCAACATATGAGGTAGACAACATTGGCCGAGTCACATGAGTATGTACCATGTACCTGGTGGGTAGTGTCCTCACGTGTGATGATGCTATCTGTGTTGATGATCTGGCATGTCTTGCAGAGATTGACGTGGCAGGGTTGTGTGGTGTCGTGGTCGCTGTTCTCCTGCCAGCTGGGTAATTTGCTGCGAACGATGGTATTTTGAGGTTAGGCGGCTGCTTGAAGGCGAGTAGTGGAGGCGTGGGGATGTCCTTAGCGAGTAGTTCGTCGTCATCGATGACATGTTGAAGGCTGCGAAGAACATGGCGTAGTTTCTCTGCCCCTGGGGAAGTACTGGACGACGTAGGGTACTCTGTTGGTTGAGTCCCGTGCTCGCCTTCACAGGAGGTCTAAGCGATTTTTCGCTGTGGCCCGTCGGAACTGTCGATCGACGAGTCGAGCGTCATATCCCGTTCTTATGAGGGCGTCTTTCAGCGTCCGTAGGTGTCCATCGCGTTCCTCCTCGTCTGAGCAGATCCTGTGTATTCGCAGGGCTTGTCCATAGGGGATGGCTTCTTTAACGTGGTTAAGGTGGAAGTTGGAGAAGTGGAGCATCGTGTGGTTGTCCGTGGGCTTGCGGTAGAGTGAAGTGTTGAGGTGTCCGTCTTTGATGGAGATTCGTGTGTCCAAGAATGAAACCGATTCTGAGGAGTAGTCCATGGTTATTTACCATGAATATGTGTAAAGTCAGGGGGTTGGTATGGGTGTACCCGGTGAAACATGAATGCCATTTGCTGGAACAAAGCAACATCACCCTGTTCGGGATGGTATTATATTATCCCATTTTGCCCAAAAGGGCCACCCCAAATCCTTTGTTCCGCGTGGAGAATATAGGAGTACGTCAGGGAGACCACTTAATAAGGTATGACGAACACCAGAAGTATGTGGCCCTAGTGGATGGGACCACATGGATGACGGAGATCTTACCGGTTGCGTTCAAGCTCGGGACACATTAATCTGCCCTTATGACGAGCTAGAACACGCAGCGCCTGCGTGCGTGTTTGATTGGGATGGGATAGCATTGGACTGCACATTGAAAGTGATTGCGGGCAGCATTTTCCCGTATGATCTGAGTATCAACGGAAGTGTGAATATTATGTCACTACATTGCACCGCGAATACCGGTATGGTAACAACCTGAATTGTCCATGTTGCGACGGGAACTTTTGTTTTACTCCAGTCCAATCTGTGACACTTGATGCGTGGGTTTTCTTAAGCATTTATTCGCATAGACAAGTAGATATTGTTGTAGAACATAAGCTAAAAGAGCAATTGGACTATTATGTGAATCGATTCAGCTATGATACTGCACCTCTGCCAGAACCCTTGGTAGAGTTAATGAAACACTTTGATCAGTCCCAAAAGCACTTTTATGCCTTGGCCAAGAAAAACCGTGAAATGCATAAAGCTATCCTTAAGGTTGGGGACGTTTCATCCTGGTGGGATATCGGTATGACTATTGCGGTTCATTCCTCGATAAAAAATGATCTCCCACGTGTTGGTCATTTTTTAGTTGGTGATTGTGTTATATTTACTGATAATAACTTGTTGAGTCAACAGGAGACGCAAGCAGCAAGAGTGGGTTAAACTTTTGCAGAAGATGCCGAAGGAAGAAGACAAGGCCTAAAAAGTGTAAGTGCCTGTGACCCCTGATTCGGGTGCACATCCACTTGAGGGTGGGCTGTAAAAATAAGCCATTTGCCTAAAAAAATTGCTGTAACTTGATCAAACTTAAATTTGACTAAATTTAATACACCAGCATGCTTCGAGAAGTTGAGAGGTTGGTTCCTGTGGGAATTTTTTAACGAAAACTGTTCACAGATAACGAAGACCTTGGACAGAAACAGAGACTTCCTGCTGGAATGTAAAACAGACTGCTACGGCTGTAAGATGTAAAGGCTGCCAGCTGCCTTTTAATAGATAAGGGAAACAGAGCTTGACAGTTCTGCGGAGAAGAAGCGGTTGACCTGTTAAGCCGTTGCTAAAACAGGAACAACTTAAGACTTTGGATTGCAGCCAGCATTATGGCCCACTGACTGACTGACTGACCACTGATAAGAAGAAGAGAAAAACAACTACTGGCTATTTTTTGTATAAGTTTGGGACACATTTACTGTGGGCGGGTGACAGGTTTTAATGTATAAATGTTGCTATAAAAATACACTCAGGGCTGCAGCTGGGTAGTTGTCAGAAATCAGATGTCGAGTCATTCCCGAATTGACCAATCGTTGGTGCTCGTACCGACGTGGTGTTTTGCTTATTATCGCTTCAGCTTAAATTAAAGGGATAGCACTGTGTATGCTAAAGTATCATCGGGAATTGTTATATTCGACATAACTGTCGGATGTTTATTTGTAATGTCTTGCTGATTTTTAAGTAAAAGATGATTTTCACAGATTCATCGGGTTTCGTGTTGTATGTTCGACGGGTCTGAACTTCGGAAACTATTAGACGTGGCGAGGGGCGATTTCCACACATCTTACAGTACTGACATTGAACCAAATAAATGCTGCCATTTCTCATTTAGTCCTGATTATAAACCTAATGATTGCAAGCCCCGGAGTGTTTTAGCACTGGTTTTAGACCTCATGAATTTCCCAACTCCCGCAAGAATATATACCGATTTTATACTGATTTGACACTGACTGAAAGCGCACACTGTATAATTTTGATTTTCATTATAGCAAATGACGGTATCCTTTACGATTGTGTCCACCTTTTACTGTTGAATGCACTTTTTTGTCCACAGTCAGTCACTAGATTTCGAGGGGTGCTGTTGATACCAAACTTAATCCAGTACATCCCGGCTGAAGCAAATGTAGTAATTCCTTGAGACAAAGCAGGACTTCCTTAAATCTCCGAGATTTTGCGGGCACAATCTCAAAATGGACGTAATTAATGCCTTGTAATTAATTGACTTCATTGGCCCAAAAAATTAGTCACCAATTGCCGGTTTTCTGCATGCACTGCGCATGCGCTGAAAACCGGCACTTGGTTTTTGGAAAAGGGGGCGGTTCCTCGGTGCACCGCGTGCGCGCTACAGGCTGCGCGCACGCTGTGCACTTAGTGCTTTGGACGCGCAGGTAAGGACGGAAGATTTTAGAAATGAAAAAAGGAGGAGTAAGACCCACTTTTAACAAGGTAAGTAGTGAATTAAGTATTATTTTGAATTTTTTTTAACAGGTATATCTTTTTTAGAGACTTTAAAGACAGGTAAGTTTATTTTTATAACTTTTTAAAAGATTTTAAATTTTTTCAAAAATTTAATTTTTTATATAAAATGGTTAATTTATTTAACTATACTTATTTTATTCATGTGATTTTTTTTTAATTTAATTGAGGTTTAGCTGTTAGTTTGGGGGTGTGTAAGATTCATAAATTTCACAGCACGTATGTGAAACTTATGAATGGAAGATGGTGTGCTGCCATTGGCTCTAACTGAGTCACGTGATCCCACAGCTCGCACGAATTCACTACGCCGGTGGGATACGCAAGCACTGCCCAGCTGATGTCTAGAACATCAAGTTCGTGCGAGCTGGATCTGAAAAAGCCAACGCGGAGTGAGAGATCGCGGGGAAGCCTTACTCAGTCTGTAATTTCTGGGCCATTATATTTCAACAACTACAGTCACCTTACTTATATTCAACATTTGGCCCTGATTAATTTATTTTCCCTGTTATGAGTGATGAACTCATGTACTAATTGTTGCTCGACAGTCATACGCCACTAAACCGAGGTTGTTCGCATAATTACTTAACGAGTTGTTTATGGTGGCCAACCAGAGAAAACAACTATACATAATTTAATAATTTGATCAGACTCGGTCGAGAATTGCAAAGAATCACCATGCTCTGAGTGAAGAAATGTGTCCCCATATAAGTCCTAAATGGCAGACCCCTTAATCTGAAACTGTGACCCCTGGTTCTAGACTCCCCAGCCGGGAGTAACATCCACCCTGCATCTAATGTGACAGGCCCTGTAAAAATGTTGTATATTTCAATGGGAACACATCTCATTCTTCTAAACTCTGGAGAATATGGGCCAAGTCTATTCAATCTCTCCTCAGAAGACAATCCCCCATCCCAGGAACCAGTCTGGTGAACCTTCGTTGCACTCCATCTATGGCAAGTATATACTTTCTTAGGTAAGGAGACCAAAGCTGTACATAATACTCCAGGTGTGTTCTCATCTGGGCCCTATATAATTACATAAAGACGTATTTACTCTTATACTCAAATCCTCTTGTAATAAAGGCCAACACACCATTGGCTTTCCTAATTGCTTGCTGTACATGCATGTTAAGTTTCCGTGATTCTTCATCCACCTGTCCAATTTAGACTTGAATGTTGACATTGTTTTTGCCTGTTACACGCACAGTCTGATATCGAGTTCCATTGTCTTTAATAGACCTGAATATCAGGCGTGTCGTATAATGATCCACAAATGTGATCCCGCCTCTTTTGTCTCCCCGCCCATGTCCAATTTCACACCCAATAGGAGAACTATAGCAGCGTTGCATCAGACCCTGTGCACTGAACCCAAGCCAAACATAAGCACAGGCACGAAATTACCAGAGAAAACAAAGGGCACGTCAGCTGTGAACTTATTTCACCTAAGACACTTGTTGGGGGAGAAATTGGCTAAGCCCCAAACATAGGCGTGTTGATCATGGTACGCCACTAACCTGCGCCCATTCCTTGCGTTGCAGGCAGCATGGGGAATTCTGCTCCCTACTGCTTAACATAAGTTCAGCGTGCATCCAGCCCACCCGCTCTGTTCATTGGATTCACGCATCAGCAGGGTGTGCAATATCCCCTTTGGCTAGCGCTACTTAAAGGCAGCCGGCACTTCTTGAGGGGAGTTGTATTGGGGCTGGAAGAGGACATAGGAGTCAATCGAGAACTGATTCTTTGATCTGGTAGTTTGAGCATGAGCTGAACTTGCTAAAGAGCGTTTAACAAGGTTTTCAGACAGTGTACTGGCCTTGTTGGAAGAGGTGGAATTAAGGAGAGATATCCTGTATCTGCAGTTTTGCAGAAGGTTCTCCAGACAGATGCTCAGGAGGCAGTGGGAAGAAGCAGCGGCGGAGTCGAATACCAGGAGTTTTGCTCCATGAACATGGATGCGGTGCACGAAGCAGTTTAACGATCTCGCACGAGTTTTTATTGTCAGTGAGTTCTGCTTCAAATGGCACATCCTATGATCTGCAACTCTAGCCTCATCCACTGCTCAATTCACTAAACCCCATCACCCACCTACCAACAATCTCTATCATTACCTGCTCAACCCTTCAATTCATATGCTTTACCCCATCCTCACGCACATAGCACTGTTGCAAGCATCGCACCCGCAACTCACACCTCGCACAACACTGGCAGCTATTCAACTATGACAGCCACATCCATCAAAAATATTGCACGGATTAATTGACACAATTACCCCTTTCTTACATGAGGAGGTGGCGCTTAAAAGCAGGCAGCAGAAAAGAGCATGTGGTGGACAAGTGCGCCTGCATGTTTTAACCCCCATGGAGGAGACAGTGCTGGCCATCCATGGGAACGGGCATCGCTGAAGCCGTGGACGCTGGTGGGGCTGAAGCGATTGATGTTGAGGGTATCAGCATATTTAATCCTCCTTCTCTCATCCCGCCTGTTCCTCATTCCTCAATCTCTTCTGGCTGGGAAGATGCAAAGTTTGTAAGAAGGCAGTTCTTACTTTCTGCTCTCTCATCACCACAACACAACCCTTGTCCTTTTTTAATTTAAGATGCCCGAGAACTGGATCCTTTCCAGTCAGTGGAGGTAGAGGAAGAGGAAAATGAAGAGGAACAGACGCCATCTATCCATGTTACAGTCGCAGCCAGCAGTTCAAATATTGTCTCTGCACATATTTTAGCGGCTGGGGCTAGAGGAGGAGTCTGCAATTGGTGAAACACCGGGAACAAGTGCGCAGCACTTAGGGTGGATTGAAAGAATAGAACAGGCGATATCTCACTGAAGGGCGAGGTCACACATTAGTTCTGCTGCAGAACTTAGATGAGAACTTCAATGGAACAGGCTGCAGAAGAAAGCTGATGGGTGTATACATCACTCCCATCAGAGTTTACTGCCCTTATTCATCCTTATCTCCACCCAGACAGATTCTACTTCCTGATCTTATTGAATTGCAGAGCAGGCTCGAGGGGCCGTATGGCCTACTCCTGCTCTTATTTCTTATGTTCTCTTATTTCTTATGTTCTTATGTTCTTATCTCTCAGGTTAACTATATGTCTTCTCTTTTCTAATTATAAACCCTACAAACCGTTCGTTCTTATGATAGCTGCAATCGCTCCATGCTGGTACCATCTTTGTGAATCATTTTTGCACTTTTTCCAGTGCTTCGATGGCCTTTTTATAGTATGGAGCCCAAAACTGAGCAAAGTGCGGCTTGACCACGGTCCTATACAAATTTAACATAACGTCATTACTTTTGAATTCTATATTCCTGTAAACACATCCCAGTGCTTTGTTAGCATTTTAATTGTTTTGGTGACCTGCGATGCTACTTTAAATGATGTGTTCACCTGTATCCCTAGATCCCTTCGCTCTTCTACCCCATTCAGTATCTTATGTTCTTAGGTTATGGGGTTGTTTATAATTTTCCTACCAAATTTCATTACCTCATAATTAATTATGTTGTAGTTAATTTGCCAGTAACTGTCCAGTCTGCAAGCCAGTTTAATATTTGTTGAATTGAATATTCCCTTGTGTATATTGAATCCATGTTACACATTATGTTGAAACAAAATCAATTTAAAAAACATTTTTGAAGTTAATTTACCATAAAGATAATTTCGACTTCCTTCATTATATTAGAATTAAATCTGACTCAGAGAAAATTCCCTGTTTAACTCACTTATTCGCTGTGTTGTTTCTATTTGGTCAGTCTAGTATGTTTACCTGAAGATTGTCTGTACAGTTTTATTTTTAAAACACAATTTCGTTGATTTACGTTGCGTTTTTGCCACTTCGGCCACCCAATATTGACAAGCCATCAGTATAAAACATGTTTCACGTTTTTATTGAATCTGTGAATTCAAATGATACGGTGAGCGCTTCTAAATTTATTGAACGTTGGTTTGTTAAAGCAATCAGATGTTGTTAAAGTTTGAAACCATTTAGTAATTTTCAAAGAACCGATGGGAAATCGCTGATTACAGTATCTACAGACAGATGTCTGACGAAGTTAATTTCACATTCATGGCCATCCACCGAAATGTTTTCAGATCCTGGGATCCTCCCACTCCCAACAATGGTGTCAAACACTTCGTACTGCTCCCTAGCCAGAAAACAGATTCCACTCGCCACTTCTGCAAGACTCCGGTTCGACCTCTCCGGTACTGCCAAAGGAAAGGATTATCCAGGGATCAATTCTCTGAATACTCCATTCCAACTTCGGCTTAAACCCAAGCACCCTCCCGCCAGTGTCAATTAGCATCAGAAACGCTACCGCAGCGCTGCAGAACCCGGAGCCATCATGTTGTCCAGTCACACCTCAGCACACCGACTGCAAAACTGCTGCATTTAATCCTGAATCCATAATCTGATTTTTCTTAATCTAAAAATAATGTCCCAGCTTTACTAAATGTTAGACCACTGCCTCTATTGGGCAAAATCTAAGTTCACGCAATGCGCTGCAGGTGAGCCGCAGGACTCCCACACCAATGCTCTGATATTCTAGAACGCCATTATTGATAACAAAATCTATCTCACCCTCCTAATCCTGCCGAAGCCCACAACTAACCCCCACCCCCACCATTATCATTAAGTGGCGGCAAAGTGCTTCAACTTGCTATCTCTTCTCAAACACTTTATTCTGTGCTGGAGGCCGTAAACAGGTAAGACGCGATTTCTCATAGTATCTCACGATTTTTTAAATAGGAAATAAGACGACGGTTTTCGCGTTCAACCAGGAATGGACAGAATCAGTGTGTTACTTGCCTGAATACAAGTAAAAAGCAGGGAAATCATGTAATAAAATTCACTTACTCAGTCACCTTAAACCATTAGCCGGGAGAGAATGTAATGATTCTTATCAAGCTTATCCCCTCTGTAATTCTAATTTGCACGGCCGGGGTTTGCAGCTTCCGCACTCTCGAACTAGCAAGCCCTGTCCCTCGTTTTTTTCATTTTAATTGAAAATAATATCAGGCTGGCGAGCGCAGAAACAGGAAACGCCGGTTCATATGCTGTCTCTGAGGGTGAGGAAGTCGACGGAAAGTTACTCGGTGCACATTTCTATTGAACAATTTGGGTCCATTTGCAAGGCTGCAATTGGAGTAATTTTAGTTTGGGACGATAGTTTCGATTAGATTCTATCACATTTATCGCCCATTACACACCACTTCATGTTTCCTTTGCATTTAAGACAATGCTGCCTGGCGTGCGGTCAATTCGATATCGCCCATTTTGCATTCATTCCCACAGTTAAAATGATTCCTGTTGTGTTTTAATTCGGTGAAGTCATTTAACTTACTTAAATAAATGCGTTATTAATCCCAGGGGGCGCTTAATGATATTTATCAACTTATCTCTGAATTTACTCTGGGACACTGCATAAATAAACGTGTTGGTGCACAAACTCAAAGTGAGAAGCATATACCCGGATTGTTCCATATTAGTGAAAGGGTCATTGAAATTTGTCTCTAAAAATTGAGTATCTGCAAATTGTACAGCTATATAATATATGAATCTGACCATCCATAAAAGTATAACATTGCCAGATATGGCGAGCATTAAAATTATGGATTTCCTTCGGTTCTCCGTCTCGGGATCATTTTGATTGTCAGCATTGTTGTTTCCACTTGAAGTCACTTTCTTACTCTATTGGTCAGTACAATGTCCATTGAGCAGTAAAATAAGCACAAATGGTGCAAATGGAGCTAAAACTTTAACTATGTTTCTCTCGCCACAAATGCTGTCTGACCTGCTGAACATTTACAACATTTGCTATTCTTAAATGCAATTTTAAATCCGAGCCAAATACTGGCATCGCACCTGGATTCTGGTAGGTGAATATTGTTGATAAGTTTAAAATATCCATCAAGGTATGTTTCCCACTAACTTTCTGGGAATGTGCCCGTAGCTGCGATTGTTTGTCACTATTTCCAGATATCCATATACCATGGGCGCATTTGCCGCTGTGTTTTGGTGAAAGGCGAGATCTCGAAAAGCGACAACTACTCGGAAGGTTTACACTCACAGGGCAAAGCTGAAGGCTGCGAGTGTGAAACTGAGCGATATTGGATGCTGCATTAAATTGAGGACAGCTAATGGTGGGAGCCAGCACAGTAAAGGCCATCACGCTGCTTGAACCCCAATGTCAAGGTGCGGCAGAGTTTGTAATGATCGCAACGCCAGCTATGGGGAAGATTTTGGGCCGTATTTCCGATCGGAGGATTCATGCGTGCGGAGGAAACAGATTTTTGCAGGGCCAAAAAGTAAACTGCCTTTTTTTAAAGTATTTTTAAATGATAAATTAATGAATTAAAACAAAAAATATTGGGCCAGAAATTCGGCCCTCCGGCTTCCTGCGGGTGTAAGCATCGCGCGCGTACTTACCTACCGCACCTGCCATTGTGCTTCGGGCACTCGAGGAATTCGGGTCCTGGGCCTCCTGCAGCTTGCGTATCCCAGGGGCGCAGTTAGTTCGAAGCATTCTCTGGATCACGTGGGCCACGGAGAGGCAATTGTAGCAGGGAATTTTCATTCATAGATTTGATAAAACCACACTAAAACTTCAAATATATTTTTTAAAAAGCATGACATTTTTAAAATTACTATGGGCCGAAAATTGATCCCGGGACGCGAGAGTACGCACTGCGTACTCTCGCGTATTCCCACTCCAATTGCCGGTTTTCTGCATGCCCTGCGCATGCGCTGAAAACCGGCAATTGCTCTTCTGAAAAGGGGGCGGGGCCTGGGTGCATCGCGTGCGCGCTACAGGCTGCGCGCAAGCTGTGCACTTCATGCTTTGGACGCGCAGGTAAGTAGGGAAGATTTTGGAAATGTAAAAAGGAGGAGTAAGACCCGCTTTTAAGAAGGTAAGTAGTGAATTAAGTATTCTTTTGAATTTTTTTTTACAGGTATATCTTTTTTATAGACTTTAAAGACAGGTAAGTTTATTTTTATAACGTTTTAAAAGATTTTAAATGTTTTCAAAAATTTAATTTTTTATTTAAAATGGTTAATTTAATTAACTATACTTATTTTATTAATGTGATGGGTTTTTTTTTAAATTTAATTGAGGTTTAGCTGTTATTTTGGGGGGGTGTAAGATTCATAGATTTAACAGCCATGCTGTGAGACTTATGAATGGAAGATGGTGTGCTGCCATTGGCTCTAACTGAGTCACGTGATCCCACAGCTCGCACGAATTCACTACGCCGCTGGGATACGCAAGCCCAGCACAGCTGATGTCTGGAACATCAAGTTCGTGCGAGCTGGATCAGAAAAAGCATAAGCGAGGTGAGACAACGCGGGGAAGGCTTACCCCCGCGGGAACAGAGCGAGATCAATTTCTGGGCCTATAAATTACATAAATTAACTACGTTAAACAAAAATTTACATTTTTGAAAAAAATTATTAAACTTTTTAACGGTGCTAAAAATAAACTTACCTTTCTTTACATAGAAGATAGGAGAAGGAGTAGGCCATTCGGCCCGTCGAGCCTGCTCCGCCATTCAATGAGATCACTGCTGATCATCCAAATTCAGTACCCAGTTCCTGCCTTTTCCCCATATCCCTTGATCCCTTTAGCCTTAAGAAATATATCTAACTCCTTCTTGAATATATTTAATGAACTGGGCTCCACTGCCTTCTGTGGTAGAGAATTCCACAGGATCACCACTCTCTGGGTGAAGAAATTCCACCTCATCTCTGTCGTAAATGGCTTACCCCTTATCCTTAGTCTGTGACCCGTGGTTCTGAACTCCCCGATCATCGGGAACATCCTTCCTGCATCTAGTCTGTCTAGTCCTGTTAGAATTTTTTAATTTCAATGAGATCCCCTATCATTCTTCTAAACATTCTAAAACAAATCGAAGAGCGTTCAGAGATACACACAGAGAGTCAGATAGTCAGTTGTACACAGCTGAGCAGCCCCGCGGATAGGGTGAGATTTTGGATTTCAGCATGAACAGGCATTGTGAAGAGCTGAAAGTATGTAAAAAAGATAAAGCTGTTGAAAAAATCTTTAAATTGTACTTAATTAACCACTTACCCTGTTTAAAAACAGGCCTTGCGCCTCCTTTTTAAATGTGCAGCTTTTCCATACTTACCCTCACGGAGAAAACTGAAAAAAAACGAAGTTCGCTGCGGGCGCACTGCTTCTCCCGCGCACGCGTTCGACTTCTGAACTCCTTCCTTCCTGGGAACGAAAGTTCTGGTTTCCCGCGCATGCGCAGTGCATGCGTGAAACCGGCACTTCAGGTGGCCTTACGGGTGAGTGCACAATGCGTACTCAGCCGACAAGAGACGAATTTCTGGCCCAAGTTCTTATTTATACCTGCGAGAAACCTCGAGTGACACACGAGCATTGCACAATGTTTGGCATTAGTTACAGTCATTTGAACAAACATGTGCAGCCGAGCCGTATTTACTGCCGCCGGTCAGAGAGTGGGATATCTTGCAATTATATTTAAAATTGGAATTTCTTTTATAAATGAAACATCTTGAAAGCTACACTCCTAAATTAATGGTACCGACTCCTGAAGCTGTGGATAATCGTATATAGGAGCAGGGAAGACATGTGATGAAATAAATGCGCAAATTTGTGGCAGATCAGCACCATCTAAATTGTCGATACATCATATTTTTATTTTTAATTGAAACTCTATATAGTATATATATAAAATAAGATATAAGATGCTCCGTGGTGCACTTGAGATCGAAGAGCTTTCAGAGATACACACAGAAAGTCAGATAGTCAGTTGTATACATCTGAGCTGCCCCGCGGATAGGATGAGATGTTGGATTTCAGCATCAACAGGCATGGTGAAGAGTTGAAAGAGACAGGGTTTGGTGTGATATATACCGAGTGTGCGAAAAATGAATATGGTTAAGGATCTCAATAGCCGTTTGGAAGTGATGTGGGAGATTATAGCCGTCAAAGTTAAGGAATTGGATGGTGAAAAAGAGAGGTTGGCCCAGAAATTAAACATCGATTGTTCCCGCGGGGGTAAGGATTCCCCGCGTTATTGCACTCCACGCCTACCTTTTTGTTTCGGGCCCACACGAACTTCAGTTTCAGGGCCTCTCCCTGTTGCCAGCGTGCAGTGTTTGCGTGCCGCAGAGGCGCAATTAGTTCGTGCGAGCTCTGGGATCACGTGATTCAGTTAGAGCCAATGGCAGCACACCATCTTTCATTCATAGTTTTGACAGCAAGGGCTGTCAAAGCTATGAATACTACAAGCCCCCAAAAGAACAGCTAAACCTCAATTAAATTTTTAAAAAAGCCATCACATTAATAGAATAACTATAGTTAAATAAATTAACCACTATAAACAAAAAATTAAATTTTTGAAAAAATTTAACATCTTTTTAAAAGTTATAAAAATAAACTTACCTTTCTTTAAAGTCTCTAAAATAGAGAAACCTGTTGAAAATTTTTTAAAATAACACTTAATTAACTACTTACCTTGTTAAAAGGGGGTCCTACGCCTGCTTTCTTCTTTACGTGTAAAATCTTCACCACTTACCTGCGCGTTCAAAACCGAAAAAAAAACTAAGTGCACTGCGTGCGCACAACCTGTAGTGCGCACACGGATCACTTAGGAACTGCCCCCTTTGCAATAAACGAAGTGCCGGTTTCCCACGCATGCGCAGTGCATGCAGGAAACCGGCAATTCGGGACCTAATACGCGAGAGTACACAGTGCGTACTCTCGCGTATTAGTTCTAATTTTCGGGCCATTATGCCGGCTGTCGAACCGGAATTTGGAGCGGGACACGTTTTATATATATTAATCTCAGTCTTGATATTTCAATTGACCTAAACCCAACAGCTTTTTGGAGGAGAGAGTTCCCGATTTCTTCCACCGTTTGTGTGAAGAAGAGTTTCCAGAAATCACCCCTAAACGGTGGAGCTCTAATTTTAACGTTATGTCTCACCAGAGGTAATAGTTTCTCTCTATTTACCCTTCCAAATCCTTTATTTATCTTAAACACCTCAGATAGATCACCATTAATCCTTTATACTCAAGGAGATACAAGCCTCATGTGTGCAACCTGTCCTCGTAATTTAAACCTATTAGCCCCGGCATTATGCTGGTGCATCTGTGCTGCACCCACTCCAAGGCCAATATATGTTTCCTCAGGTGGGTTGCCCAGACTGAACGCAGTGCTCTAAATGGGGGCTAGCCGGATTTCTATATAATTGCAATGTCACTTGCCCCCTTTTTATTCTAGCCCCGTTAAGATAAAGGTCAACATTGAATTAGAATTTTCATGAACAAAAGAATTAGGAGCAGGAGTAGGCCATACGGCCCCTCTAGCCTGATCCGGCATTAGTAAGATCATGGCTGCTCTTCGAACTCATCTCCACTTTCCTGCCCTATCCCCATATCCCTTAATTCATCTGGAGTCAAAAAAAGCTATCTATCTCTGCCTTGAATATACTCAACAGCAGCGCATTCACAGCACTTTGGCGCAGAGGATTCAAAAGATTCACATTTCTTTGAGTGATGAAAATCTTCCTCATCTCATTCTTAAAAGGTCGGCCCCTTATCGTGAAACTATGCCCCCTAGCTCTAGGCTCTGCAGCCAGGGGAAACAAACTCTCAGCATCAAACCTGTTAATTTGCCCCCAAATCTTATATGTTTCAATGAGATCACCACTCATTCTTCAAAACACCAGAGAATATTGGCCAAATCTACTCAATCTCTCCTCATATGACAATCCTCCCATCCCAGAATGCAATCTAGTGTACCTTCGTTGCACCGCCTCCAAGGCATGTTTATCCTTCCTTAAATAAGGAGATCAAAGCTGTGCACAGTATTCCAGGTCTGGTCTCACCAGAGCCCTGTACAATTGTAGCAATACTTCCTTACTCTAATACTTCAACCCTCAAGCAATAAAGGCCAACATGCAATTTGCCTTCCTAATTGTTTGCTGTACCAGCATGTTAACTCTCTGTGTATCTTGTACTAGGAAACCCAAATCTCTCTGAACATCAACAATTAAAAGTTTCTCACCATTTAAAAAATATTCTATTTTTCTATTCTCGCTACCAAAGTGAATAACCTCACATTTCCCCAAACTATACTCCATCTGCCACCTTATTGCCAAATCACTTAACCTGGCTATATCCATTTGCAGTTTCTTTGTGTCCTCCTCACAGCTTATTATTCCACCTAGATTTGCATCGTCAGAAAACTTGAATAGATTGCACCCATTCCCTTCGTCTAAGCCATTCATATAGATTTTAAATAGCTGAGGCCCAAGCACTTGTGCCCTTATCTTGCTTAACAAAATGTTATGTGGCACCTCATCGAATGTCTTTTGGCAATCCAAATATACTACATTCACTGGTTCCCTTTTATCTACCCTGCTAGTTAGTCCTCAAAAAACTCTAATAAATTTGTCAAACACGTTTTCCCTTTAATAAAACCATGTTGACTCTGCCTACTCATATTATGATATTCAAGGTGCCCTGATACCACTTTCTCAAAAATGAATTCCAGCATTTTCCCGACGACTGGTGTCACGCTAACTGGCCTGTCGGTCCCTATATTCTCTCTACCTCTTTTCCTTTATATTTGCTACATTGCAATCCGCTGAGACATTTCCTAAACCTAGGGAACTTTGGAAGATTACACACAATGCATCCACTATCTCTGTAGCCACCTCTTTTAGAACCCGTGGATGTAGGCCATCAAATCCAGGGGATTTGTCGGCTTTTAGTCACATTAATTTCTCTACTGATATTAATTACTTCAAGTTCCTCACTTTCATTAGCCCCATGGTTCCCCACCATTGTTGGTATACCTTTTGTGTCTTCTACTGTCTTCTGCCATTTCCTTGTTCCCCAATATAGTTTCTCCTGTCTCAGCCTCTAAGGGACCGACGCTTACTTTTGCTACTCTCTTCCGTTTTACATACTTGTAGAAGCTCTTACAATCTCTTTATATATTTCTTCATAATTTACTCTCATATTCTCTTTTCTCCCGTTTCATCTATTTTCTTTGTCACCCTTTGCTGGTTTCTGGAGATCTTCAATATCGTAGTCTTACTATTATTCATCGCAGGATGATAAGCCTCTTTTTTAAATCTAATACTATCCTTAACTTCTTTAGATATCCACGGATGGATCACTTTTCCCGTGGAGATTTTATTTCTCAATGGAATGTATATTAGTTGAGAATTTTGGAATATTTATTTAAATGATAGCCACTGCTAATCTACTGTCATAGCTTTTAATCTAATTTTCCAATCTTCCTTAGCCAACTCGCCCCGCATATCTACGCATTTGGCTTTGTTTAATTTTAAGACTAGTGTCGAACTTAAGAATGTCACTCTAAAAATCAAGGTGAAATTTCATCATATTATGATCACTGTTTCCTGGAGGGTCCTTTAGTATACGTTTACCACTTAACGCTGTCTCATTGTACAAACCTAGATCGAAAATAGTCTGTTCCCTGGTTGGTTCCATCCCGTATTGTTGTCGGCATCTGTCTCGAATACATTCGCTGCACTTGTTTCCCAGACTACACCTGATAATTTGATTTGCCCAATGAATATGCAAATTAAAGTCCCCCACGGTTATTGTATTACCTTAGTTACAAGCTCATCTTATTTCTTGATTAATACTCTTTCCAATAGAATAGCTACTGTTAGGGCCCCTATAAACTACTCCTACCTCTTTTTTCTGCTCCTTGATATTTCTTATCTCCACCCATTCTGAATCTACTTGCTGATCTTCTGCGCCAAGATCCTTTTTCATTATTTTTTTTAACTGTCGACTAGCTTTTAGTAATGTCTGTACTTGGACTCATAAATCTGTCTGCTCCTCCACAGTTCCTACCTGCTTACCATTTAGAATATACTCTGATCTATCTGTCTTCGGTCCGATGTGGACGACCTCACACTTCCCCTGGTTGAACTCCATCTGCCACAGATATGCTCACGCATTTAATTTATTAATTACCCTTTGCAACCGTCTGCTCGCAACTACACTATTTACTGTCTCACATTTGTGTCGTCAGCAAACTTGGATATATGGTTCTATATTCCTTCATCTACGTCCAGTATAAATGTAGCGAAAAGCTGAGGCCGCAGTACAGTTCCTTGGGCCGACCACAAGTCACATTCTGACAATCTGAGTACACACTCATTATCACTGCACTCTGCATCTTATTGCCTAACAGGTTTCCTGCCCATATCAATAGGACGGGGAAATGATCTCGAATTCGAACACCGAATTGATATGAGCGACCCCTCACAAACTGAGCATGTTGGGACAGTTTGACTGAACTTTTTGCATTGATTCTATAACAAAGTAAGATTAATGTTGGTTTAATTATGCTTAATTTCAAATAAGAAGGGCAAATTTGATTTCAAATTAGATTTACCAAGCTGAACCATTACAGGAATTCCATTGCTCCGATGGCAGTGGTGAACTTCACTGTGCAGACCCGTCAGGCTGTGCAAAAGGAAACATCGAATCTGCATGGTTTTTTTTTTTCTCCCGGACCTTGTTTGGAAATAAACGAAGAAGAAAAAAATAGATGATTAGTGAGGAGAACAGCCAGGTTTTAAGGCCAGTGCATATGGATTGACAACTGATAGAGGTAAATGATTTAATCTTTCTGCTTGTGGTACAAATAAGGCAAATTTTATTGAAAGGTGCAAGCATATATAGACATTAAAACACTGTCTCTCAAGCTATTTGGTTTGTCCACCTCCCATTATTTGAATTCAAGGTACTTTCTGTAGCCGGATACATTGCCAGTGCCACATTCTAAGTTTTAACTTGCCTTTAAATCTGACTGGAGATCTGAACTCTGTGGGTGGACTTGAAATTTTCATTATCCAGCCTGGGAAAAGTCCAGGTAAGATTTGTTTCATTCCAAAATAGCTGTGCCTTATATAAAAATTCCTCCCGCGGGAGGGTATATTGCCACCTCCTGTGTAAATAACTGGTGATATTAAAGTACATTACATAGCATCCTGTTGTGACTTACCCAGTCGATGTATTGTGTAGCCTGTGATTAAACTCTGATCGTTAGATTTAGCCTGTGAATTCACCTGAAGACTGCTCCTTTTCGGTTTTGATATAATCAGCTGAATTTGGTGGGCGCCCCACGTGATCTCTGGTGTTCCTTCCCAAAATTGGTGTGTAATTATTAATCCTGGTCACACGCAAGTTAGAACAATATTGGTTGGGCCAAACCAAAAACAGAGAATATCAACTCCTGAGGGAGCTGATCAAGTGATCACTTAATCAATGCCTGGGAGACAAAGTAGGGTTGGAAATTCAGCAGGCCTGTATAAATCGACAGACAGATATTTCGTCAAAGCAGCTGATCAGCTGAAACCCAATAAGTTCCAACTGCGCAACTAAGAAGTTCACAAAACGACAATTCTAGTTTCATTTTATATCATAAATGCAACCGATTGGAAACCAAGGAAGCGGCTTCGGGCCCTAAAGCGTGACAGTGCCACAAGTGGAGAGAACATAGGTTAGTTTCTGAGGTTATGGTCCGTGAGACAAAAAATGGTTGATCAATGTGAAATGGGGAAAAATACAGAGTAATTAAACCATGAAACATGTCGGTGAGAAAGGCGGAAGTAGCATATCTAATGACAGCGGTAGAAGTGCCGCTGCACCATGCTGAAGCTGTTAGCATGACGACATTGAACCGAGGCCCCTTTCTGCCTCTCAGATGTACGTAAAATATCCCATGGTGCCATTTCGAAGAGCCAGATTCTGGGAGTTTGATGATCCGAGCTTTTTGTGCCAACTGATAACCTTTCGTGTCTTACAAGGATTCTACTTTTTCTGGGATCATTGTGATGCTGTGTTTCTCGATAAACTGAGAAAATCCTGTCTTACTCCGTCTTATGTTTCCCTGAAGTGCGGACCTTTTTCCAGACACGGCTCCAGAAATACTTGGAAAATATCCCCAAACCCCTATGTTTCACCCGTAGATTTTGAGCAGTGATATTTCCTGAGGGTCGTCGGATGCCTCTCTAATTGGGGAGTCGTCTTCTTCAAAATTATCCGTAGGTTCGTCCTTATCAGCAAGATATCTATGCCTCTTCTTGAATTGTTGTTTTAAGAGACAGTACCAGTTTGAGGGCGACATTTATTTTAATTAAGTGTTGAGCTGTTATTACATGGTGACTAAAATCATATTTCATAACCTTTCCGTACAGAGTCGATATGTCAGCGAAGGCTGCATTGGAAATTACCACATCACCACTGGATTAGGTCGGGAGCCATGATCTGGGTTCCCCGCTCCTGAATGATATTTCGGTACATGTTGGTGCGGATTCAGATGATAAATTTCAAGATTCTATGATATAAAAGGCACTTTTTAAGCGTTATGATGTTTAATTTTCCATAGGTAGGACTCGCGAATAAGAATTAATTCGGTTGGCTGAATCTCAAAGGGATTCCCATGACATCTATAGTAGTGATGATCCAGAGCCAGTTGAAGGAATTCACAATTAGTAATCAGTTTTAAGATGCATAATTATTTAATATGAACGAGCACATAATTGTGCCTTTTCATTTATTCGGTATTGGGATGTAGACGTCGCTGGCAAGGCCACCATTTATTGCGTATCGGAATTAACCTTGAGACAGTGGTGGTGAGCCGCCATTTTGGACGGCTGCAATCCATGTGGTGAAGGTACTCCCACTGTACTATTAGGTGGGGAGTTACAGGATTTTGAACCAGCGACGATGAAGGAACAGCGATATATTTTCAAGTTAGGACGCTGTGTGACTTGAAGGGGAACTTGGATGAGGCGATGTTCCGTTTCGCCTGCTACCCATGTCCTTCTAGGTGGTAGAGGTCATGGGTCTGGGAGCTACTGCTGAAGAAGCCTTTGCGAGTTTCTGCAGAGTATCCTGTAGATGGTACACATTGCAGCCATTTTGCACCATTGGTGGGGGCAGTGAATATTTAATGTGGTGAATGGTGTGCCGATCAAGCAAACTGGTTTGTTCTGGATGGTGTCGAGATTCTTGTATGTTGTTTGAGCTGCACTCACTCAGGCAAGTGCAGAGTATTCCATCACACTCCTGAGTTGTGCATTTTAGGTGGTGGAAAGTCTCTGGTGCATCAGGAGGTGAGACACTTTGCCACAGAATACCCAGCCTTGACCTACTCTTATAGCCACAGTATTTATGAGGATGGTGCAATTAAGTAACTGCACTGTGATAAAACTCAGGATGTTGATGTTGGGGGATTGGACGATGGGCATGCCATTGGATCTCAAGGGGATGGTTAGACACTGTCATGTTGGAGATGGTCAATGCCTGGCATTGTGCAGCTCGTATGTTACTTGCCACTTCTCAGACGGAGTCTGGATGCTGTCCAGGTCTTGTTGCAAACCAGCACGGATTGCATCATTATCTGTGGAGTTGTGAATGGCACTGAACACCATACAATCTGCAGCAAACATCCCCATGTCTGACCCTATGACAGAAGGAAGGTCATTGATAAAGCAGCTGAGAATGTTTGGGGCTAGCACACTGCCCTGAGGAACTCCTGCAGTGATGTCCTTGGGTTGAGATGATTGGCCTCCAACAACCACAAAGATCATCCTTTGCTCTAGGTGTGACTCCAGCCAGTGAAGAGTTTATCCTGATTCCCATTGATTACACATTTTACTAGGGCTCCTTGGAGCTACACTCGGTCAAGTGGTGACTTGGTGGCAAGAACAGTCACTCTCACTTCAACTCTGTAATTTAGCTCTTTGTCCATATTCGTACGAAGGCTGTAATGAGGTCTGGAGTCGAGTGGTCGTAGCGGAAACCCAACAGAGCGTCCGTGAGCAGGTTATTGTAGGGTAAGTCCCGCAGAACCTGAATTATTCTACTAAGGTACTTACAGACAAGATAACGGATCGGTAACGTTGCAGTTTGTGCCAAAATCTGGTATCGCGGCCAGGAACATGCGGGGCAAAATGTGTGCATTCAATAACACATTAGACTTCATTAACAACTGCCATTAAGAAACAAATGATCGGAATTTGCTTGTTGTTGTCCACCAGGAAAACCATTCATCTGCAGATTTTAGATTGGCCAATATTGCTGATATCTCTGAATCAGTTAAAATAGGGGAGACATTCGGCTCTGTATGCCACTTTTTAGGTGTCATACGGCCTCCTTACTCTCTAAAATGGACTACGAAATGCGCGTGCAGATTTCCGGCTGGAAACCTGTGCAGGGAGACAGAGGAAAGGATAGCAAGGATAGAAGCAAAAGAGTGAAAGGAGAAAAGCAAAAGTGGAAGGCAGAGAAATCAAGTGTGTAAATCAAACAGGGCCACAGTAAATGATAATTTTAAAAGGACGAAGAGTGTAAAAAAAACAAGCCTGAAGGCTTTGTGTCTTAATCCGAGGAGAATTCGTAATAAGGTGGATGAATTAGCTGCGCAAATAGATGTAAACGGATATGATATAATTGGTATTACGGAGTCTTGGCTTCAGGGTGTCCAAGGCTTGGAATTCAACATTCAGGGGTATTCAATATTCAGGAAGAACAGGCAAAAAGGAAAAGGAGGTGGGGTCGCATTACTGGTTAAAAAGGAGATTAACACAATAGTAAGGAAGGATATTAGCTCTGATGATGTGGAATCTGTGTGGGTATAGCTGAGAAATACCATGGGGCAGTAAACGTTAGTGGGAATTGTATACAGACCCTCAAACATTAATGCTGAGTTTGTGGATGGCATTAAATGGGAAATTAGAGATGCGTGCAATGAGCGCACAGCAGTTATCATGGTTGACTTTAATCTACATATAGATTGGACTAACCAAATTAATATCAATACTGTGGCGGAGGACTTCCGAGAGTGTATACGGGATGATTCCCTGTAACAATATGTCGAGCAACCAACTAGATATCAGGCCATCTTAGACTGGGTATTATGTAATGAGAAAGAATTAATTAGCAATCTTGTTGTGCGAGGCCCCTTGGGGAGGAGCGATCATAATATGATAGCATTTTTCATTAAGATGGAGAGTGAAGTAGTTGACTCAGAGACTAGGGTCCTGAATTTAAATAAAGGAAACTACGATGGTATGAGGTGCGAGTTGGCTAGGATGGATTGGGGAATGTTACTTAAAGGATTGACGGGGGATACGCAATGGCAAACATTTAAAGATCGCATGGATGAGCTACAGAATTTGTTCATCCCTGTCTGGAATGAAAATAAAATAAAAAAGGTGGTGCAACCGTGGCTAACAAGGGGAATTAGGGATAGCATAAGAACCCAGGAGAGGACATTTAAATTGGCCAGAAAAAGCAGCAAACCTGAGGATTGGGAGAAGTTGAGAATTCAGCAAAGGAGGACAAAAGGATTAATTAAGAGGGGGAAAATAGAGTATGAGAGTAAGCTCACTGGGATCATAAAAACTGACTGCAAAAGCTTCTATAGATATGTGAAGAGAAAAGCATTGATGAAGTCAACCGTATGTCCCTTGCAGTCAGAATCAGTGGAATTTATAATGGGGAACAAAGCAATGGCTGACCAATTAAATACGTGCTTTGTTTGTTTCTGTCTTCACAAAGGAGGACACAAATAAACGCCCAGAGATGTCGGGGAACATAGGGTGTAATGAAAGGGAGGAACTGAATGAAATCAGTATTTGTAGGGAAATGGTGTTAGGGAAATTGACGGGATTGAAGGCCGATAAATCCCAAGGGCCTGATAATCTACATCCTAGGGTAATTAAGCAAGTGGCCCTTGAAATAGTAGATGCATTGCTGGTCATCTTCAAAAATGTTATAGACACTGGCACAGTCCCCATGGATTGGAGAGTAGCTAATGTAACCCCAGTATTTAAAAAAGGTGGTAGAGAGAAAATGGGGAATTATAGACCAGTAAGCCTGACATCGGTAGTGAGGAAAATACTAGAGTCCATTATAAAAGATGTAATAGCAGAGCACTTAGAAAACAGTGACAGGATCGGACGAAGTAAACATGGATTTACAAAAGGTAAATCAAGCTTGACTAATCTACTGGAATTTTTTGAGGATGTAACTGGTAGAATAGATAAGGGAGAACCAGTAGATGTGGTGTATTTGGACTTTCAGGAGGCATTCGATAAGGTCCCGCATAAGAGATTAGCTTCAAATTTAAAGCACATGGGATTGGGGGTAAGGTACTGACTTGGATAGAGAACTGATTTGCAGACAGGAAGCAAAGATTTGGAATAAACGGGTCTTTTTCGAGTGGAATGCAGTGGCTCGTGGGGTACCGCAGGGATGGGTGCTCGGACCCCAGCTAGTCACAATATATCTTAATGATCTAGACCAGGGAACTAGATGTAATATCTCCAAGTTTGCAGACGACACAAAGCTGTGTGGGCGTGTGTGCTGTGAGGAGAATGCAGATAAACTCCAGTATAATTTGGACAGGTTGGGTGATTGGGCAGTTGCATGGCAGATGCAGTATAATGTGGATAAATGCGAGTTATCCACTTTGGTGGCAAAAACAGGAAGGCAGATTATTATATGAAATGCAATAGATTGGGAGAAGGGGAAGTGCAACGAGACCTGGGTGTCCTTGTGCACCAGTCGCTGAAGGTAAGCATGCAGGTGCAGCAGGCGGTTAAGAAGGCAAAGTTATGTTGACCTTCATAGCGAGAGTATTCGAGTACAGCAGCAAGCATGTCTTGCTGCAGTTGTACAGCGCCTTGATGAGAACACACCTTAAGTATTGTGTGCAGTTTTGGTCGCCTTCTCTGAGGAAGGATGGTCTTGCCATGAAGGGAGTGCAGCGAAGATTCACCAGACTTTTACCTGGGATGGCAGGAATGACGTAAGAAGAGAGATTGGGTCGATTAGGCTTATATTCGCTAGAGTTTAGAAGTATGAGAGGGGATCTCTTTGAAACTAATAAAATGCTAACATGACTAGACAGACTAGATGCAGAAAGGATGTTCCCGATGGCGTGGGAGTCCAGAACCAGAGGTCACAGTCTAACGATAAGGGGTAAGCCATTTAGGACTGAGATGAGGAGGAATTTCTTCACCCAGAGCGTGGTGAACCTTTGGAATTCTCCACCACAGAAGGCAGTTGAGGCCAATGCATTAAATATATTCAAGAAGGAGATTAATATATTTCTTAAGGCTTAAGGTATCAAGGGATATGGGGAGAAAGCAGGGGCAGGGTTCTGAATTTGGATTATCAGCCGTGAGCTCATTACATGGCAGAGCAGGCTCGAGGGGACAAATGGCCTACTCCTGCTCCTATCTTCTATGTGTCTATCAAATGCGCAGGGTGCCACTTTGGTAAAGGGGTTTTCAGGGCAAACACTGCATTTTCTCTGGCTGTCAAGGTGACAGTGATTCTTAATTTTTATGCCATGAGGAGACTGCAGGTGGCCTTCGAGCAAACGTCGAGCAGCTCTGGGCCTAAATGGCCTGGCTTTGGACTGCAACATGTCGGCCTGTGCTGCAGCAGTCTCGGCTGGCTGGCTTATAGGCAATAGTATGTGCACCAGTGTAGTGGCGGGGTGGGGGCAGGAATGCTGCCATCCTGAGAGAGGAAAGAAGGTTCATGCACTTTGAAGTCACTGCCACACATACAGGGCGGCGCCTCAGCAATCCTAGTAATCTGTTGGATGACAGATGGATCGACTGCTGTGGGGCCCTGGACGCTCCCTTCAACAGTGGTTTCCAGACCCATGAGGGCACAATTCTGTGCTTCCACTGTAGAACTCAGACCTTTAATGGAAGCTGCTTATGCTGCAATAGAAGCTTTGATATTGGCCCTCAGAAGCTGCACCATGGTGAGTTCCACAGGTGTACTGATGGAGGTGACCAACCGTTCTGCTGCCCGCTGTTATGTTGGAAAGGATGGGCTCCGAGCTCTGCGCAAAGCCCTGTGCCAAATTGGTGCTGGACTCCTCCATGTTCAATGACATTGAGGGCAGGTTTCTGCCAAGCTTTCCGGTGCAACAATTCTTTGGGTGTATACATCCATCTGCTTTCTTCTGCACCTTATCCCATTGAAGTCCTCAACTAATTCCTCTGCAGCAGTATTAATGAGTGATCTTGCCCTACAGCGACTTGGCGCCTGCGCAACTCTTGCACTCCACCCTAAGTCCTGCACACTTGTTCCTGGCTTCTCACCACATGCAGACTCCTCCTCTACCCCAGCCTCTAAAATATGTGCAGAGTCAATATCTGAGCTGTTGGCACGACTGTAAGATGGATTGACGGTCTCTGTTCATCTTCATTTTCTCCTTCCTCTCCCTCCACTGACTGGGCACGATCCAGTTCTTGGGCATCATAAATGAAAAAGCGACCAGGGTTGTGTTGTATTGATGAGAGGGGAGAAAGTAACAAGTGCATTCTTACACACTCTGCATCTTCCCAGCCAGAAGAGATTGAGGAATGAGGGAGAAGCGGGATGAGAGAAGGAGGAGTAAATATGCTGATACCCTCAACATCAATCGTTTCAGCCACGCCAGCGGCAACGGCTTCAGCGATGCCCCTTCCCATGATGGCCAGCACTGTCTCCTCCATGGGGGTTAAAACATGCAGGCGCACTTGTCCACGTCAAGCACTTTCCTGCTGCCTGCTGTTAAATGCCGCCTCCACATGTAACAAAGGATGAATTGTGTCAATGACTGTCGTGCAATATGTTGAATGGATGTGGCAGTCATAGTTGAATAGCTGTCAGTGTGTGCGAGCTGTGAGTTTCGGGTGCGATGCTTGCGACAGTGCTTTGTGCCAGAGGGTGGGGCAAAGCATATGAATTGAAGGATTGAGTACGTATTGATAGAGATTATTAGTAGGTGGGTTTTGAGCTTTTGTGAATTGAGCAGTGGATGAGGCTAAGGTTGCAGATCATAGGATGTGCCAATTGAAGAAGAATTCACTGACCTTGAAAATTCGTGTGAGATCGTTAAACTGCCTCCAGCACCGCATCCATGTTCTTGGAGCAACACTCAGCGTATTCGACTCCACTGCCTCCTGAACATCTGTCCAGAGGACCTTCTGCAACCCTGCAGTTACAGGATATCTCTCCTTATGTCCACCTCTTCCACTAAAACAAGTACAATGTCTGAAAACATTGGTGCACGCTCTTCAGCATGTTCAGCTCATGCTCAAACTACCGGAGCAAATAATTCGTTTTCAAATGAGGCCCACCACTTCTCCCAGCCACAATGCACCTCCCCTTTAAGAGGGACAGGCTGCCTTTAAGTAGCGCTAGACAATGGCGATATTGCGACCCCTGCTGATGCGTTAATCCATGAATAGAGCGGTGTGTTAGATGCACGCTGAATTTATGCAAAGCAGTAGGTTGCACGAATTTATCATGCTGCCTGCAACGCAACGAATGTGCGTGGATTAATGGCGTACCGAGATACCCACTTCTACTTTTGGGCGTTAGCCAATTTCTCCCCCAACATGTGTCTTAGGTGAAATAAGTTCAGAGCTGACGTGCCCTTTGCTTTCTCTGGTAATGCTGTGCATGTCCTTATGTTTGGCTTGGGTTCAGTGCACAAGGTCTGAAGCAACACTGATATAGTTCTGCTATTGGGTGTGTAATTAGACATTGGCGGGAGTCAAAACAGGCAGAATCACATTTGTGGATCGGTATACGACATGCCTGATATTCAGTTATATTAAATCAATGGAACTGAATATCAGACGGTGCGTATAACAGTCGACCAATGTGATACCACCTGTTTTACTTCCCCAACCTTGTCCATTTGCCCCAATCAAAAGGTCTCAGCATATCGTTCAGCTCAGCTAACTCAAATTAATCCCTAGTTGTGGGACAAGGATAATGACGGGCAACATTACAGTTCGATTTTCAACTTGCCTCTGCCAGGTAAAAATTATTTTGTGGATTGGCCGCCCATTTTGGAAACACCCATTTTTTTTCCCAATGTAATCAATGGAGATGAAATTCCGGCTTCACTGTGTAAGTTGAAAATCGACCACAATGTGATGTATCATGAGACACCAAACTGTCCTGTTCTATTATTATTGCAATAGTTCATTAAAGGAATTATGTTAATGCCCTAATACATGGATTGATTAAATTTATATCTGATTGTGGAAGCACAGAGATATTTAAGTGTACTTAAAAATACCTTGGAAAATATTGTACTGCAATATGATACAAGTGTTTAAAATGATGAACGTTTGGTTAAGGATAGATATAAGCAGCGTATTTCCATTAGTTGTGGGACCAACAATGATGAGTCATCGATACAAAATTAAATGTAAGAGATTTAGAGAAAAGTGCAGCAGAAAGTTCTTTACACAATGGGTTGTTAGACTGTGGAACTCATTTGCAGGGTTAGTGTTTGAGACAAAAACAATGTCAACATTCAAGTGTATATTGGACAGGTGGATGAGAAAATATCAGACAATATTCATATGGTTGTTGAATAGTCTTAGTCCAGCCACAGACACGAATTGAGACTTATATAAAACTTGAATACCTTGTAAAGGCTTCTATAGGTATTGTAAAAGCTTCTATTGGTATGTATACAAAGAAAACATTAGCGAAAGTAAATGTGGATCCCTTACAGGCTGAGACAGGAGAAATTATAATGGGGAACAAGGAACCGGCTGGGAAATTAAAGAAATACTTCGTGTCTGTCTTTCTGGAATAAGAAGCAAAACACTTCTCCGAAATAATGGAGAACCAAGTGTCTAACGAGAATGAGCAACTGAACGAAATTAGTTTTAGTAAAAAAAATGGAACTGGAGAAATTAATGGGACTGAAACACAGTAAAACTCCTGAACCTGATGGCCAACATCCTAGTGTTTTGAAAGATGTGGCAAAAGAGATAGTGAATGCATAGGTTGTCATTTTCCAAAATTCTATAGATTGGAAGGTAGCAAATGTAACCCCACTATTTAAGAGAGAAGGGAGAAAGAAAACGATGAACTACAGACCAGTTAGCCTGGCATCAGTAGTAGGGAAAATGCTATAATCTATTATTAAGAACGTGGTGACAGGGCATATAGAAAATAGTAATAGGATTGGGCAGAGTCAACACGGATTTATGGAAGGGAAATCGTGTTTGACAAATCTGTTAGAATTGTTTGAGGTTGACCTAGCAGAATAGATAAGGGGAACCAGTGGATGTGGTGTATTTGGATTTTCAGAAGGCATTCGATAAGGTGCCACACAAGAGGTTATTAAACAAAATTAGGGCTCATGGGATTGGGGGTAATATACTAGCATGGATTGAGGATTGGTTAACGGACAGAAAACAGAGAGTCGGAATAAAAAGGTCATTTTCGAGTTGCAAAGCTATAACTAGTGTGGTGCCGCAAGGATCAGTGGTTTGGCGCCAGCTATTCACAATCTACATCAATGATTTGGATAAGGGGACCAAATGTATTATATCCACGTTTGTGATTATATAAATCTGGGTGGGAAACTAAGTTGTGAGAGGGTTGCAAGGAGGCTTCAAAGAGATATAGACAGGCTAAGTGAGTGAGCAAGAACATGGCAAATTGAATATAATGTGGGGAAATGTGAAGTTATCCACTTTGGTAGCAAACATCGAAAAGCAGAGTAATTTTTTAATGGGGATAGTTTGGGAAATGTTGGTGTTCAGAGGGACCTGGGTGTCCTTGTACACGAATCACTGAAAGTTAACATGCATGTACAACAAGCAATTAGAAGGCAAATTACAACAGGATTTAAGTATACGAGTAAAGTCGTCTTACTGCAATTAAAGAGGGCCCTGGTGAGAACACACCTTGAGTATTGTGTACAGTTGTGGTCTCCTTACCTAAGGAAGTATATACTTGCCATACATGGAGTGCAACGAAGCTTCACCAGACTGGTTCGTGGGATGCAGGGATTGTCCTATGTTGAGAGATTGAGTAGAGTTGGCCCATATTCTCTAGAGTTTAGAAGAATGAGAGTTGATCTCATTGAAACATATAAAATTCCAAAGGGCTTGACAGGTTGATGCAGGGAGGATGTTTCCCCCTGCTGGGGATTCTAGAACCAGGGGTCACAGTCTCAGAATAAGGGGTTGGCCATTTAGGACTGAGATGGGGGGAAATTTCTTCATTCAGAGCGTGTTGAATCTTTGGAATTCTCTACCGAGTCTGATCAAATTATTAAATTATGTATAGGTGTTTTCTCTGGCTGCCCACATTAAACAACTCGTCAAGTAATTATGTGAACAGTCTCGGGTTTGTGGCGTGTGACTGTCGTGCAACAATTGGCACATGAGTTCATCACCCATAACAGTGAAAATAAATTAATCAGGTCCAAATTTGAAGTTTAAATAAGGTGACTGGAGTTGTTCTATCAGAGACCGTGAGTAGAGTTGACCTATAATGAAGCCTAGTTAATTACCAGGCATTAAGATTGAGATTTTGCCCGCAAATCTCGGAGAATTAAGGTAGTCCTGCTTTGCCCCATTCACTCTTGTCTATTTGTAAAGAAATTACAACATTTACTTCAGCCGGGATGTACTGGATTAAGTTTGGTTTGAACAACACCCATCGGAATCTAGTGACTGACTGTGGTCAAAAAATGTGCATTCAACTCTAACATGTGGACACAATCGTAAAGGATGCCGTCATTTGGTATAACGTATTTCAAAATTATACAGGGTGCGCTTTCAGTCATTCTCAAATCAGTATAAAATCGGTATATAAACTTGCGGGGGATTGGGAAATTCATGAGGTGTAAAACCAATGCAAAAACATTCCGGGGAGTGCAATCATTAGGTTTACAATCAGGACTAAATCAGAAATGGGAGCATTTATTAAGTTCAATATCAGTGCTGTAAGACGTGTGGAAATCGCCCGTTGCCCCGTCCAACAGTTTTCAAAGTTCAGAACCGTCGAACAGGCAACACAAAGCCCAATGAATCTGTGAAAATCTTTTTTTTACTTAAAAATCAGCAAGACATTACAAGTAAGACAGGTATGTCGCGTATAACAATTCCAGATTATAAAGGAGCATATACAAAGCTATCCCTTTACTTTAAGCTGAAGCAATAATAAGCAAAACACCACGTTCGTACTAACACAAACGATTGGTCAATTCAGCAATGACTAGGCATATGATTTCTGACAACTGCCTAGCCGCAGCCCCAGTGTCTTTTTACAGCACCTTTTACACCTTAAAACCTGGCAACCCGCCCACAGTATACGTGTCGCAAACTTATCCAAAGAATATTCAGTAGTTTTTTTTCTCTTCTTCTTAACAGTGGTTAGTCAGTCAGCCACTGGGCCGCAAGGCTGATTATATTCCAACATCTGAGGATATTCCTGTTTTTGCAACGGCTTAACAGTTCAATAGCTTCATCTCCACAAAATGATCAAGCTCTGTTTCCCCTATCTGTTAAAAGGCAGCAGGCAGCCTTTACATCTTACAACCGTAGCAGTCTGTTTTACAGTCCTAGGTCTTCTTTATCTGTGAACTGTTTCCGTACAAAGTTCCCATAGGAACCAACCTCTCAGCTTCTTGAAGCATGCTGGTATATTAAATTTGGTCAACTTTGAAGTTTGGTCAGGTTAAAGCAAAATGTATAGCAAATGGCTTATTCTTACAGTCCACCCTCACGTGATTGTGTACCCGAAGCAGGGGTCACAGGCACTTACACTTTGTTGGCCTTGTCTTCTTCCTTCGGCATCTTCTACAACAGTTTAACCCACTCTTGCTGCTTGTGTCTCCTGTTGATTCGACACGATATCATTAGTAAATATAACACAATCAACAATTGAACAATGACCAACACGTGGGAGATAATTCTTATCGAAGGGATGAATCTGAATACTCATACCGATATCTCACCAGGACGAATGGTCCTGGAACTTAAGGATTGCATTATGCAGTTCACGGTTTTTCTGGGCCCAGGTATAAACGTGCTTTTGGAACTGACTAATGCGTTTCATTAACTCTACAAAGTGTTCTGGCAGAGGTGGAATGGCATAGCCGAATCGTGTCACCTACTGATGCAATTGTCCGTTTAACTCATCTTCTGCAGCAATATCTACTTGTCTATGCGAACAAATGCTTAAGAAAAACCGCGCCCCAAGTCTCACAGATTGGACGGGGGTAAAACAAAAAGTTCCTGTTGCATTAGGACAAGCAGGCTGTTACCATACAGGTATTCCCGGTGCATTGTAGTGTCACAATATTCACCCTTCCCTCGTTACGGAGATTGTAGGGGAAATTGCTGCCCCGCAATCACTTTCATGGTGCAGTTCCATGCTATCCCATCCCAATCAAACCCGCACGCAGGGGCTACATGTTCTACCACGTCATAAGAGCAGATGAATGTGTCCCGAGCTTGAGCGCACCCGGCAAGATCTGGAGCCATCCATGTGGTCCCCTGCACTCGGGTCACGTAATTCCGGGGTTTGTCATACCTTATTATGTGATCTCCCTGACGTACTCCTATATTCCCACGCGGAACAAATGATTTGTGGTGGCCCTTTTGGGCAAAGTGGTATAATATCATACCATCCATAACAGGGTGATGTTGTTTTGTTCCAGCAAATGGCATTCATGTTTCACCGGGTACACCTGTACCAAATCCCTGACTTTACATATATTCATGGTAAATTGGTAAGTGGACATTGCCCTCATGTGTCGATCAGTCACCCACGAGGGTAGCTTCCCCTCAATAATATTCTGCAGGTTGTCACGGGCTTTGTTCCACTTTCCAGGATCCATACATTGCACTCACATCATTTCGTGCGGCCTCTCTACAGGCATTCCGATCCTGCTTTAAAATTTGATTGAATATTAGCATGGGATTCTAAATATTTAACCACATCCTGCAGATGAATGGTCATAATTTGGACTCCTTCAATTCCTTTTTTTCCAGACAATTCATTTTTGTTCAAAATTTCCCTTATACGATTTCGAACCACCTTTAAGGATTGATCGAAGCTGACCAAATCTATGCTATTAATGAGGGAGGTTCCAGTCTTAAAAACAGTTGCTACCTCATTTATCACAGCCCGTCACCTTCTGATATGGTCCCCTTTAATCCCGTAATGATAATAGTTTTCTTCAATGATCTGAGTACTATTTTCCCCAAAGTTATTGTTAAATCCATTAACCTCCTTATGGCCCATTTGATAGAATGGCTCTAATTCCGATTCGGATGTGTTATGCTGGCCCTTTCCCAAAATCTTGCTATTAATTCCCCCATCATCCTCCCATCTAACCGCGCTGTCTTTGGCTTGCACAGAGTTAGGCAGTCCCACTTCAGTCAAATTCAATATTACTGTAACCACCTCGTCATGCACGTCATGTTACAATATCATCCGAGTTGGGAGTACCACTAGCCCATTGGTCGGTCCCGGGGTGTGTTTAGGGCAAGTGACCTTGTGTGTATTTTGTTCTTTCCGTGATTGCGTTTTATTCATAGGGAGGGGAATTTTCGTTCGAACTTTTAATTCTACTACATGTATAACCGCACTTCCGTTAAATACATCCCCTTGCGTGATAAGTGCAAGAAGCATTTGGGTGTATACATCCATCAGCCTGCTTCTGCAGCCTGTCCCATTGAAGTCCTCATCTAAGTCCTCTGCTGCGGAGCTAATGTGTGACCTCGCCCTCCAGCGAGATGGTGCCTTTATTATTCTTTCCCCCCAACCAGAGTTCCGCGCACTGGTGTCCGGTGTCTCACCACGTGAAGATCCCTCCTCTATCCCAGCCACTAAAATATGTGCAGAGCCAACGTCTGAGCTGTTGGCTACGACTGCAAGATAGATTGACGGTTTCTGTTCATCTTCACTTTTTTATTCCTCTTCGTTCACTGACTGGGTTGGTTACAGTTCTTGGGTATCTTAAATGAAAAATGGACAAGGGTTGGGTTGTGATAATGAGAGAGGAGAAAGTAACAAGTGCATTCTTACACACTCTGCAGCTTCTCAGTCAGAAGAGATTGTGGAATGAGGGAGATGCGGGATGAGAGAAGGTGCATGAGTTATGCTGATACCATCATCATCAATTGCTTCAGCTCCGCCAGTGGCCACGGCTTCAGCAACGCCCCTTCCCATGATGGCCAGCACCGTCTCCTACATGGAGGTTAAAACATGCAGGCGCTTGTCCTCCTCCAGCTCTTTTCTGCTGCCTGCTGTTATGCGCCACCTCCTCATGTAAGAAAGGGGGGAGTATGTCAATGAGTGTCGTGCAATATGTTTGGTTGAGGTGGCTGTCATAGTTGAATAGCTGACATTGCGTGCGAGCTGTGAGTTGCGGGTGCGAGGCTTGCAACAGTGTTAAGTGTGAAGTAAAGCATATGAATTGAAGAGTTGAGTACAAATTGATCGAGATTGTTGCTAGGTGCGTGATGGGGTTTAGTGAATTAAGAAGTGGATGAGGCTAGATTTGCAGTTCATAGGATGTGCCATTCGAAAAAGCACACACTGACCTTGAAATCTCGTGTGAGATCGTTAAATTGCTTCCTGCACTACATCCATTTTCTTGGAGCAACACTACTGGTATTGCCCTCCGCCGCTACTTCTTCCAACTGCCTCCTGAGCATCTGTCTGGAGAACCTGCAGCCCCCCTGTGGATACAGGATATCTCTTCTTATTTCCACCTGTTTCACCAAGACCAGTGTAGTGTCTTAAAACCTTGGTGCACGCTCTCTAGCATGTTCAGCTAATGCTCAAACTGCGCAAAGAGTCAGTTTTCAAATGACTCCCACCACATCTTGCTGCCACAATGCATCTTCCGTTTAAGAGTTGCAGGCTGCCTTTAAGTAACGCTTGCCAATGGCGATAATGCACCCCCTGCTCATGCGTGAATCCAATGAAAAGCAAAGGTGCACTGGCTGCACGATGAAATTATGTAAAGCAATAGGCAGCATGAAATTACCATGCTGCTTGCAAGGCAATGAAACACTGTGGGTTAATGGTGTACCGCGATCCCCACACCTATTTTTGGGGTTAGCCAATTGCTCCCCCAGCAGGGGTTTGAGGTGAAATAAGTTCAGAGCTGACATGCATTTTGCGTCCTCTGGTAATGACGTACCTGTGCTTATGTTTAGCCAGGGTTCAGTGCACTGAGTCTGATGCAACGTTGCTATTGTTCTTCTATTGGGTATGAAATTGAACATAGGTGGGGAGATAAAACAGGCGGAATCACATTTGTGCAGCATTTTACGACACGCCTGATATTCAGGTCTATTAAAGACAACGGAACTGAATATCAGACGGTGCGTATGACAGGCGACCGATGCAATACCATTGGTTTTGCTTCCCCGCCCTTGTCCATTTGCACCAATCAAAAGGTCTCAGCATATCGTTCAGCTCAGGTAAATCAAATTATTCCCGAATTGTGGTGACAAGGGTAATGACGGGCAACATTACAGTTAGATTTTCAACTTGCCTCTGCCAGGTAACATTTATTTTATGGATTGGCGGACCAACGTGAAAACAGCAAAAAAAAAATTTCCAATGAAATCACTGGTGATGAAAATCAAACGGTTTCTACAATGCAGGCAGTATCTGCAACTCCAGCTTCATGGCGTAATTTGAAAATCGAACACAATGTGATGTAACATGATGCACCAAACTGTCCTATTCAATTATTATTGCAACTGTTCATTAAAGGAATGCTTTAAATGCCCTAGTACATTGATTGCTTATAATTATTTCTTACTGGGGAAACACAGAGTTATTTAAGTGTACTTAAAAAATATTGATTTCGTTTGACAATATTGAACTTCAACGTGATACAAGTGTTTACAGTTATGAAAGTTTTGAAAATGAAAGTTATAAGCAGCGTGTTTCCAGTAGTTGGGTGACCAAGAATGAGGAGTCATCGATAGATGATTAAATGTAAGAGCTTTAGAGCAAAGTGCAGCAGAACATTCTGTACATAATGGGTTATAAGGCTGTGGAATTCACTTGCAGGGTTAGTGTCTGAGGCATAAACAGTGTCAACATTCAATCCTAAATTGGACAGGTGGATGACGAAATATTAGACAATACTCATACCGTAGGTGTACAGTCTCAGTCCAGCAACAGACACGAATTGACGTTTGTTGAAAACTTGAAGGAGTTTGAAGTTTCCTTGGAAAAGAGCAGATATGGAGCGACCCAATTGGATTGTCCAACACCATGAAGGCAATGAGCAAGTTTATTCAAAAAAATTATTCTATGGAGTGAACATTTCAAATTTCACGTTACATGTTGAAAGTTCGCAACTTTGGAGCAAAATATCAGGTCAGGCAGGAATTGTCACTGAAAGGATCAAACACCCGTGGCATAATTTGAAAGACTCGCCAGTTGAAGGGAACAGTTAGCGCTTTCAACAGATAACTACGCATGTTTCTGTCAGAATGAGGAGGATCAGCGAAAACCTGTATATGTTTCTGTAATTGATTTTCTTAGTTTCTGCAAAAAAATATTGTGTATTTGATCCAATTCTATAAGGCCTGTCTTAGCCTACAGGCAGACATTAATATTAACCCAATAGCAAAATACTGCGGACGCTGGAAATCTGAAACAACAACAGAAAATGCTTGAAACACTCAGCAGGTCTGGCAGTATCGTGGAGATAGAAACAGAGCTAACGTTTCAAGTCGATGACCCTTCATCACAACTGGAAAAGTAACATGGAACTCATTTTTTTCTCCCCTTGTCCAGTCTCTTCCCACCTACATTTGCAACTCTTCCTACGCCCTCCGCCATTTTAACATTTTCCAGTTTACTTGCCCCCAGCCGTCTCCTTTTCGCTATGGACGTCCAATCCCTCGACAGCTCCATCTACCACCAGGACGGCCTGAGGGCGCTCTGCTTCCTTGTTGAACAGAGGCCCAAACAGTCCCCATCCACCACCGCCCTCCTCCGCTTGGCTGAACTTGTTCTCACATTGAATAACTTCTCCTTTGACTCCACTCAATTCCTCCAAATTAAATCATCTATGCCTACTCCTTCGTGGGATATGTGTAACATTCTTTGTTCCAGTTCTAATCAGGTCCCCTCCCTAAACTCTTTTTCCAGAACATTGATGACTGTATTGGTGCCGTTTCCTGCTCTACCCCGGAACTTGAAAATTTCATACACTTCGCTATCAATTTTCACCCTTCCTTCACCTTTACATAGTCCATCTTCGAGCCTTCCCTACACTTCATTGACTTATCTGTCTCCATTTCTGTTGATAGGCTATCGACCACCATCCACTGTAAGCCCACTGACTCTCACAGCTACCTAGTCTACACTTCCTCCCACACTGCTTCCTGTAAGGACTCTATTTCGTTCTCTCTTTTACTCTGTCTAAACCGTATCTGTTCGGGCACTTCCACACTAGTGCCACCGATATGTCTTCCTTTTTCCTCAACCGAGGATTCCCCTATACCTTGATTGACATGGCCCTCGACCGTGTCCATTCCATTTCCCGCACTTCAGCTCTCACCCATTTCCCTCTCTCCCACAACCACGATAGGGTTCCCCTTGTCTTCACCTTTCACCCCACCAGCCTCCACATTTAACGGATCATCCTCCGCCACTTCCGGCTCCGCCAGCTTGATCCCACCACAAAATACAATTTCCCCTCCCCTCCCCTATCAGCATTCCAAAGGGACCGATCCTTCTGCGACACCCTGGTCTACTCGTCTATCAACCCCAACACACCTTCCCCTTTCCACTGCAACTTCCCGTGTAAGTGCAGGAGATGCAGCACCTGCCCTTTCACCTCCTCCTTTTCCACTGTCCAGGGCCCCAAAAACTCCTTCCAGGTGTAACAGCAATTTGCTTGTACTTCTTGCAATTTAGTAACTGTATTCGCTGCTCAGGATGCAGTCTCTTCTAAGTTGGCGAGACCAAACGCAGATTATGTGATCGCTTTGAAGAACACCTCCATCTAGTCCGGACGCGTGGCCCCGAGTTTCCGATCGCCTGTTACTTTAATTCTCCCCTCTACTCCCACTCTGTTCTCTCCGTCCTCGACCTCTTAATCTGTTCCAACGATGCTCAACGTAATCTCGAGGAACAGCACCTCATCTTTCGATTAGGCACTTTACAGCCTTCTGGAATCAACATCGATGTCAACAATTTCGGACTATAAAGTCGGCCCCATGTTTTCTTTTCTCTCTCACTTGTCAGCCGCTGATGTTTCTGCCATTGTCATTTACACCTCATCAGAGTCTTCTTTTGATTCTTAACCTGTCCCATTACCATCTCCTTTGGCCTTGCACATCATCCCTGTTGTCTTTCAATCTCTCCTGCATTCCACCCTATCCCAGACCTTCCCTTTTGTTCTTTCCTCCCCTCCTTCCTTTCACTACCTCACACTTGCTTAAATATCTGTTACTTTTTGCCAGTTCTGACGAAGGGTCATCGACCTTAAACGTTAACTTTGCTTCTCTCTCCACGATGCTGCCAGACCTGCTGAGAGTTTTTACCATTTTCTGTTGTTGTTAAATATTAACAACAACATCTCATACAGTATGACATCTAATATAGAGACCAGATTGCAGCTCCCGTTGCCTTCAGAGATTCCTGTGTGTACAGGTGAAGTGAACAACTGATGTTAGGTTCAGACGGTTATAATTGCATTTTGTTCTGTGAAGTCATTTAACTTATTTGATTAAATTAGTAATTATAGAGAAAGGACGCTTAATCACATACTTCAATTCCTCTCTGAATTTACTCTGGGACACGGCATAAATAAACGTGTTTGTGCATGAACTCAAATTTCCAAGCATATACCCAGACTGTTCCATAATGGCGAAAGAGTCGTTGTAACCTGTTTCCAAACGATGAACATCTGTAAATTGCACACATAAGAAATATATGAAAACTACCATCCATAAAAGTATAAAATTGCCTGAGATGACGAGCAGTAAAATGATGGATTTTCTTCGGTTCTCCATCTCAGGATCGTTGTGATTATCCCCACTTTTGTTACCTTGGAGTCCTTTCCTCACTCTATTGGCCAGTACAATGTGCCTGGCGGTCAGGGCATTGAGCAGTAAAATCAAAACAAATGGTGCAAATGGGATTAAAATGGTTTCCAACCACAAATATGCTGCCCATATGGGTGAGGTATAGAAGTTTGATTTCACAGAGCAGGACCATTGTACATTGTCAATTATTTCTCGAGGTTCAAACAAAAAGTAGATTGGAACATTTTGTAAACCGCTTAAGGAACACACCACTGCTATAACCACAGCTGCAGTCCTTTCGGTGCAATATTTTGTTCGCAAACTTTGGCAACAAATAGCAACAAATCGATCAAAGGTGAAAGCCACAGTTAGCCAGACTGAGCAATCAATGGAAAAAAAATGGAGGGCGATATTGAGACTACAAATCGGAGTATAATTCAAGAATGAATAAGGGAAATAAGCACTTTTAATCTCATCGAGAATTACACCAATTATCATTATCAGTAGATCTGCCACTGCCATGGCCACCAGGTAACGAGTGATGCATTTGGAGAGACCGCACTTTCCACGGCAGAGAATCACAATTGTCATCAAATTAGCTGCAAAAAGGAGGAAATATCATTACTACCTCTCCTGATATAGAACGGGTGATCAGTTGACAATGCTTTGTGTGAAAATCCATGATTATTTTCTGTCGCTCCACAATCTATCCCTATCTTTCTCCCACACCATCGGACAAGATTAGCAATTCTGACCGGATAAATTTCTATATCGATATGCGCCACAAAATTATTCTGTGAGTTACTTCAAAGAAACAATAAGCTGCTGTGAAATTCACGGGCATATTTCAGCTTTCACAGGACCAAATCTGGCCTTTCAGACTGGCGCCCGTAATAGCATCTGCCTGATTTTAATTTCCATTGAATTTATCAGAAAGGAATCTCAGGCTGGGTTCAAGGAGTGCGACCGACTTGCTCATCCCTGACACTCCAAACACATCGTCGTGGTTAACTTTGCAACTGTCTTTCCTTCCTTAAAACCAACAATGCGGATCCACTAGTCGACAATAATGTGCGGCCGAACCGCAAAGCCAGTTGTAAACCAATCGTCATGTTGAAAATGTACCCCAACATCTCATCATTTAAAGGCTCCTAAATAATAATGCAATGTAAGTTTCACTGTGATAACATGATTCTGACTGCAATATTCAATCGCTCTGATTTTTGGTATCAGGTGAACATTCCTACCAGGGGTTGATCACGTACCTTTCCTCAGGAAATAAAAAAACACTTTACGATTTCTCAGCGATACATTGATCATGTGCACAATATAGCAGCAAACATTTCATTTTGGATTGTGCCTTAACTATGTACCAACAGAGTCGGTTACATCCCAGCAGCCGGTTAACTGGTGGGAGTTACATGGGGTCCGAGCATGGGCGGAGGAAACTTTGGAGATAAATCAGAGATGCGTCTGGTAAAACAATAACATCGCAGTTATTATTAGAAACTTGGATGTTGGTATGGATCTGGCACGGACATTTAGAAATGCATTTGAAATGTAGTTTTTCAATAACGTTAATGGTTATTAATATAAAAGGGAGGCTCTGAATAGAAAAGCTGTTCTTGCAAACAAGAGCTTGTTCGTCTTGGGCGGTAATGCGCATGATATTCACTTTCTTAGACCAGTGGAGCCTAATATCGGGAGCGGCATCACATAAGATACAGAACAAAATTTCTACCCGTAGATAATGGTGGCTTTCTGAGTAACCCCCTTCAATCATTGCTCAGCTACTTATCCCATATGTATTTCAAACTGTTTATTTTAAACCAAGTATAATTATTGTCCCAGTTTCACAAAATGAAAACTGTTCTTTGGCCTCTACCCTGAGCCGAATAATGTAAAATGCATTAACGCTTGTATCAGGTCGAAATCCCTGCTAAGAGTGGATATTTAAGCTTTGGGAAAGGTGGCGTTTACAAACATGGAATTGAAAAATTATGTAACCATAATGACAACCCTTTTAACAACCATATCCCAATTTAACTATTCCCTGTTTGGAGCTTGATGTGCGACACAATATTACTATTGCCTCCAGTTTCTGTGAATAACCGATCTTTATTAATCTATCAACAGTTGGATTAAAGTCTATTATTGAGTGTAACTAATTATCTCCTGGTTTATGAAACGGGATTAAACGACCATTAACAATGAAAATTATTTTCACCATCACCCCCTGGCCGAGAATCTGAAGAACGGGTGGCCTGAATCCCGCCGCCTTTTCATCCCACTGCTGTATCTCCCCGACAGAGCTGTGTCTCCAGCGTCACCATTGGTGAGAATTTATGGGAGGAAACCGCTGATCTCCTGTGGTAACTTCAACGATGTAAATCATTCCTTCCGGATATCCAGGATCTTCTATCGAAGTTTTGGTAGAACATCGGGAGAAGGCCCGCGAAATTTCTATTCCTGAAACTCTATTGCTACCATGCCAGTAAAACTTGAGGTAGATTGTAGTCTTACCCGCCTGGGCATTAAACATCGCCTGACTATGTGGGTAGAAATTGGTCTTGGGACATACCGCTATCGCATTGGCCGCCTGTTATACGCCTCGCTTGATAATCAGTTCTGTTGAAGTCAATGGAACTGAACATCGGGCGGGGAGGGAGATGCAAACACGATACCGCCGTTCTACCCCTACATGTCGAAAGGGAAATCTGGCGGCTATTATCACGGGTAGTAACAGCACCCACCGGATTGTTTTGCATTGACAGTAATGGACCAGGTTCTGCTGTTTTGTTAACGAAGGTATAACTTCCGAAGTATTTTCCTTTCCATGCCTAGCTCAGAAGATGCAGAAAATCTCGCACATAATGATTACAATCTAACCCATAGGTTCTGGAGGAATCACCAGATACAGCAACTTGGCATTAGAAATACAACATCACATCATTAACTGGACTCGCTTTAGTATCACTTGGCTGACATCATTTGCGGAGTCACAGCAATAATTGACTCCAGCTGAATGCAGGGCGGGATTTTGCTCCGAGTGTCAGCCGTTCGTTAGATTTGCAATTGCTCATAGACTTTCTATGGGGTTTTGCACTGGAAGTTCCTGTCAGCCAACAATCAATAAAGCGCAGCGCCCTCTACAGGGCATCTGGGACTTGTGTGAATAGGGTGAGCAACTGTTTATCTCCTTAACCAATCATATTGAAGAATAATTTCTGAGCAGCGCAATGTCTGAACCAGGACGTGTAAGAAAGAATTCAATATCAAACCAGAAGCGAAACACGCAAAGGGAAACAAAGATTGGATTAAGAGAGAGAGAAAGAGAGAGAAAGTGCTAAAAGAATCAGGAAGAAAAATAAAAAAATTACTCTCCAACAATATTTAAAGCTGAAGAAATGAGACTCCACACTTTTAAATTTAACTTCCAATGCCAGAGACGTTGTTTGACTGTAATTAGGACTTACCACACCGTTAAGGGGGCACTTACACTGGAATGGACAAGCCGTGTCTGCTCCTGGCGTGTTTCGTCCTTATCTATGCGGCAAATACAGTAAACTCACGCAGTTCCATGCATTTCAATGGTAATTCAGACGGCGAGATGACGTTTTCGGGAAGCTCTTGGAGGAGCAGAGCATCTCGGACAGCAACTTCCGGATTTCTGCGTTTAACTGCGCCTGTGCGGTCGCCAGAGTTGCTGTCCAATTTGCACATAAATAACGGTGATCGCTATTGGACTCACTATTATGTTTACAACAAAATCCAGCTCATTTTAATATATCACACAATCTCAAAATCTGCAGGAATGCGCTATAAGCGCAATTTTAAGACTACTTGCCCGCAGGCAATGACCTAGCCCGGCATCAACACATAGCGGCCATTTATTGATCAAGTATGTACAGCAGCCTCAAGCCATTCAATGTATTTGAAAGGCGAGTCTCTAAGCGAGAGATTATAATTCCTCAGCCTTTGGAGGAGCAGGGCCTCATGGACAGCATCTTCCTGATTTCCGCATTTAGCTGCGCACGTGTGGTCACTAGAATTTTCTGTCGGAGTTCACGATGATACGATGAGCGCTGCTAGCGTAACCGTTATTAATACCACAAAATCCTGCCCAAGAGGAATATGGCAGAAACTTGGATCATTTTGTTTTATTTCTGTGATGGGAGTAATCAATGCCCGCAACACAAGCACATCAAAACAATCAGATGATACTATTGGAGCGACTGCGGGAGCAGTGATGCAGTTAAACACTGTTAAAAATTAATACTAACTGATTATAAACGTCTTACCCGGAACACCAATCACTGCAAGAATAGGGTAATAAATGCTTTCTATCTGTATGATTACTGGCTGTCCCATTTTCGGAGAGAAGCGACCTTTTCTGTTCGTGTTGTTGACCCGCAGAACTTCAGTTTTCCAAACTTAGTCGTATTTATACCTGAGAGAAACATCAAGCGACACAAGAGCATTACATAATGATTGACATTAGTTACAGTCATTTGAACAAACATATTAAGTTAAACTGTGTTGACTCCTATTGGCCAGGGTGTAGGATAATTTACAAAGATATTGCCCATTGAAAGAGTAAGGCATCCAGCATATTAACTTAATCATACTTTCCAAATAGTATATTTCGCAACCTCCATTTCTACAATCATGGTACAAGGTAATTAAGCTGAGTATATTTATTGAAAGGTTCATACAATGGCATTTGCTGTAATAAATTATCACATTTGTCATATATTAGCTGCATCTAGATCTTAGTTACATCAAGATTAGTCTTTATCTGCTTTAACTTATATTAAATGTAATTTATATTCAGCGGGTTCCTTGGTGCACGTGTGATCAAAGAACATTCACAGATAAACACAGAAAGTGATAAAGTCAGTTTTATGCATCTGAACGGCTGCACAGATATACAGAGAATCTGGAATTTTGGAGGTATTAACGGATCTTCCGCGGGGGTAAAAGAGGGTATAACAGTGAAAATCTTAGATTGATACAACACGTGCCTCACCGCTCTTTGAAAGAGCATTAAATTAGATCCACTCCCCTGCCCTTTACCATAGATCAGCAAAAAAATCCCCTCAATTATTTATCTAATTCACTTCTGAAAATTATTATTGAATCTGTTTGCACCACCATTTCAGGGAGTGAAGTCCAGATCACATATACTCGCTCTGACTTTTCCCCATCATGTCGCCTCAGCTTGTTTTGTCAATTACCATAAAGCTGTGTATCTGGTTACCGACCCTTTTGCTACTGGAAACAGTTTCATCTTATTTGCTCTAAGAAAACAAATATTAATGATTTTTAACTTTATCAAATCGCCCCTTAGCTTCTCTGCTCTAAGGAGAACAACCCCAGTTTTCCTCATCATCAACGTAACTGAATTCGTTTAACCGTTAGAACTATTTTAATCAATCTCATCTGCACCATCTCTAAGGCCTTGACATTTGTAATGAAACGTGGTGCCCAGAATAGGTGGCAATACTTCAGCTAGGGTCTAATCAGTGTTTTATTAAGATTCAGCATACATTGCTTGCTTTAGTGCTCTGTGCCTCTATTTAAAGAACCATGGGGCCTATCTGCCGTTTTAACAAGTCGCTCAACTTCAAACACTTGTGTACTACACTTCAGGTCTCGCTGTTCCAGCACCGCCTATAAAATTGTACCTTTTATTTTATATCGTCTCTCATCATTCTTCCTACCAAAATGAATCACTTCACACTTCTCTGCGTTAAATTTAATTTGCTATGTGTCTACCTTTTTCACCAGTCTGTATATATCCTATTGAAGTCTGTTACTATCCTTCTCACTGTTCACAACATTCCCGCGTTTCGGGTCATTTGCAAACTGTGAAAGTATTCCAGATCATCAATATATATTGAAACGTGTAGTGGTCCCAACACTGGCTGAAGCACACGTGCCTCCTGTCTGAAAAAAACATCTGCTTGCCCTAACACTCTGCTTTCTGTCCTTTAACAAATTTCGTATTGATCAAGCCGCTGCCCCTTTAATCCCATGGGCTTTATTTTTGCGAAATGGTCTATTTATGTGGTACTTGCTCAAAAGCCATTTAAACTCCATGTGCAGAACAACAAACGCGCTACCTTCATCCGTTCACTTCATTAAAGATTTAGATGAATATGAAAGAAGGGGAGGTGCCAGCGCCATTGGAGCTTAATCTACTATTGGATCACGATCTTAAATTTCACCTGTGAGGAGGAATTACTCGGGAAACAAACTGGGCAACTGGTCACAGCAGCACCAATGCAGAATCAGCACCACAGCTTCCACTCACGTTAGCTACACTGTGCAGCAGCAAGGGATTCAGAAACACTAACCAGGTCAAGATGAGAAGTTGCTGCTGCAAGGTTCTGAACTGAACTAAACTAATTGATGCGAACTAATGTGAGTTTACAGACTGAGAGTCTGATCAAATTATTAAATTATGAATACTGGTTTTCCGTGGCTGGACACCATAAACAACTGTTTAAGTGATTATGTAAACAGTCTCGGGTTTGTGACATGGGACTGTCATAAAACTATTTGCACATGGGTTCATCACCCATAACAGGGAAAATATTTTAAGCTTGATCAGGAACAAATGTTCAGTATAAATAAGGTGACTAGAGTTGTTATGTCAGAGAACGAGATTAAAGTTGACATTACAGAGAGCCTATTTAAATACATGCAATTAATGATGTCCAGTTTAAGATTGTGCCCACAAAACAAGAACATAAGAATTAGTAGCAGCGATAGGCCATAAGGCCCCTCGAGCCCGCTTCGCCAATCAATAAGATCATGGCTGATCTTCGACATCAACACCACTTTCCCGCCCAATACCCATATCCCTTGATTCCCCTAGAGTCCAAAAAATTATCTAAGTCTCAGCCTTGAATATACTCAACGACTGAGCATCCACAGCCCTTTGGGTTAGAGAATTCCAAGGGTTCACAATCCTCTGAGCGAAGAAATTCATCCTCATCTCAGTCTTAAATGGCCTACCCCTTATCCTAAGACTATACACCCTGGTTCTAGATTCTCCAGCCAGGGGAAACAACCTCTCAGCATCTACCCTGTCAATTCACCGCAGAATCTTTTACGTTTCAATGAGAAATCCTCTCGTTCTTCTAACCTCCAGAGAATGCAGCCACAATCTAATCAAACTCACCCCAAGGACAACCGTCTCACCCCAGGAATCTTTCAAGTGAGCCTTCGTTGCACCGCCTCTAAGGCAAGCTTACCTTTCCTCAGATAAGTGGACCAACACTGTGCACAGTACTCCTGGTGTGGTGACACCAAAGCCTTGTACAATTGTAGCAGGACTTCCTTACTCTTGTACTCCAGACTCCTTGAAATAAAGGGCAACATGCCATTTGCCTTCCCACTTGCTTGCTGTACCTGCATATTAATTATTTGTGTTTCTTGTACGAGGCCACCAACATTTCTCTGAACTTCAAAGTTTAATATTTTCTCTCCATTTAAAAAATATTCTGTTTTTCTATTCTTCCTACCAAAGTGAAACTCCTCACATTTCTTCAGATTATACAACATATGTCACCTGATTGTCCACTCACTTAACCATCTATATCCCTTTGCAGGCTCTTTGTGTCCTCCACATCGTTTACTTTACTACCTAGCTTTGTAGCATTAGCATACTTGGATACATTCCACTCGGTCCCTTCATTTAAGTCATTCATATAAATTGTAAACAGTGGAGGCCCATGCTCTGATCCTTGCTGCACTCCAATAGTTACAGCCTGCCAACCTGAAAATGATCCATTTATCCCTCGACACTGCTTTCTGTTCGTTATCCAATCCTCTATCCATGATAATATATTATCCCAAACCCATGAGCCCTACGATAGCAAAATACTGCGGATGCTGGAAATCCGAAATAACAACAGAAAACGCTGGAAAAACTCAGCAGGCCAGGCAGCATCCGTGGAGAGAGAAACAGAGTTAACGTTTCAGGTCGATGACCTTTCATCAGAACTGGGAAGAGCCGGAAATCAAATAGATTTAAGGCCAGGGTAAAACTGGGAAAAGGGGGAGGGGATAAAGGAACAAAGGGGGAGATGAAGAGACATTAAGGGACATTAAGAGATATGCAAGGCTAGAGGTGGTGTTAATGTGACCGATTAAGGCTGAATGAACTGTGAAATCCACTGGCAGAATGAAGGACAGCTGCCAGCTTCTAGGAGGAAAAAAAAAGGTGGGGGGGGAAAATAAAAGGGTGGATAAAATAAAATATAAATGTGATTGGAGCTGAGGTTATGATCTAAAATTGTTGAACTCGATATTGAGTCCAGAGGGCTGTAGCGTGCCTAAACGAAATATGAGGTGCTGTTCCTCGAGCTTACGCTGAGCTTCCGTGGAACAGTGTAATAGGCCGAGGACGGTGAGGTCAGAGTGGGAGTGAAGTGGTGAATTAAAGTGACAGGCCACCGGGAGCTCGGGGTCCCCCTTACGGACTGAACGGAGGTGTTCCGCAAAGCGGTCACCAAATCTGCGTTTGATCTCCCCAATGTAGAGGAGTCCACATCGTGAGCAGCGAATACAGTATACTAAATTGCAGGAAGTACAAGTAAATCGCTGTTTCACCTGGAAGGGGTGTTTGGGGCCCTGGACAGTGGGAAGAGGGGAGGTATAAGGGCATGTGTTGCATCTCCTGCGCGTGCACGGGAAGGTGCCGGGCGAAGGGGAAGGGGTGCTGGGGGTGGTAGAGGAGTGGACTAGGGTGTCGCGGAGGGAGCGGTCCCTACGGAATGCTGAAAGGGGAGGTGAGGGGAAGATGTGTTTGGTGGTGGGATCACGCTGGAGGTGGCGGAAATGGCGGAGGATGATCCGTTGAATGTGGAGGCTGGTGGGGTGAAAGGTGAGGACAAGGGGAACCCTATCGTGGTTCCGGGAGGGAGGGGCAGGGGTGAGGGCAGATAGAACGGACACGGTCGAGGGCCGTGTCGACCACGGTAGAGGGGAATCCTCGGTTGAGGAACAAGGAAGACATGTCGGAAGCACTGGTATGGAAGGTGGCATCATCAGAGCAGATGCGGCGGAGACGGAGAAACTGGGAGAATGGAATAGAGTCCTTACAGGAGGCGGGGTGGGAGGAAGTGTAGTCCAGGTAGCTGTGGGAGTTGGTGGGCTTGGAGTGAATGTTAGTCAATAACCTATCCCCAGAGATGGAGATGGAGAAGTCGAGGAAGGGAAGGGAAGAGTCGGAGATGGACCATGTGAAGGTGAGGGAAGGGTGGAAATTGGAAGCATAGTGAATGAAATGTTCTAGTTCAGGGCGAGAGCAGGAGACGGCACCGATACAGTCATCAATGTACCGGAAAAAGAGGTGAGGGAGGGGACCCGAGTAGGACTGGAACAAAGAGTGTTCCACATATCCCACGAAAAGGCAGGCATAGCTAGGACCCATGCGGGTACCCAGAGCAAAACCTTTAATTTGGAGGAAATGGGTAGAGTCAAAGGAGAAGTTGTTCAATGTGAGAACAAGTTCAGCCAGACGGAGGAGGGTGGTGGTGGATGGGGACTGGTTGGGCCTCTGTTCAAGGAAGAAGCGGAGCGCCCTCAGGCCATCCTGGTGGGGAATGGTCCAGGTGATGGGGTCATGGTTGGCGAACCGACCTCTACCTAGCGGAAGTTGAACGCCAACTCTCTGACACTGTTGTTGTTTGGCGAACCGAACTCTACCTAGCGGAAGTTGAACGCCAACTCTCTGACACTGTTGTTGTTTGGCGAACCGACCTCTACCTAGCGGAAGTTGAACTCCAACTCTCTGACACCTCCTCCTACCTCCACCTGGACCATGACCCCACTACCGAACATCAAGCCACCGTGTCCAAGACTGTCACTGACCTCATCTCCTCTGGAGATCTTCCCCCCACGGCCGCCAACCTCATAGTTCCCCAACCCCGCACAGCCCGCTTGTACCTCCTTCCCAAGATCCACAAACAGGACTGCCCCGGTAGACCCATTGTTTCAGCCTGTTCTTGCCCCACGGAACTTATCTCTTCCTATCTCGACTCTATTTTTTCTCCCCTTGTCCAGTCTCTTCCCACCTACATCCGCGACTCTTCCGATGCCCTCCGCCATTTTAACAGTTTCCAGTTTCCCGGCCCCAACCGTCTCCTCTTCACTATGGACGTACAATCCCTCTACACCTCCATTCCCCACCAGGATGGCCTGAGGGCGCTCCGCTTCTTCCTTGAACAGAGGCCCAACCAGTCCCCATCCACCACCACCCTCCTCCGCCTGGCTGAACTTGTTCTCACATTGAACAACTTCTCCTTTGACTCTACCCATTTCCTCCAAATTAAAGGTGTTGCTATGGGTACCCGCATGGGTCCTAGCTATGCCTGCCTTTTCGTGGGATATGTGGAACACTCTTTGTTCCAGTCCTACTCGGGTCCCCTCCCTCACCTCTTTTTCCGGTACATTGATGACTGTATCGGTGCCGTCTCCTGCTCTCGCCCTGAACTAGAGCATTTAATTCACTATGCTTCCAATTTCCAACCTTCCCTCACCTTCACATGGTCCATCTCCGACTCTTCCCTTCCCTTCCTCGAATTCTCCATCTCCATCTCTGGGGATAGGTTGTTGACTAACATTCACTACAAGCCCGCCGACTCCCACAGCTACCTGGACTACACATCCTCCCACCCCTCCTCCTGTAAGGACTCTATTCCATTCTCCCAGTTTCTCCGTCTCCGCCGCATCTGCTCTGATGATGCCACCTTCCATACCAGTGCTTCCGACATGTCTTCCTTTTTCCTCAACCGAGGATTCCCCTCTACCGTGGTCGACACGGCCCTAGACCGTGTCCGTTCTATCTCCCGCACATCTGCCCTCACCCCTGCCCCTCCCTCCCGGAACCACGATAGGGTTCCCCTTGTCCTCACCTTTCACCCCACCAGCCTCCACATTCAACGGATCATCCTCCGCCATTTCCGCCACCTCCAGCGTGATCCCACCACCAAACAAATCTTCCCCTCACCTCCCCTTTCAGCATTCTGTAGGGACCGCTCCCTCCGCGACACCCTAGTACACTCCTCTACCACCCCCAGTACCCCTTCCCCTTCGCCCGGCACCTTCCCGTGCACGCGCAGGAGATGCAACACATGCCCTTATACCTCCCCTCTTCCCACTGTCCAGGGCCCCAAACACCCCTTCCAGGTGAAACAGCGATTTACTTGTACTTCCTGCAATTTAGTATACTGTATTCGCTGCTCACGATGTGGACTCCTCTACATTGGGGAGATCAAACGCAGATTGGGTGACCGCTTTGCGGAACACCTCCGTTCAGTCCGTAAGGGGGACCCCGAGCTCCCGGTGGCCTGTCACTTTAATTCACCGCTTCACTCCCACTCTGACCTCACCGTCCTCGGCCTATTACACTGTTCCACGGAAGCTCAGCGTAAGCTCGAGGAACAGCACCTCATCTTTCGTTTAGGCACGCTACAGCCCTCTGGACTCAATATCGAGTTCAACAATTTTAGATCATAACCTTAGCTCCAATCACATTTATATTTTATTTTATCCACCCTTTTATTTGTCCCCCCCCACCTTTTTTTTTCCTCCTAGAAGCTGTCAGCTGTCCTTCATTCTGCCAGTGGATTTCACACTTCATTCAGCCTTAATCTCTCACATTAACACCACCTCTAGCCTTGCATATCTCTTAATGTCTCTTAATGTCTCTTCATCTCCCCCTTTGTTCCTTTATCCCCTCCCCCTTTTCCCAGCTTTACCCTGGCCTTAAATCTATTTGATTTCCGGCTCTTCCCAGTTCTGATGAAAGGTCATCGACCTGAAACGTTAACTCTGTTTCTCTCTCCACGGATGCTGCCTGGCCTGCTGAGTTTTTCCAGCGTTTTCTGTTGTTATTTCCCATGAGCCCTACCTTGCGTAACAATCTTTTATGTGGAACTTTACCGAATGCCTTTTCGAAATCCAAATACAGTACATCCACGAGTTCCCCTTCAGCTACCTTGCTAGTTTCATCCTCACAAAACTCTAATACATTTGATAAACACGATTTTCCTTTCATAAAACCATCTTGAATCTGCCTGATCAAAGAATGATTTTCTAAATGTCCAGTTACCGCTTCCTTAATAATGGATGCCATCATTTTCCCGGCAACTAATGTCAGGCTAACATACCTGTAGTTCCCTGTTTTCTTTCCCCTCCTTTCTTGAATAGTGGGGTTACATTTGTTACTTTCCAATTCTTTGGGACCGTTGTAGAATTTAGGGAATTTTGGAAAATCACAACCAATGCATCCAATATCTCTTCAACCACCTGTTTTAAACCATAGGATTTAGGCCAGCAGGTCGAGGAGATTTGTAGGCATTTAGACCCATTAATTTCTCAAATACTTTTCTCTACTGATCTTAATTACTTTAAGTTCCTCACTCTTCTGACCATTGGTTATGCACTATTTGTGATATGTTTTTGTGTCTTCCACTATGAGGACGGATACAAAATATTTGTTTAAAGTTTTTGACATTTCCTTATTCTCCATTATAATCTCTCCTATCCCAGCCTCTAAGGGACAAACACTTACTTGTGCTTCTCTCTTCATTTTTACATCCTTGTAAAAACTCTTATAATCCGTTTTTATATTTCTTGCTAGTTTACTCTCATATTCTATTTTCCCCTTTTGGTCATTTCTAGGTCATGCTTTGCTGGTTTCTAAAGCGCTCCCAGTCCTTTTGCTTACTATTATTATTTGCAACATTATAAGCATTTTCTTTTAATCTAATACTATCCTTTACCTCTTTAGTGAGCCACATTTCGATCACTTTTCCCTTGCAGTTTTTATTTATCAACGGAATGTATATTTGTTGAGAATTTTGGAATATTTCTTTAAATGTTTGCCACTGCTTATCTACTGTCATACCTTTTAATCTAATTTTCCAATCTACCTTAGCCAACTCGCCCTTCATACCTATATAATTGGCTTTATTTAAGGTTAAGACTCTACTTTCCGATATTCGTCTTTCACTCTCAAACCTAATTTGAAATTATCTCATATTATGATCGCTCTTCCCCGGGGATCCTTTACTGTGAGATTTATAGTTAACACTGCCTCATTACCAAATACAAGGCGTAAAATAGTGTGTTCCTTGGTTGGTTCCAGGAGGTATTTTTTCTCTGAAACTGTCTCGAAAGCATTCCATGAAATATTCCTCCAGATTAGCTTTCCCAATTTGATTTGCCCAGTCTATATTAGATTAGTTCATAAAGTTAGCAGAAAGAGAGAGAAAAAAAGACAAATGAATGAATAATTCTAGAGGCACAAAACTCAAAGAGAGAACGAGGCAGATCTAAGTGAATGGGCGGAGTGTAGGGGAGGAGAGGAGAGGCTAGGACTGGAGGAGAGGAGAGGGAAGTGAAGGGGAAATGGGAGTAGAGGTGAGGAGAGCAGAGTAGAGGAAAAGAGAGGACAGGAGAGCTGAAGAGAGGAGAGAGGAAAGTAGAAATGTGAGGAAAGGAGAGGGGAGCAGAGGAGAAGATAGAGCATGGGGTGAAAGGAGAGAACATGGAGTGAAAGTAGAGAGAGGGCTGAAGTAAAGGAGAGAAAAATAAAGAGATAAAGATAACAGAATTGAATGAGATGTAAATTGTACGGCTCAAAGATTATAGTAAATATGGTGTTAGATTTGGCTGGACCTGCTCCAGCGGATAGAGGATCAATTGGTACCCAGCCAATCCAAACCTGCCCACAAATCCAGATTGTCACCTGCTCTAACCTTGCTGGAACCCGCTGATTTGCTGCCATCTGCACATCTGTTACAACCTCCAGATCTGCCCGCGGTTCTTTTATCACAGCACCTCGTTGACTTTCAATGTAACATGGCATCTGGAAGTGAACAGAGAGGTCGGAGTTGAATCAGCAGCATTATTCAAAGCGACAGATGGTTACACAATCAATTTTTCTTATGTTCCAATTGTTATTTCGCAGTTACAATATCATGATCGGAACGTGTGCAGTCACTTGATAATGTTGGTGGTGACGTATTACAAATTGTCTTATCGCTCCTTATATCGAGCGCCACCTCGGGGATATGGTTATCGTTACAATAGAAAGTCCAATCCACACCTCCTTCACTCTGCTGTGAGGTGCGGGTCTCTCGACATAGCAACAAGATGTGTAACAGGTCTTGGTGCTCTGCTCTGAGTGTTTTGAAATGAGGGAATGAGCAAGGGGCCATGGCAGTCACAACCATTAATTTTACACAGTGCCCAGCTTCAGTGGGCAATACCCCAGAGCTCCAGAGTGATATAGGTGGATTGTAGGAGGCTGACCCCGCTTGGAAAGTTGTTGCAATGGTACATTTCAGGAGCCAGGTAGCATCTGCAAGACGTGTAGGCGGCAGGAGAGGACATTTATATTCCTCATCTGTCCTATTTTCCCAACACGGACACACTGATTCGCTTGCTCATGAGAAGGCAAAAGGAGATGATAATGAGACAAGTTATGAAACGAAAGATGACTCTAGATGAAGTGTAAATGGAAATGGCAGAATCATCAACAGTTGCCATGTGAGAGAAAAAAGAAAACATGGGGGCCGAGATTATACACTGAAATTATAATAATAATCTAAAAATATCGCCTGTGTTACATCATTATCGGAATTTAAAATTAATTTCATAGTGAAAACGAAAATCTACCTTCGCAGAGACAAACAGGAAACAAAGGTGAAAACAGCAGGGAAAGAAAAGGAAAGAGAAAAAATGAAATTGACAAGCGATCAGTTTGCAGAATTAAAGAGGAAAAGCAAGGTGAAGGATAGTGAAGTGAAGTAGCCGAGAGAATCAGGTGTGATGGAGCGATGAGAAAAGAACAGAGACAGTAGTGAAGGAAGAGATAAAGGTAGAAAGAAAAATGAGTAACACAGAAGGAACAGACGGGGAAAGCTGTGAAGGAGCAGGCAGAGAATAAAAGAGGAGATTTGAGAAAAAAAATGGAAGTTAAATGGAGGGAGAAACATCTTAGCTGTCGTGCTGGATACCTTTGCGGAGGCAGCGTTGGTGTTATATCTCCAGTGCTTTGAGGTGCCTGCTGCACATGGTCCATCTCTCTGGAGCATACAGGAGGGCGGGTATCACTACTGCTCTGTAGATCATGAGCTTGGTGCTTGGTTTGAGGTCCATGTCTTCAAACACTCTCTTCCTCAGGCGACCGAAGGCTAAACTAACACACTGAAGGCGGTGTTGAACTTCGTCATCGACGTCTGCCCTTGTTGACAGTAGACTCCCGAGATAGGGAAAGTGGACCACGTTGTCCAAGGCCTCGTCATGGATTTTGATAATCGGGGTGCAGTACTGTGTGGCGGGGGCAGGTTGGTGGAAGACTTGTGTCTTACCGATGTTACAGTAAGGCCTATGCTCTCGTACGCTTCGGTGAAGCTGCTGACTGTGGTTGGAGTTCGACCTCCGAGTGTGCGCAGACGCAAGCGTCGTCTGCATACTGTAATTCGATGACAGAGGATGGAACGACCTTGAATCTGGACTGGAGGCGACGGAGGTTGAACAGTTTCCCGTTTGTTCTGTAGATTAGCTCCACTCCAGCGGGGAGCTTACTGAGGGTGTGATGGAGCATTGCAGCCAGGAATATCTAGAAGAGCGTTGGTGCGATGACACAGCCTTGCTGTGTGCATCAACGTCAGTGTTCTCGCTCAGGCCAACATCCCCAGCACTGAAGCTTTGACCACTCTCGATCAGCTCCGATGGACGGGCCACATCGTCCACATGCCCGATACGAGACTCCCAAAACAAGTGCTCTAATCGGAGCTCCGACATGGCAAAAGAGCCCCAGGAGGGCAGAGGAAACGCTTCAAGGACACACTCAAAGCCTCCTTGAAGAAGTGCAACATCCCCACCGACACCTGGGAATCCCTGGGCCAAGAACGCACAAAGTGGAGGAGAAGCATCCGGGAAGGCGCAGAACACCTTGGCTCTCTTCGCCGGGAGCAAGCGGAAGCCAAGAGCAAACAACGGAAGGAGCGCACGTCAACCCAAGCACCCCACCCACCCGCCCCTTCAACCACCGTCTGCCCCACCTGTGACAGACACTCTAGGTCCCGCATTGGATTCATCAGTCACCTGAGAACTCATTTTTAGTGTGGAAGCAAGTCATCCTCGGTTCCGAGGGACTGCCTAAGAAGAAGGATACATTTGCAACCAAGGTAGCCGTTCCCCTTATGAAGGTATTCCAATTCAAAAATCACAATAGTATCTCCCCAACAATGTTGAAGATTGCAGAGGTAGGTATGAACTGCAAACTACAGGACAAATCTATCTTAGCCAATCACTGCTCTATAAGTTGCTTCTCAAGCATCAGTTAACTTATGGAATTTGTCGTCAATGGCGCCATCAAACAACATCTACCATCTCCAACAAGCGAGATTTTAACCACTGCCGCTTGACATTCAACGGCTTTACCATCCCCGAATCCCCCATCATCAATATCCTGGGGGTCACCATTGACGAGACACTTAACTGGACCAGCCACATATATACTGTGGCGACAATAGCAGGTCAGAGGCTTCTTATTCTGCGGCGAGTGTCTCACCTCCTGACTCCCCAAAGCCTTTCCACCATCTACAAGGCACAAGTAAGGAGTGTAGTGGAATACTTTTGTCTTGCACGGATGAGTGCAGCTCCAACAAGCCTCATGAAGCTCGACCCCATCCAGGCCGAAGCAGCCCACTTGATTGGCAAACCACCCATTACTGTAAACATTAACCCACTCCACCACCGGCGTACCGTGGCTGCAGTGTGTACCATCTACAAGATGCACTTCAGCAACCCGCCAAGGCTTCTTCGGCAGCACCTCCCAAACCCACGACCTCTTCCACCTAGTAGGACAAGGGCAGCAGGAACACCACCACCTCCAAGTTCCCCTCCAAGTCAACCACCATCCTGACTTAGAAGTACATCGTCGTTCCTTCATCGTCGCTGCGTCAAAATCCTGGAACTCCCTACCTAACAGCACTGTGGGAGTACATTCACCACACGGACTACAGCGGTTCAAGAAGGCGGCTCATCACCTCCTTCTCAAGGACAGTTAGGGATGGGCAATAAATGCTGGCCTTGCCAGCGACGCCCACATCCCACAAACGAATAAAAAAACGTAATTCGTCCTGGTTACTTTGCTGGGACAACGCCTCATTGCCCTAAACCTCTATGGCCGAGGTGAACAAGCATTTCAATGACTTGGCAAGACTGCGACCTCCAAGTTTCTCTCTACGGCACACACTGTCATGACGTGGAAATAATTAGCGGTTACGTCATCCTCGCTATGTCAATGTCTTGTGCCAATGAATTAACGAACTAAAATTATCTTGGAAGTATTTGGGTAATTCAAGAAAAGTCCGAGCACTATCGTCTCAGGGCAAAAAACAATTAGCAGTAAATGCAGCCTAGCCAGCTCTGACCATTTGCTGAGACAAAAAGGGAGGTGATTAAAGGGATAAAATAGAGGTGAAGGAGAGAGTCTAGCATTAGTCAAAAGAAAGGTAGACAGCAATCAAAAGGGGACAGTCAGCGAAGGAAGAGACAAGCAGAGTGCTGAAGGAGCGGAAGGTGGAGGAAGAAGAACCAAAAATAAAGGAGGCAGTAAAGGAACAGGGTCAAAAAATAAAGGAAACAAATAATAAATGGGTGTGTGTTTGCACTAATTGTTGGGGGTATGTGTACACAACTATTTGAAGGTGGCAGGGCAGGTTGCGAAAGCAGCTAAAAAGGCTTACGGGATCCTGGGCTTCATACTTAGAGGTATACAGTAAAACATTGTGGAAATTAGGTGAACCTTTATAAAACACTGGTTCGGCCTCAACTGGAGTATTGTGTCCGATCCTGGGCAACTCACTTTAGGAAGGCTATGAAGGCCTTACAGAGGGTGCAGAAAAGATTTACGAGAATGACTACAGGAATGAGGGACTTCAGTTACGTTGATAGACTGGAGAAGCTGGGGTTGTTCTCCTTGGAGCAGAGAAGATTGAGTGGAGATTTGAGAGAGGCGTTCAAAATCATCAGGGGTATGGACAGAGTAGATAGTGGGAAACTGGTCCCAATGGCCGAAGTATCGAGAACCAGCGGACACAGATTTAAGCTAATTTACACAAGAACCAAAGACCACGTAAGAAACAACTTTTCTACGCAGTGAGTGGTTAAGATCTGGAACATACTGCTAAAAAGGGTGGTGGGGGCCGATAAAATCGCGGCTTTCAAACCGGAGTTGGATAAGTATCTGAAGGAAAGAAATGTGCAGGCTACGGGGAAAGGGCGGGGGAGTGGGACCAGCTGTTGTGCTCTTGCAGAGAGCCGGCACGGGCTCGTCCGGCCCAATGGCCTTCTTCCGTGCTTTAACCATTCTATGATTCTATGATTGTATGACTGTGACTGAAGAAATGTAACATAGAGGGAAAAGAAAAAATAAGCATAGAGGCACAAAATTGAGGGAAGAGACAGAAAAAACGAAACAGATAATACGAGAGGAGATGGGTGGAGAAGAGAAGAGAGGGGTGGAGAGGAGAGGAGACAAGAGAGAACGGAATTGAAGAGAATAAGGGTAGAGAAGAAGCGAAAATAGATGAGATGAACAAAACTGAATTTCACGTAAATTGCGTGCCCCAATGGTTCCAGCGATAGCTTCCAGGGGTATATTTGATTGGTCCTGCTCCAGCGGCTATAGGATAACCTGGGCCCAGCCTATCCAAATCTGCCAGCAACTCTAAATATTCACCAGCTCCAAACTGAAAATCGCCGATTTGCTGCCAACTCCACATCTGTTACAAACTCCTGATCTGCCACCAGATCTTCAAACGGGTAAAGATTATGGCACAGACTAGACTTATTCACACAAGTAAAGGTAGTTTGGCAAACGTTGGAGTACCTAGAATGTGTGCAGCAATACAAATTATAATGAGAGTTATAAAACACATGGGACAATTGGAATGCAAACCTAAATCAAACTGAAGATAAAAGATATAGACAGAAAGCAAAAATGATAAGAAACTGAAATAAGAAGCCTGAAGGAAGACTGGAAAGGGTCACATAGTTAAATAGTAAAAGTATTTAGAAAAAGATAAGAAACAAAAACATATCAAAGGGAAGGACTAATTAAAGACGAACAAGGAAATCATGTTCTGGGGGAAGATAGAATGGGAGATATGAAACAAATATTCAGCCCTCATTTTTCACTATTGACTGCGGTACTGGGAGTAAAAGGGAACAAGTGGAGGAGATCAATCCATTAGACTGGTCGTGTTTAGATTCTGGAACCAGAACACGAGATAGCACTGATACAACCCTGCAAAATGTGGGCTAGTTAAGGAGAACCAACATCAATCTGTAAAAAGCAAGCGCTGTCTGACAAATTTAGCAGTGTTATTTGAGGAAATACAGGTGGCAAATATACCTTGACATTCCTGTGTGCGCTGATGGGTTAACAGCTCTGTGATGTTAGTGCTCACAGGAATATAGGGTTTACAGTGTAAAGTTAATCGGACATTTTCATTGATCAGAAGTTACACCCTCCTCATAGCCAATAATCATTCGAGTAAAAGCAGCTGCCTGATCTGTTTGTTGAAAAGATCGTAAGTAATGTCAGACATTGTGTAACCAAATTGTCTCACTTGAGATTTATCTCAGATATAAATAAGGGATTGAGTGAGGTGGATTCATCTGTTTGTCAAACTGAGCTGTTGCTTCCAGCACCGGCTCCATGTCACTCAAACAGATGGATCGACCAATCCTTGCACATATCAAGATGATTTACTACCCTATTCTCGCAGTGTTTGGAGTTACTGGTAAGTCATCATCATCAGTTGTCAATGTTACTCTTGTTTATCTGTCTCACTGCTCTTCTTGATTCTGGAGTTTGTTTGTACAGACGGGGTTTGTTTTATATAGAATATATAGCACAGCAACAGGTCATTCTGCTCAACCAGCCCATGCCGGCGGTTACGCTCCACTACAGCCCATATTTACTGAGCACACTGAAATGAATAGCACATCGCCACTTTCGACTGAAACTTTTAACGCAATAATTTCACAGAAAGCACCAAGTGTATTACAGTTCTCTCCGCAGTCTCGGATAGACTAGAGCAGCTGGGGTTGTTCTGGGTGATAGAAAGAAATTGCTCCCATTGGCGGAAGGGTCGAGAACCAGGGAACACAGATCTAAGTTGATTGGCAGAAGAACCAAAGGCGACATAAGGAAAAAAAAAATTCGCAGCGAGTGGTTAGGATCTGGAATAAACTGCCTGAAAGGGTCGTGGAGGCAGAATCAATCGTGGCTTTCAAAAGGGAATTGGATAAATGCCTGAAGGAAAAATAAATGGAAGGCTATGGGGAAAGGGCGCGGGAGTGGGACTAGCTGAAGTGCTCTTGCAGAGAGCCGGCACGGGCTCGAAGGGCTGAATGGCCTCCTTATGTGCTGTAACCATTCTATGATTCTATGATTCTATGATCTATAATTTTCACAACTTAATTTACAGTTTTGCAATATTGAGTCTAATATTTAATCCCGGCATTAGATCAGGACTTAATTCTATTGCAGTTTCATTTCAGATTTATTCTCAGTTCAAAGTAACCTCACCTCAGAAAATTAATAAATTGATTAGCGCAATGCTGATAATCGCTTACAGGTGAATGTGCTGCTGTTTTGCACCCTGTGCTGAAACTTATGCACGGGCAGTGAATTGCAGTAAATCGCCAATCAGCAGCCCACGAGTTTGATCCGTGAGCGTCACAAAAGACAGAGCCTGCACAATCGTGATTTACCGCCATTCCTTGCCTGTGCGCGAGTTTCCGTGTTGGAAGAGCCTGAGTAGAAAATTGACCCTGGTGTGCTGAGATAGTGGGACTAGTTCATGCATAGCAAGTGATCTTTCCACCGTCAATCAATATGTTTCATGATTGGTTGTACGGCATTAACAGCAGCAAACTCTGTCTGGCTTTTCTATTGAGAAACAATGGGTAATTTTAAGCTGGCTCTCCTGGTGGGACAGCCACCTGATCGGGTGGAACGCTGGGTTCAAACACAGCCCAATGTTTCTCTACATTGACTTCAAGGCAGAGTATTGTTACTGCCGTGAGAAAAACGGATCATGGGGAATTGGCTGATTGTTTTAAATCAGGCTGGGTTTCTTTTTCTATTTACTTTAATGGTAAAGAATGCCGGGCGAGGTGAAAGAAAGGCTCCCGACTCGCTGTCACCAGTTTTTCGCCTGGCAATAAAAGTTACCCCGGAGGAAGAAAGAGTGAGAAACTGAGAGACACATTGAAACCTGGATTTAACTACCAGTATATTAGACTTGAGAGAATGCGTTTAATTTGCATTCCATCCTTTCCAATGGATGTGAGCCACAGCAAAGCAGGATTCCGCTGAAAGGCATGGCCACTTTGCTTTAATATTAATCCACAGGTGTTTTGGACTGAATGCCATTGCGGTGTGCAGGATTCCTGGTATATAGAACAGCCTCTGAAATAGAGGCCCAGTTTGTTAAGAGTGGTCAGTCTTCTGGAGGTCATGGAAGAATATGGTTATGCGAGTGTGCTATTATCCAAAGTCCCCGACTGATAATCTGAAAAATGATTTCAAATCGCAGCACGGCAGTTTGATCATTTCAATTCAGATTTAAAAAATGGAAATAAAAACAAAACTGGTATCAGTAATCAATTTACATTGAAGCTTCAGGATTGTTGATAAAAAAAAGAAAGACTTACATTTCTATAGCGCCTGTCACGACCACAGGACGTCCCAAAACCCTTTATAACCAATGAAGTACTTTTGAAGTGGAGTCATTGTTGTAATGTGGGAAACGCCGCAGCAAATTTGCGCACAGCAAGCTCCCACAAACTGCAATATGATAATGACCAGATAACCTGTTTTAGTAATGTTGCTTGAGGATTAAACATTGGCCAGAACACCGGGGATAACTCCCCAGCTCTTCTTCGAAAGATTGACATTACGTCCACCTGAGAGAGCAGACAAGGTCTCGGTTGAGCGTCTCATCCGAAAGACGGAATCTCCGGCAGTGCAGCACTCCCTCAGTACTGCACTGGAGCTTCAGCTTAGACTTTTGTGCTCAAGTCTGGAGTGGGAATTTGAACCCACAACCTTCTGACTCAGAGGTGGGAGTGCTACGAACTGAGCCACAGCTGACAGGGAGGCAAGCATGCCTTCCTTACCCAGTCTGTCCTATAGATGACGCAAGTAACAAACCAATATGGTCGACTCTTAAATCAACAAAATACGGTAGACGCTGGAAATCTGAAATGAAAACAGAAAATGCTTGAAATACTCAGGAGGTCAGGCAGCATCTCTGGAGAGAGAAACCGAGTTAAAGTTTCAGGTCGATAAACTTTGATGCTTAATTGCCCTCTCATGCAGTCCAGAAAGCCACTAAGTTGTATTCGGATATATAGGGGGAGGGCAATACTTGTAGGCCTTTCCAGGGATGCCCAGATTCTGCGAAATAATAATAAATGCGGCCTACAGGGAGTATCCAGGCCGGTCAACTGTGCAAATGACCCTCTGTGCCCACCCAGTGGTAACTGCTTACCTGCATCTGCACAGAGGGGAAAATGCCCTACCTTATTTGTTGCTTATAGCGGCTCAACTTTACAAATGAAGAAGGAATTGTAGAGGTGATGAAGCCAGTCAGATATGAAAATAATTCTGGATATTTCATGAGAAATTCTCTAATGACTGAATGCTATGCTTACACTGATACTTTGTGAAAGAAAGCCAGCCAGGTGATAAAATGCTGAGTCTTTCTATCTGGCTGTAAAGATCAAGTTGCCACCAAACATTTATTCATGCCCTGGAAAAGCAAATAGTCTATGACTAAAGCGGTCACTGTCTTCTTTGCGTCTTGGTCAACAGAGAGGCAGAGGCAGAGCTGTGCCATCTACTGCAAGAATACTCGAGGCTACCGTGCAGCACAGGTAGGCCTGGGTCATGCAGTGACAATAATTGTTAACTGAGTCTTGATTTTACCATTTGTTTTCACCTCCTCGCAGGCATGCTGGAGTTGCGACATGTGATTACGGTCCAGTGGAGAAATACAGAGGGCACGCCGCTCACCAGCACCTCACCTGACACCGGCTCCAGCATCCCAATTTCACATGACATCATCTCCCTCACCCCCACCTCCCTCACCACTACCTCCCTCACCCCCACCTCCCTCACCCCACCTCCCTCCCTCACCCCCACCTCCCTCACCCCACCTCCCTCACCACGGCGTTAATCACCATCACCTCACACTGCACCGCCTACACTTCAGACATCAGTTACTCGAGCTCTTGCTTTCTCCGTTGCTTGCCTGCCAACTAATGCCTGAATCTCTGGTTTCCTTTCCTATCAGCTTTGCTTGTTTCTTCTTTGTCCTTCAGCCTTGGCCAAGATGGATAATGGGTTGAGTTGAGTTGTATGTGGTAGATGTGGCTCAGTTGGTAGCGCTTTCGCTTTTTAATGAGAAGTTCGTGGGTCCAAGTTGCACACCAGAGACTTGAGCAGGAAATCTAGGCTGCTAGTACTGAGGGAGCGCTGCACTATCACTTTCAGATGAGATGTTAAACCGAGGCCTGCCTGCCCTCTCAGGTGGAAGTAACAGTACCGGTGACACTATTTCGAAGAAGAGCAGGGGGATTCTCCTCGGTGTCCGAACCAATATTAAATTCCTCAAACAATAATACTGTAAAACAGATGATATGGACATTATCACATTGCTCTGCGCAAATTGGCTGCCGTGCTTCTCAAATTGTAACCGTTTCAATTGCCATTTCTTTCTGCTCTACCATCTGAGGCCCTACGGGAAATTTTAGATTTTTACCTCTCTATTCTGACTCTCCAATTTCATTGATCCCACTTCTTTTATTTGATTTATAATCTTTTTGCGACACCACCACTACTGCCAAACCAGTCCTAATTTGCTGCAATTCTGCTAATTAGTAGAGCGAGTAGAATTAGTTAGCATTTGTTTCATGCTGTTTCCACCCCACCCCCATATCCATTCTGCCCTGAAATAATCGTAAAGAGAAAAAATGCCAGTTAAAGAGAGAGAGACAGAGAGACAGAGTAAGAGAGAAAGAGATGATTAGAGAAGCACAGAAATAAACTGACACAAGTTAAGAGAGCCAGGAGAAACACAGAATAAGAGGAAAAAAGAGACACAGTCAAAAAGTGTGAGAGACCGTGAGCCAGAAACAGATGGAGAATCCACGAGAGAAAATGGCCCGGATTTCCCAGGGCCTGCGATGCGCATGCGCGAAAAACCGAAACTTGTGATACGTCAAGTTTCAGCTTAACAGATCATAAGAATCCCCGGGAAATGAATATTCGCTGGTGCAGAGTTGGGCTATTTTCCAAACTGCTGCCCAACGAATTGCCAAGAAACTCTTACGCCTGGTAAAAGGAGGCGTAGGGCCTTATTTTACCAACGTAAGAGTTTAAAGAAATATTTTTTTTTAAATTTGAATATTTTAAACTTAATTAAACCTTTAAAATTAGTCCAGGTTATTTTGGACCCTTTAGAAATGTTAAAATCTATTTTTCAAAAAAATATGTTTTTGTTTTAAATGTTTAATTACAATGTATTTTAATTACATTTGACCATGTAAAGATTTATTTTTATTTAAGTTGTGTAACATTTGTGTTTTTAATGTGATTTCTATTAAGCTTATGTGGATTCCATACATAAATCGAATGCCATAAGCATAATGGAGATTCCCTTTCTGATTGGTTGGGCTGGTTCACGTAATCCTGGGGCGCATGTGAACTGAATTTTCTTCTTCTTCGGCAGTCCCTCGGAACCGACGATGACTTGCTTCCACACTAACAATAAATTCTCAGATGACTGCTGAGTTCAATGCGGGCCCGACAATCTCTGTCACAGTTGGGGCAGATATTGGTTGAAGGTGCGGTTGGGTGTGATGCTTGGGTTGACGTGCGTTCCTTCTGCTGTTCGAGCTTGGCTTCTGCTTGCTCCCGGCGAAGAGACTCGAGGTATTCAGCGCCTTCCTAAATGCTTTTCTTCCACTTTGTGTGGTCTTGGGCCAGGGATTCCCAGGTGTCGGTGGGGTTGTTGCACTTTTTCAAGGATGCTTTGAGGGTGTCCTTGAAGCGTTTTCTATCCCCACCTGGTGCTCTCTTGCCGTGTCGGCGCTCCGAGTAGAGCACTTGTTTTGGGCGTCTTGTATCGGACATACGGACGATGTGGCCCATCCATCAGAGCTGATCGGGCATGTTCAAAGCTTCGATGCTGGGGATGTTGGCCTGAGCGAGAACACTGACGTTGGTGCGCCTCTGGGATATCTGGGCCTTTACGACTGCATGCACAGGAGTGCGATTCTTGGTAGGTACGGGACCATCAGGTAGGCTCGCACTTTTATTGCAGTTCTGCGGCATTCGCCCACGGGAAGCTTCCGACCACAGATTCATGCCCTAGGTGTTGCATAATAGAAAAAATGTGGTGTAACTCCGTATATTATTATCACTTGCCGGCCCTTTTGTTCTGAGTCAAAATTATTAATTTCAGTCTTTCCCTTCTTTATTACAGCTAATTTATTGACAATCGTGAGTCTCTCCCGTGGAAAGTGTGGTCTCTCCAAATGCATTACCCGTTACCTAGTGGTCATGGCACTGGCTGATCTACAGATCGTGATAGTTGATGTACTTCTGTATGAGATTAACGGAATGTATTTCCCACGTTCATTCCTGGACTACTCCCCAATCTGCAGTCTGCATCTCACACTGGTACTTGATGCCATTGATTGTTCTGTCTGGTTAGCAGTCGCCTTCAACTTTGATCGATTCGTCGCCATTTGTTACCAGAAGCTGAGAACAAAATATTGCATCGAAAAGACTGTGGCTGTGGTTATAACACCAGTGTGTGCGCTAAGTTTTTTACAGAACATTCCAGCATACTTTATCAACGAAGCTGGTGAAATAATTGATAATATACAATGTTTCTGTGTTGTAAAGTCTACCTTCTACACCTTGCCCATTTGGATGGCTTATTACTGGCTTCACACTATTTTAACCCCATTCGCTCCTTTTGTGTTGATTGTGCTGCTCAACGCTCTGAACATCAGGCACATTGTACAGGCCAGTAGAATCAGGAGGGGACTCCGAGGGAGCAAGGTGGATGAGAGTCACAATGATACAGAGATGGAGAACCGAAGGAAATCCATAATCCTACTGCTAGCCATCTCAGGCAATTTTGTCCTACTATGGATGGTATCATTCCTATATGAAATATGTGTACAAAATACAGACAGTCAGTTGTTCCAAACAGATTACACTGACCATTTCACCATCATGGAACAAACCGGATATATGCTGCAGCGTTTGAGTTCCTGCACCAACTCGATTATTTACGCAGTGGCCCAGGCTAAATTCAGAAATAACGTAAAGAATATTGTTACATATCCCTTTGCTCAAATTATTAATATAATTTGTCAGATTAAGTGATTGCATTTAAACCATGACTCCCTAATGAAGTGTAGTCACTGTTGTAATGTGGAAAACGCGGCAGCCAATTCGCGCACAGCAAGCTCCCACAGACAGCAATGTGATCATGACCAGATAATCTGCTTTTGTTATGTTGGTTTAGGGATAAATATTGGCCAAGACACCGGGGATAACTACCCTACTTTTACGTCCACATGCGAAAGCAAACGGGGCCTCGGTTTAACGTCTCATCCGAAAGATGGCACCTCCAAAAATGCAGCACTCCCTCAGCACTACACTGGACTGTCAGCCTAGATTGATATGCTCCAGTTCCTGCAATGGGACTTGAACCCACAACCTTCTGACTCAGAGGCGAGTGTGCTACCAACTGAGCAACAGCTGACACTAGAGTCAATAACTTCCAGAGCTGCTTCTCAGTACCTGTGAAAGAAATGGTTGTGTGGCCTAAAGCTGCCTCTGCTGATTTGTGAGAGTTAAATGGTGCCGTCTGTCGTTAATTGTCCTCGACTACGTAACATCCACCTCGACACATTTAGTTTAATTGTGAAGAATGCAGATTTGGAGCTCCGTTAATGGACAGGCAAATATTGTAGTTATGAAATGTAGTAATAACTAAAAATTATTTCCATTCCCCTCTAGCCTTCCAATTCCTGACTGGGTTTGGGATCATTGAGTGACGAATAATGTTCCATATCCCACGCATCTGGCCCGTCTTCAGGTTGAGCCTTTACAGTGAGTGCTAACGGGCTATAGGACAGAGGATTCCTGCAGACCCCATACTGCTGCTCCTACCAGCTAACTCAGCACAGACCTGGAGCCTTGTTGCTCTGTGTAAGGAGAATCCCCACGTTGGTGTCTGACCACTGCCCATGAGCACAGATTGTAAAACCACACCGTCAACTCATGATTCTCCATCCATTCAATATAATGGAAAGAAAATCACAGCCTTTTGCTTTGAACTTCATGACATCAACTTCCAGCACGTGCAGGGAGTGTGGAAGCAGAAAATTGACCTTTTATCACTCAGAGACGGTGGGTGGAATTCCCCGAGATTCCGTACTACCGTCGGGTCAGCACGCACACTGAGTGGTCTGTGGGAAGATTGGAACTGTATTGCCCACGCCCTATCTTCTCATTAACGTCAATGGAAATAAAATCACAGTCAGAGCTCCAGTGGTTTTCCTCTCACATCTCCTTGCAGCAGTCCAATAGCCCAGTGCACAGGGAGAGGAAATATATCCCTATCTGTTCGGAACAATACATTGTTTAGATGAGAAAGATAACTACCATCTTTGATCGATCAAAAATTCAAATATCGCGACATAAGAAGATGAATAGCAGTGCAAATTTCACACAAAAATTTAAAATGAATAATTATTTTCTACAGCACCGGGCAACTACTCTAACACTCTGTGAAATTAGTATTACTGTATGCTTGTTCTAATGATGTTTAATATATAAATTTGGCAGTTCAGTCTAATAAAATGTATTGAGTAGTGTTACTCGGCCACTTTACAAAGTCGAAGAGGATGTCATTGATTCACAAGATCGGCTAAAAAAATTCCAAACCTTTAACTTCGGTATTTTGATGAAGGTAATGATTTTTTTTTACCGCTTAGTAACCCACTGGTCAGCACGTTGAAATAGTATAGTACGTCCCCTGGTGTTTCTCATCCAAATTATTCAGAAATTGTAACTTCTCTACCAGATCACCACTGAACCAGTTTCCTTGATTCCTCAAGTGAAATGTCTTGAGATATGGACAAACATATTTTGAAATATGGGGTAGCCGATCTCCCATGGTGTTACACACGGGGGTGAAATTCGAAAGCCAGTATTGCATCCATCGCCCGCAATCCAGTTCCATCGGATGTGTCATAAATTGGCGAAAAAAACGACAGGGCTTGTTTTGCATCCCCGCCCACGCCCAATTTAACCCTGAGGGAGTCAAAACCATGGGGCAGAAAGTCGACTAAGATGATTGCGCAAAACAAGTCGTATCACGTGGGACGCACTCTATTCCGCCCTGCTCATTATTAATGTCCATTTAGTTAGTGGAACTGAATATGTGTTGGGGCGTATAAAGGGCGGCCGGTTTTGTAGCACACTTCTTGCCCGATCGCACAAGATTAATATCGACCCGCAAGGGTTTTCTTCTGATGCAGTAGGGTTAGAGGCAGAGAGATGAATGGATCAGGGAATACCGACATAATTGAATCCCGATTTGAAGACCTACATTGTCCTCTTATTTCGAAACTTCTTTTATTAAATCTCAAGCCTACATTTGTAAAAGAAACAGTCTGTCTAATGTTGCCATGATGTAATCACATTATCCCACGTCTCCTAATTTTACTTTCCATTGACTCCAATATAAATTGAAATCCGGAGAGGTATCTAATATGCAACTAATCTGAGATCGCTCTATTGCCAAATGCTAAAATCCCCCCTCCCCCAACATTATTTCAGGCTGTTGCTTGACTAATGTATGAAACAACTCTGCTAACGTTGGCCCCAATCCCCATTCATAACGAGTAAAATCGGTACAGTAGGGCAGTGATTATATTACTGGAGCAGCAATCCAAAGGTCTAAGTTGATAATCCAGAGATCGCAAATTCAAATCCCATCATGGTAGTTCGTAACTTTGATTTCAGTGTATTAAAAAATCTCTGGAAATAAAAAGCTGATACCGGTAAAATTGACCATGATATTGTCGTAAAATCTATAGGCCGATGGGAAGGAAACCTACTGTTCTTACCAGGTTTAGCCTATACTTCACACCAACCCCACATTAAGCATATATATATATATATGTGTGTGTGTGTGCAATATATTTATGTGTTTGTATGCTCGTGCGTGTGCATGCCTGTATTTAGATGAATATATGCGTGCGTTCATATGCACGTGTGTCTATAGGTGTCTGCCCCTGTGTGTAAGTATTTGAGCCTTGTTGGAATTCATAAGGATTCGGACTTGATACCAATTGTTTACAGTTAATCTTTTATTAGTAGACACAGCAGAGATTATTACCTCTTTGTGTATGATGGCAGTAGTTTACAGCCATCATACACGGAATATTACCCATTCAGTCACTGGACAGAGTAGCGTGCATCATCTTCTTCTTTAGCTAGGGAGGTGTTAGGCGTTAGCCTGCATTACGTCCACTGCACAAGCTCGACATCCCTTGTAGATCTTCTATCCTTGTGCTTGAATGTTCGCAAACACTCTTCTTTTATCCGCCAAAGTTCAGATCATATGACATAAAAAGTCCAATTGTGTTTAAACTATTGTTTTTAAATTGCTTATCGAGCAATTTCCACACATCTTGAGTTCAGTTGCATCAGACTCACTTAACTGTCCATCATCTTTGCGCATATATTAGTTTTAATCAATAACATGAAGCATTCAAGTTCAAAGCTCAATCTCTCAATCTTTCTCAAAAACTGATCCTATCCAATAGGCACAATGTACTTGCTGCCTGTAAGAATAAGCATAAAGACTGTTGGAAGGACAGCAAGACTGTTGACCAGGCCAGGGCACGTTGGAGCATAAAGGAGCCGGAGGGGGAGCGTAATGTGGTAGCTGTAGGAGATTCAATAATTAGGGGGACAGATTGCATCCTTATTAACCAGGTGCGAGAGTCACATATGATATGTTGCCTGCCTTGTGCCAGGGCGATGGACATCTGGAACCAGCTTGAAAGGATATTGGAGAGGGAGGGGATGATCGATTCGTTGTGGTCCATGTTGGGACCAACAACATAGAAAAGAGCAGGCAAGAGGTCTTGTTCACAGAATACGAGGAGTTAGGAGCTAAAATGATATTGTTGAAAAACACAGGACCTCAACATTTATAATCTTTGGATTATTACGTGACCCACGTAAAAGTTGGCACGGAAAATAAACAGATGAGGGAGGTATACACGTGGCTGAAGGAGTGGTGTGAGAAAGAGGTGTTCCATTTCATGGGGCACTGGCACCAGTACTGGGAGAGTTAGGAACTGTACCATTGAGATGGGCCCCAGATGAACCGGGCGGGGACCGGGGTACTAGCAGAAAGGATGAATAGGGTGGCCACAAGGACTTTAACTAGTAATTGGGGGGAGGAGAGGGCTTAGTTGGAAAAGTAGTATAAATATTACATCTAAAACAAACGAAAGAGAAGAGAGTAGAGAAATAGATAGAAATTTTACTTTTGGCACTACAGATAAAGGGAAAATTAAAAGATGTGAAGTAATTAAAATAGGAGAGAGAAATAAGAAATGTGAGATGAACAACATTAGAGCAGAAGGACAGGTTAGGGTGTGTGGCCTAAATAAACATGCTTTATACAAAAACATGAAAAATAAGGACCAAATTGAATGAATTGTAGGCACAAATTTATGTAAGAGTGCACAACACGGTAGCCACAACTGAGACACGGCTGCAAGACGGTCAGGACTGGGAAATGAACATAATTATACAATGACAATGTGGCAGATTTTGCGGTCGGCGGCGTATCTACGGAATACACCTTGATACACAGCGTATTCGAGAGCAGCCTAATGGCCCACAAATCCCATGGGTGCAGCATGTGCGGAGGCGTATTTACGAACACGTGGGCCTTGTGCTCCGATCATGAAGCAGGAATAGATTGTAGATCATTCCGAATCAAATCCCGTAATCTGATTTAATTGCAGTGACTTTACAGGATTGGAATTTAATGCCGTATTATTTTATTTCCACCAACTTAACTACATCTTAATTCTGTTAGTAAAAAAATAAATTTGCTGGTAACAATTGGCAAAATCATTAACACTCCAATCTTTGCAGAAACAAGAAAATAACTCGATTGATACAGATACAGCAGTATGTAAGAACAGAGGAGCAGATTATACTTTGTGTATGTTTAGTTAACGAAGTTGAGATATTAATGGGGATGGCGATCTATGGATGAATTCAAAAATCAAACGGTACACTCAGATCGCCAAAATTAAACAGTCCGATTTCCGAAATGAAAATGTTAAAACATGCCTGAGGTATCCCCTAACAGGGTCTCTTTGCATCAGCCATAAGCTTTTCGTACGTAATTGCTGGGCAGTTGGTGGGCATTTAGTCAACTTGTAGTTGTAACTTGAATGATCGCAAGTGGAGGATTTAGCGCATGTGCAAGAGTATGCGGAAATCACGAACTTGCGTTCCATTGGAAAGGTGTTGTGGTAACGTACTCGCAGAGCGTGCCATCATACCCACCGCAAATTCTGGCCAATAATTATGCGGTGCACAGGAAGGATAAGGAAACAGGTAGAGGCGCGTGAGGGGTGGGTGAGCAGCATTAATGATTAAGAATGAAATTAATTCAGTGATAAGAGAGGATATAACGAGAGGAAAGCAGGCAGTGGAGGTTTTATGGGTAGAATTAAGAAATAGAAAAGGAATTAAGGCTGTCTTAGGAGTTGTGTATATGTCACCTGATAACAGCTGCGACATGGCAGAATGTATAAATACAGAGATTAGATAACTATGTAGTAAAGACAGCGTTGTTTTAATTGGGAATTTTAACTTTCATACATATTGGGATAAGCAGACTAGCTCATGTAAAAAAAGTAATTAACTTCTTGAGTGCATTCACAATAGTTTTCTGCAACAAAATGTTCTAGAACCAATAAGGGGGAAGGTCTATTAGATTTAATAATGAATACTGAATCAGATTTAGTTAACAGCCTAACGGTGCATGAACATTTATTTAATAGCGATCATAATATAATCGAGTTAAACGTTGTGTTTGAAAGGGAGAAACGCGAAACAGCTACTGAAATTCTAGATTTAGGTAAGGCCAAGTTCAACGGGTTGAGGCAGAGACTGTCCACAGTAAATAGGGCAAATATGTTAATATGTAAATCCACAGAAGAACAGTGGTAGGTGTTCAAAAGTAATTTAACGTGACAGAGAAACAGTTTATACTCCTAAGCGCAAAGCTCTACTTGCCAAAAATAAAAAAAAACGCACTTGGCGACAGAAGGAGTAAAATACAACATAAAAGTAAAAGAAAAAGCGTACAAAATACAAATTGATCCAGGCGAATGGGAAAGATACAAATAACAACAAAAATAGGCAAAATAGATAGCAAGATCCTCAAAAACGGAGTATGAAAAGACACTTGCAATGGATATTAATATTAACACAGATTTATTTTACATTTATATTAGGAAAATAGGTGGTCAGAAGCAATGTTGTCCTCTTGGAAAATGATAACGGTGATATTGTAAATGACAATAAAGAAATGTTGGGCATGATATATAAATATATTTTGTCGGTATTTACAGTAGAGGAAGAGGACAGCATCCCAGCCATCCCAAGGAAACTAATATTTAATTAGAGATAGGGAGTCACCAACATTAACGTAAGCAAAATATCAGTAATAAAGGAATTAATGGCAATAAAGAGTGAAAAACACCCGGGCTAGATTATTTCCATCCAAGGAATTTAAAGGATATCGGTGAAAACATTGCAGAAGCTCCAACTATAATCTCCAAAGTTCTCTCGATTCATGAACCATTCCTTTAGATTGGAAAAATGCGCATGTCACGCCACTATTTAAAATTGGCGAGAGAGGGAAACCAGGGAATTATGGGCCCCTTAGCCTAACATCTGTTGTCGGGAAATTACGAGTCTATAATGAAGGACAGAGTAACTGAACACATTGAAAAGTTGCCGCTGATCAGAGAGAGCCAGCATGCATTTGCAAACGGTATGACATGCCTGACGATCCTGAATAATTTTTTTGAAGAGGTGGCTAAAATAGTGGACAGTGGGAATATTCTTCTTTCTTTTTCTTATTAGAATTAATGATGCAGCTAGAAGTAAATAATTCAATTGTGCTTTTAGTTTTTTTTAAATGGCTACTATTACTGCTATTCAAAACGTGATGCAATCATATATGCAGCTTAGAACCAAGCTCCATTCATTGCCAAGAATGTGGCATTGGGGATTTCGGCACAGAGCGGTATGGAATGAGAGGTACACGGTGAGGGAGCTGTAGGAAGGAAATATGTAGTTCAAACCAAGCCATGTAGTATTGTCACTTAACCTAACAAAGGTAGAGATTGGGAATACGTTTAACCTTCATGGATAGTGCTTGAAAATTAAGTAGAAGTTGAACAGCCTTGACCCATTTCGGTTGTAATTTAATTGACACCATGTATATGCATGTGTTTGCATTAATCATACCTATGACATTAACTGTATCATAATCTTTGTGCGAGTACTGAATACTGGTACGGGGGGTGGCTCCTCTGGGGACGATAGCCAAAGCCAAGTCCACTGCAAGGGTGGTGGCTCCTCTGTATGGGGGGAGAAGAAATATCGGGAATACAATAGTGATCGGAGATTCAATTGTTAGCGGAACAGACAGACGTATCTCCAGGAAGGTATGTTGCCTCCTTGGTGCCAGGTTCAAGGATGTCACTGAGCGGCTGCAGAACATTCTGAGGGAGGAGGGTGAACAGCCAGAGGTCGTTGTCCATATCGGAATCAACGAAAAAGTTAGAAAGAAATATGAGTTGTGCAGGCAGATTTTAGGGATGTTGGAAAGTGATTAAAAAGCAGGACCTCAAAGGTAGATAAATGCATGGCTGGAGAGATGGTGCAGCAGGGAGGGCCTCCGATTCCTGTGATATTGGGACGGGTCCAGATGGAGGTGGGACCTGTACAAGCCGGACGGGTTGCACCTTAAAAGAGCCAGGACCAATATCCTCGCGGGGGGAGGGGTTCCTAGTGCTGTTTGGAGTTATTAAACTAAATTGGGTGGGCGATGGGCACCAGCATGTAGTATTACAAAGGATAAACGGGATTAGGAGAGACAGATAGCACTAGAGTAAGAAATATTACGGTATTAGGTGGGGTCAGACTAAAACAGACTACAAGAAGGTCTGAGATAGGTTTACAGTGCATGTGCTTAAACGCACGAAGCGTGGTTAATAAGGTTGGTGAGCTGCAGGCCTAAATAGCCACATGGGAAAGTGATGTTATGGCTATAACGGAGACCTGGCTCAAAAAAGGGCATGATTGGGTTTTAAAATATTCCTGTATATAAATTGCCCAGGAAAGATAGGGAAGGGAAGAAATGCGGTGGGGCGGCTGTATTGATTAAGAAGAATGTTACAGTGCTGGAGAGAGAGGATGTCCAGGAGGGGTTAAGGACACAATCGATTTGGTTAAAGTTAATTAGCAATAGGGGTGCCATTACACTCCTAGGTGTATTCTATAGGCCACCAACTAGTAGGAAGGATATAGAGGATTAAATTTGCAGTGAAAATACAGAGAGGTGCAAGTACTATAGAGTAGCGATAATGGGGGACTTCAACTATCTTAATATAGACTGGGGGAGTAACAGTGTAAAGGGCAGCGAGGGGGAAGAATTTCTGAAGTGTGTTCAGGAGAACTTTCTTGATCATTACATTTCTAGTCTAATGGGGAACGAGGCATTGCTAGTTCTGGTTCTGGAGAATGAGGTGGAACAAGTGGAGCAAGTGTCAGTAGGGGAACAACGAGGGAAAAGTCATTATCGTATAAAGTTTGGACCAGCTATGGAATAGAACAGGGAGCAATCTAGAATAAACATACTTAATTGGAGGAAGCCCAATTTAACTGGGTTGAGAACGGATCTGGCCCAGGTAAATTTGAATCAAAGTTTGGCAGGCAAAACTGTAATCGAATAATGGGCTGCCTTTAAAGAGGAGATGGTTCTTGTACAGTGGCGGTAAATTCCAATGAGGGGGAAAGGTAGGCAACCATATTCTGAGCTCACTGGGTGATGAAGGAGATAGAGAGTAAGATGCAGAAAAGGGTGTTTATGACAGGTGTGAGATTGAGAATACAAGTTAATACCAGGCTGCATATAGAAAGTTAAGAGGGGAAGTGAAAAACGAATTAAGAGTGTCAAAGAGAGAATATGGGAATAGACAGGCAGCTAACATAACAGGGTATCCAAAAGTCTTCTATAGCAATATAAATAGTAAACTGGTAGTAAGAGGAGAACTGGGGCTTATTAGGAATTAAAAATGAGAACTACGCATGGAGGCAGAGGGCATGGCTGAGGCACAAAATGAGTACTTTGTAGCTGTCTTTGCGAAGGATGAAGATGCTGTCAAAGTCAGAGTGAAAGGAGGAAGTTTAGATATGGGCTGGAATAAAAATTGATAATGAGGAGGTTCTCGGAAGGCTGGCTGTACTTAACCTTGTTAAGTCACCAGGTCCGGATGGGATGTATTCTAGGATGCTGAGGGAATTAAAGGTTGAAATTGCGGAGCTACTGGCCACAATATTCCAATCCACCGTAGATACGGGGGTGATTCCAGAGGACTGGAGAATTTCATACGTTACACACCTGTTCAAGAAAGTGTGTAAGGGTAAACCTAGCAACAACAGGTCAGTCAGTTCATCTTCGGTGATGGGTAATCTTTTAGAAACAATAATCCACGACAAAATTAACAGTCACTTGGACAAGTGTGGATTAATTAAGGATATCCAGCTTGGATTTGTTAAAGGCAAATCGTATTTACCTAACTTGATCGAGTTTTTTGATGAGTTAGCAGAGAGGGTTGATGAGGGAAATGCAGTTGATGTGGTGTGCATGGACTTTCAAAAGGCGTTTTTAAAAGTGCCACATCACCGGCTTGTAAGCACAGTAGAAGCTCATGGAATAAATGGGACAGTGGCAGCATGGATACGATATTGTCAAAGTGACAAGAAACATAAATTAGTGATGAACGGTTGTTTTTCGGACTGGAGGATGATACACAGTGGTGTACGAGGACCACTGCTTTTCTTGATATATGTTAACGATTGGACTTAGGTGTACAGGGCAATATGACAAAATTTTCGGAAGACACAAAACTTGGAAATATAGTGAACAGTGAGGAGTTTAGTGATAGTCTTCAAGAGGAAATAGGCAGACTGGTGGAATGGGCGGACACGTGGCAGATGAAATGTAACGCATAAAAGTGCGAAGTGATACATTTTGGAAGAAAGAACGAGGAGAGGCAATATGAACTAAAGGGTACAATTCAAAAGGGGTTGCATGAACAGAGAGACCTGGGGATATATGTGCACAAATCTTAGAAGGTGGCAGGGCAAGTTTTGAAAGCGATTAAATAAAGCATACGGGATCCTGGGCTTCATAAATGGAGGCATAGAGAACAAAAGCAAGGAAGTTATGATGAACATTCATAGAACACTGGTTCGGCTTCAACTGGAGTATTGTGTCCAATTCTGGGCACCGCACATTAGAAAGCATGTGAAGGTCTTAGAGAGAGTGCAGAAAAAAATTCTAAGGATGGTTCCAGGGATGTGGGACTTCAGTTACGTGGATAGACTGGAGAAACTGGGGTTGTTCTCCTTAGGATAGAGAAGGTTGAGAGGAGATTCGAGAGAGGTGTTCAAAAGCATGAGGGTGTCTAGACAGAGTAGGTTGAGAGAATCTGTTCCCATTGGTAGATGTGTCGAGCAACAATATGCAGAGGACAATGTGCAGAGGACAACAATTTAAGCTGATTGGCAGAAGAACCAAAGGCGACATGAGTTAAAAAAAATACGTTTTGGGTGTTTAGGATTTCAAATGCACTGGTTGAAAGGGTGGTGGAGACAGATTTAACCGTGGCTTTCAAACTGAAATTGAATAAGTACACGAACGAAATAAATGTAGGGCTACGGGGAAAGGGCGGGGCAATGGGACAAGCTGAAGTGCTCTTGCAGTGAGCTGGCACGGGCTCGACAGGCCGAATGGCCTGCTTGTCTGCTGTAACCACTCTATGATTCTGTGTTACTATTCTACTGTAATGTTACATTAATTTGATTGCAGCACGTTTCATCAATCCGCAGGTCTGATTTGCCCCTAATAAAAACACAGGAAGGTAAATAAAACTTTATTTTGAGTTTTGGAGATCTACAAAGTTGCCGAGCTTTGTCCCTCTCTAATTTAGGGAACAGGGTTAAATTAAGAGCTTGGAGAATAATAACTGCAATTACTTTATTAAATTAACAACTTATATTGGCTTAATAATGTAAATAAAACAAGGTTAGAAAGAGGTGGCAGTGCAGGTGGTGCGTCGTACTTGCAGCATGTGGGAGTTGGTTGAGACCAATGAGATCCCGAGCAACCACCTCTGCGGTAAGTGCCTGCAGCTCGAGGTACTTCGGCTCAGAGTTGTTGAGCTGAAGGCCGAGCTGCAGACATTGCGATGCATCAGGGAAGGGGAGCGTTACCTGGACACTTTGTTCCAGGAGGCAGGCGCACACCTTAATTTAGGCAGTACTTTATAGTTAGTCACGAGTTCAAGGAAAGTATAGAAGATAGCTTTCTAGATCAGTATGCTGAAGAACCAACTAGGCAACAGGCTATTTTAGAGCTAGTATTGTGTAATGAGGAAGGGTTAATTAATAACCTTGTAGTAAAGGGATCTTTAGGGAACAGTTAACTTGATAAGATAGAATTTTATATTGAGTTTGAAAGTGATTTAGTTCAATGAGAAACTAGGATCTGAAATCTAAACAAAGCAAATTATGTAGGTATGAGGGGCGAGTTGGCTAAGGTAGTTTGCGAAACTATATTAAAAGGTATGATGGTAGACAAGCAATGGCTTGCATTTAAAGAATTAATACATAATTTACAGCAAGTATACATCCATTTAAGGCACAAAGACCCTACAGGAAAAGTGGTCCCACCGTGGCTAACAAGATAAGTTAAACATAGTATTAGATCAAAAGAAGAGGCTTATAATGTTGTAAAAATGAGCAGTAAGCTTGAGGAGTGGTAGGACTTTAGAATTCAGCAAAAAAGGAATAAAAAATTGATAAGGAAAGAGAAAAAAGAATTTGAGAGTAAATTAGCAAAAGACATATAAACATATGGAAAACGATTCTATAAGCATGTACATAGGAAGAGATTAGTGAAAGTAAACTGGACCTACTAAAGGCGGAGACATGAGAAATTGTAATGGGAAATAAGAAAATGGCAGAGACATAAAACAAATACTTTGTTTCTGCCTTCATAGTAGAAGACACAAAAACATTCCGGAAATAACTGGGAAGCAAGGATCTAGAGAGAATGGGGAACTTAAAGAAAGCAGTACAAGTAAAGACATAGTACTGGAGAAATTAATGGGACTAAGTGGCGACAAATCCCCTGGATCTGACAACCTGCATCATAGGGTTTTAAAAGATGTAACTGCAGAGATAGTGGTTGCACTGGTATTAATCTCCCAGAATTCCCTAGATTGTAGACCAGTCCCCAATGATTGGAAGGTAGCAAACATAGCCCCGCTATTTAATAAAGGAGGAAGAGAAAGAACGGCGAACTATAGGACAGTTAGCCTAATATCATAAGTAGGCAAAATGCTAGAATCTGTTATTAAGGACGTGGTAACAGAACACTTAGAAAATCATAATATGATTCAGCAGATTCAACTTGGTTTTATTAAAGAGAAATCGTGTTTGACAAATTTTATAGAGTTTTTGGAAGATGTAACTAGTAAGATTTATAAGGGGGAACCAGTGGATGTAGTGTATTTGGATTTTCAAAAAAGCATTTGATAAGGTGCCACACATGAGCTTATTACACAAAATTACGACTCATGGTATTTTGGGTAACATGTTAGCATGGATTGATGATTGGTTAATGGAAAGAAAACAGAGAGTAGGATTAAACGGGATTTTTTCAGGTTGGCAGGCAGTAACTAGCGGGATACCGAAAGGATCATTGCTTGGACTTTAGCTATTTACAATCTATATTAATGACGTAGTTGAAGGGACTGAGTGTAATGTATCCAAGTTTGCTGATGATACAAAGTTTGGTGGGAATTTAAGCTGTGAGGAGTACTCAAAGAGGCTGGTGAGACATAGACAGATTGACTGAGTGGGCAAGAACATGGCAAATGGAATACAATGTGGGGAAGTGTGACGTCATGTACTTTGGTAGGAAAAACATAAACGCAGAATATTTCTTGATTGGTGAGAGTCTGGAAAATGATTGTACGCACAGAGGGACCTCGGATTCCTTGTACATGAATCACAGAAATTTAATATGCAGACCCAACAAGTAATTAGGAAAGCAAATGGTATGTTAGCCTTTGTTACAAAGGGATGAGATAATAAGAGTAAAGAAGTCTGACTGCAATTATACATGTCATAGGTGAGGCCACACCTGGAGTACTGTGTACAGTTCTGGTCTCCTTACCTAAGAAAAGATCTCCTTGCCTTAGAGGGAGCGCAGCGAAGGTTCACTAGATTGGTTCCTGGGATGAGGGGATTCCCCTACGAGGAGAGATTGAGTAGACTAGGCCTATATTCCTTAGAGTTCAGAAGAATGAGATGTGATCTAATTGAAAAATATATGATTTTAAGCGGTTTGACAGGGTTAATGCTGGGAAAATGTTTCCCCTGGTTGGGGAATCTAGAACACGATGTCACAGTCTCAGAATAAGGGCTAGGCCTTTTAGGACTGAGATGTGGTGAAATTTCTTCAATCAAAGGGTTGTGATTCATTGAAATTCTCTACACCAGAGAGCTGTAGATGCTCAGTCGCTGACTGTATTCAAGACAGAGATCGATACATTGTTGGGAACTAAGGGAATTAAGGGATATGGCGGAGCAGTCTGGAATTGCCAAATGGTCTACTCCAGCTCTTATTTCTTTTATTCCTATGTTCTTATGTTGCAGGATAATGGGCCTGAATTTACTGTAACTAGTTAGACGTGCCTTTTCCTTAATTTCCATGAGATTTGCGCGGCAACTTGCTGCAAGTAGGACATCGTAATGGCGCTATGCGCCTAGCATCTGGGACCTATGTGAATAGGGCAAGCAACTATGTACCTCCTTTACGAATCGGATTGAAGAATTGTGACGGAACAATGCAGAGGCTGATCTATGCATTGTAAGTTGGAATAGTAAATTCAGTGTCAAATCAGGTGCAGAAAACGAAATAAAGACAGGGAAAAAAATATTGGATTAAGAGCGAACAGAAAATGTTAAAAACTATAATGGCCCAGATTTGCGGTCCAGTTGACGGTGAACTGGCAGCATTCGCCGTCATTCCGCCTTTGAAACTGACAGTTTCGGGATTTGGTGCATGAGCAGGTGCATGCAGAAATCCTGAATTTGCCGTCTGTCACTGACAGCTCCGACACAGGCTGTGCTGTGTCCACCACCCCGACAGAACTGGCAATCTGCGTAATCAGCCAAATCAGGGAAACGTACAAAAATGTTGGCTCTTCCGCATTAAGTGTGCTGTTAAATTCCCCACTAAAAGCTGGACCCAAAGAAATTACGTGTAACTGGGGTTTTAACAGCGCTATTACGTCTGAACAAATGATGAGGGCCTGGCAAACTAATTCTAATTTTCTGCAGTGTGAAATTTGTCAATTTTAATAACAATTAAACATTTTAAGAACGTTTTCAGGAATTGTTTGAAAATTATTTTTAAAATCTTTGTCCATCTTTATTTCAAGTTTGCCTTTTCCCCCATTTGAGAGCCCCAATCATTATTTTGCACTCTAATTTTTTTTTAAGTAGAAAGTTAAGAGCTTACTCACTTCCTTGTTGGTGTTCCGTGAGAATTTGGCCTTTTGATTGGCTGCTCAGATAGCCTGTTGACGTCATACCAGTTCGCACATGGGAGTCCCCACTGACCTTCATTGATTTGAATTGAATTTCAAAAAACTCGATGTTCTCGACACAGAGAATGCGAGTTTCGTGTGCGAATCATACTTTGGGGCGAGCTACGAATCCCTTCACTTCACCGCTAACCACAAATTCCAGGACAACATCAAATTTACATCAAATAACCATATGGGAATCAGTTTCGTTACAATATTTACATTGAATAACGAAATGGGACTCAATTGTATTGTAATATTTACATTAAACAACTACAAGGAATCAGTTTAATGACGTTATTTAAAGTTAATAACTTTATGGAATCAGTGTCCTTACAATAATTACATTAAATAACTATGTGGGAATCAGTTTGATTAGAACATTTACATTCAATAAATGTATGGAAATCAGTTTGATTACAATTTTACGTTAAATAACTATTTGTTTCATTACAATATTTACATTAAATAATTAAATGGGAATCAATTTCGTTACAATGTTTACATTAAATAACTATAGCGCAGCAGTTTCATGACAATAATTAAATAAAATATCTAGATGGGAATCAGTTTTATTACAATATTTAAATTAAATATTGAGATCATATCCCTGGAGGGTGCTCACACCATTCCCGATATTCCCAGTGTCCCCTCACCCAATGGAAGCCAACGACTTTTTCCCTCCCAGGCTCAGGTATCTCAGGGATTCTCTCTGTAGCTCACTCTCTCTCTCTTTTACACGCACACACACACTCGCTGTTTAAAAATTACTCAATATAACCTTCAGCTAAAAGCTTTTGAAATTTGTCCTCTCGCTATTCTTCATATCATTTTGAAAAAAACAGCTGAGCAGAAACTGTTAAAAGCTGCAGAAAAATATTCCATCCAGTTACCTGACTGAACGGTATTGATGCACGTTGTGAATTTGGGTTCACTGCGCTTGTGCAAACCACACAATCTGCATTCAGAAAACAGAATCAAAGCCCAGGCTTTTGGGAGTGGCTGAGGTCTTCAAATAAAAACTTTAATGGAAGCATTTAAAGACACAATGGATACATTTAAATATGTTGCTGCTCACAATGTTTTATTTTCATGGTGAACTTTGGGTGTAGTCAGAGAGCCAGCCAATAGGAAAGAATAGTTAAACCTAGGGCCTGAGCATGGATAATGGATTGTGCGTCTAAGAAATGAGAATCAATATAGAGCTGTTGAAAGCCCATTTGTCCCAGTGACCCCGAGTGTTAACCCCAGGAGCAACGCAGTTTACTTGTACTATGAGGGAGGACAGGTGACCTTTTGCAATGCTGAGGATATGTCCAATCTCGATACTTTTATTGACACATTCACAGGAAAACTCGTTCCTTTCTTGTATCCTGGATTGTGCGATGAGGGTAAAAATCTTGCTCCTTTTAAACGGCGTCATTTTGAACCGTAGGTTCCTAACTGATGTGTCAGAGTGTGGAGAGAATGAGCCCACTGCTGAGCGAATATTGCACCGTAACATCGAGACACAACAGAAAACAGCTCTGGGAAAGGGGCTTGGCAATTAATGTTGGGGTTAGAGTGTTGGGCTTGTGAATTGTAGGTTTTTCTTGCGCTGAGCTCTTGGGCTGTGATCACGGACTGGGACATGTGTTACTGTGCAGGGTGACGAGGTTCCACCCTGAGCTCCTGGCGGCTCGCACCAGCTGTCCAATCTGGAACTCTTCACTCCTGGTCATTTCAATGTGAGAGCCCCTGCTGCCCTTTGTGAATCTTGGGTCCGTGTTACAAATTCCAGCAGTGCTGTTCACCATCAGGAAACCGGACTAACGGGATCCCGGAGTCACATTGCACTGTTCTCACGCACGGGCTATCAGTAGTAAAAAATACATAAAATATACAACAGTTTTATATAAATGGTTCAGGACGGGCTGAAACAACAAGGGATCGCTGAGTTACGCCTAATGATTGAAATAAGAGAAGAACGGATAACCATCGGAACTTGCATAATCTGGCTCCAGGCCAGCTGAAGATCTCCATAACCTGGCTCCAGACCGGCTGAAGATCTCCATAACCTGGCTCCAGACCAGCTGAAGATCTCCATAACCTGGCTCCAGACCAACTGAAGATCTCCATAACTCGGCACCAGACCAGCTGAAGATCTCCATAACCCGGCACAAGATCAGCTGAAGATCTTCATAACCTAGCTCCAGACCAGCTGAAGATCTCCATAACCTGGCTCCAGACCAACTGAAGATCTCCATAACCCGGCACTAGACCAGCTGAAGATCTCCATAACCCGGCACAAGACCAGCTGAAGATCTTCATAACCTGGCTCTAGTCCAGCTGAAGATCTCCATAACCTGGCTCCAGTCCAGGTGCTACATCACAACCCGTGGACACCGAAATATTTTGAGGGCCTTCGCAAGTCTGAGCCAAACATGTGTAGATGTAAAACTTTCATTAAGATGTTATTCTGGGATAGGCCTTCGTTTTCAGATAAGGGAACACAATTTGTGAGTTCTTACTGTTTTTAAAACAATTCTAAATCGTGCATCAATTGTGGATATTGATTAATTCTAATGCGGTATTTATCTGCCATATAATATGTAACTCTTTTGATATTAAAGCCATGGGTTATGACGGAAGTTTCTTATTAGACACTAAGTAAAATTTAATGGAGTAGAGTTTCTGCTGGGTTTTATCAATGCAAAACGGGTGAAATTAGACGCACAGGCACCAGTCGGCACGTTATAAAATTTTCTACCGGTAAAAAATAACTGATTTACTAAGAAACTGACTAGTGTACACCAATAAAACTACTCATGGTTCATAGAGTCATAGTCGTAGATTCATAACGGCATGAAGGAGGCCATTCAGCCCATCGACTCCGTGCCGGGTTCAGTATGTTTAAAAAAATCATTTTCTGTGCTTTAAAATTCAGAGGTGGGAGTGACTCACTTACAGCTCAAACTCCGTTCCCAGCTCCAACATTCATTAGTACTTCCCCCTGACTCCTCTGGTTCAGGGGAGAGAGGATCTTCCTGGTTTTGACCTTAGCAACCAAGTGGCCCAGATTGGCACCAATCTCACTCTAGAGGGTCACCTTGGCCCAGTCATTAGCACTCTTGAATTTGAAGCCAACTTTGGGTGCCCAAATTCCTGGGTTGCTGCGTACTACAAGAGGATTACATGTCAGGGAGGGGCCTGTAATTAGGAGTGGACCATTGATTCATCCTAAATTCTGTCACAGGGTCGCCGAAGTTGCTATATAAATGCTAGTTATTTCATTCATATATACATCTGCTTTATTGGACACTGCCTGCAACCTGTTAGATAATGTAATATCAATTTCCGAGCCTATTAGTGTTATACCTTGACCATTATCAACGGCTTCCTCACCTTTTTATCTGCTTTTTCCAACCGTACTCCATTCATGTGCCCACTTTCCAGACCTTACTTTGACATTGGAGATGCAACTACCAGCTAATCTCTCGTGGTTCACAGCTGCCATGAGGAAAAGGCCATTTCATTTCCAGGAGGCTCCTGCTGCAAGGCATCAGCCATTCCCCTCTGACCAGACTGCCAATGAGGAAACTTTAAAGACAAGTAATATGATGGACGTTAAATAATCAAGAGTGTAGTCGTCAAAGCTGAGCATGGTGAAAGTAAAAAAAATATTAGTTTTACAAAAGATTTATGAACATTGGACACCCTGGAGAGATGTATGTTGGACATTTTGGGGAGTTAAGGGTTAAAATCGAACTTCGTTGTATCTTGGAATAACAGTTCTTTCAACATATACAGGATGGCTTTGAAGTATCGTGTGAGGAATGCATAGTGAAAAGATGTGTGAGTGTATCCCTGAGTAACATAAATCACCTGGGCATGATTGCTGAAAGGATTTCAATTTGGTATCGATGTACATTCTATTGAAAGTCAGGAAAGTATAGGTGAGAGTTCTTAATTGATTGGTTTGCTCTGGAGATTTTTGTTTATTACCTACAGAAAAAATGATGTATTGGATAGCCTGGCAACTACCCGCTATTGGGACCATGCAGGGGTGCTGAGAAAGAAGTCCGATCTTTTGATCAGATAATTTAAAAGCCCAAGAATGGCTTGTATACGATGTCAAATGCGGTATGATATTGGGATACTGTGTGTGCAAATGTTATTTATTTCACATGAGTCAAGTTGCTTGCGATAATGCATGGTAAAGATGCACTGAAGTACGGGTCTCAGGCATGCTCAGTTACTTGATTACTGTACAACATGAAATGGTTAATGTGGCCCAGGAACGTGAGAATTTCTTTTAAAAGGCACTGACATAAGCTCCACAGCGAAACTAACTTTTTAATGAAGCAATATAGCGTTAAACGCACTGGTACCTATCAGAGGCATGGGAATTAAAGTAAAGAACAGCATATCAATTTCTAAAATTCACGGTTGAATTCCTTTGTGTTGACAATGACATTCAGATGACTGCAAAATAGTCGGAAATAGTACTTAGCAACAATATCTACCAGATGGATACTGTTAAAAGTGGAGCGGGATATTTTTTTAAGTCCCTGATTTCTTGATATTACGGTACACTGTAGTATTCTGTGCAATGTATTACGATTTTCTTTTTCTATATGATGATGTGTAATATTAACCTAATGAAACTTAGTTAGCTGAACAAATTGATCGAGACAGATATATGATGCTAATAATATTTAAACCTTAAATATGCCCACGAGGGATCGCCAGGGTCTTTTGGGTATTAAGGCTGAGTAGTAAAGTTTTCATTTATCTTGGATTGCTTCTGCAGATTAAAAACCCGAAAATTAAATTACTGGTGGTGTATGTATATGAAACGATTTAGTGTTGGCATTGAAAATGGGACATGTACCTTTGGAAATAATGAATGGTGGGTGATTATTCAAAACACAGTTCAGCACAATGAACTAGAATAATAAAGTATAGGAAGTCAAGCTCACTATATGAGAATGCAACATTAGAAATAATAAGTGGTGGATATGTTGGACATCCTGCAGAGCTGTATGTTGGACATCTTGGGGAGTAAAATGTTAATAGTCGAGCTTCTTTGTAACATGGAACAACAGTTCATCCAAGATATACAGGATGGCTTTGAGGTATCGTGTAAGGAATGCATAGTTTGTCTTCTGATAAGTAAAGTGCTTCTGTAAGGAAATAAGTGACAGTAATGATGTCAGCCATGAGTGATTAAATCTAATTTTAGGGGCTAGATTAATAAACATAGGCAGAGGTATCCATTAGCTCTAGTATACAAAAATAAATGTTAATAAAGCCTGTTCTTCTGCGAGATTAAGAACAGTTACATCGGGAAGTCTTGTTTGAAGGAAATAGCTTATGAATAAGCAACTACAACTGTTTACATGAATAGACTGTCTTTAAATGATTTAGGAATAGAACATCATGAGATATTTTCTATGACATGCACACGTGACTTAGGCAAAATACGGTGTGTAAAGGAGCACGGTTTTCAGTAGTTATTCGGAGAGCTCGAAAGATACAGAAACCGAAAAGCTACTCTCTCTGTATAGAGTTTGGCCGATCACTGTGCCGTATATCAATAAAGTCTGTTCCGTATACTCCACCATCAACTGTCTCTTGCTAATTCGAAATGTGTTGTTGTGAACCATAGGAGGACGGAAGTTGAATGCTAACATTTACCACAAAAATAATTTGTTGCAATTGATTCGTGAGATTCGTCCAATGTCAAGGAGAAAGAACATGGGCTTCTGACATCGTGCTGGTTCGAAAGAGTCAAACGTGAAAATGTGATTTAGACCAAACTGTTGTCACGGGGGTCACTATAATGTCAGGACTGTTAATGCTAAGGGTATGGAAATTATTTCAGGTGAAGTTGTTCCTACTCAGCCGTTGTCGCCTCTGATCATGACCAGGCTCCCAGGCTTGTTCACCAAGCTACTTCTTCTACTCTGGCTCTGTGACATTAGTCTACTGACGCTGATTTCTTGGGGCATCATATAGGACTACTTCGGAATCACTGGGGTGTTTTCAGCATTGTGTAACATGCAACAGAACTCTTTGCTATAGGAGCTTATGATGGCCGGTACTGCAGGCTATCCAGGCACCTGACACTTATTCTTACCTGTCGATCAGTAGGAGCAGGAATTCTCCTCTGAGTCGCACAAGGAATCTTTGGATTTTCCCTGCCTTTGGCTCCTCCCTTCACCGACAACGTTCTCAGTCCATCCACTTACCTTGTGCTAGGAAGCGGTGCCTTGAAGATCGCAAGCTGCACCCTTCTGCCACGTGGTTTTACCGGCCTGGCAGCAGCTTGCCATCGACTTCCCGGCAGTTTTCGGGAGGTAACACAGCAGGCTGCGCACTAATTATTCCCGCCCGTTAAAATCGGCGGAGCATGCGCACTGCTTCCCCCAAACACGCGGAACACTCACTCTCCCGCCCTAGAGATAAAATAAATACAAGAAGAGATATCATTTCCGCTTCTGCTCTGGCCCAAACATTATTTGATCGGTCGTTTGTGTTCAGCATTTCAGTTCTCCAGTCAGAAATAAAGACATGAAATCCTGAGATGTGATGTGTTCAATGAATCCCTTCAATTCAACAAAGGGGGAGGTCGACAGACTTCACAGTTTATGAGGCATTGTTTTAATATCTATACATATTGGCACCTTCCAATAAAATATTGTTTATCGTTCTCCAATCAGAGACATTAAACCCACCGATTGTTAACCCATGTGCATTTACATTCTAAATAGACATTCCTATTCAAAACACAGCCATTTACGTTTCTGCTTCGTGAATTTCCAAACAAGGTCGTGGACAAAGACCAATAAAACCCCATAAACATTTTCTGATGTTTATTTTTACACAGAATGACAGATAAGCACAGTTAATGTCATCACTGCCATGAGAACAATGAAATTCTCTGAATGACATTTCACGATCATGTATGGTTTAGCGTTTTAGTGTGTTTACTTCAATGACATTCGAATGTTCAAACTGGCCAATTAACTGTTAATCCCTCTTTTACCTCCACGCAAGGTCTGTTAATACTTCCAAATATTTAACATTGCTGCATATCTGTGGGGCTGCTCAGCTGTATAGAACAGACTATATCACGTTCTATGTGTTTCTGTATATTCTTCAATCTCACATGTAGCATTGAGCCCCCTTCATATAAATTATATATAGTATAGATTAAAGAGGATAGAGTACATTCTTGATATAATTAAGATCTAGACAAAGCTAATCCATCAAAATATGCGCAGTTATTCCATCAAATGCCTTGCATGAATCTATAAATAAATATCCTCAGCTCAGGAGTCTTTTACCATTACAGCAGTAATGGAGATGTCGAAATATTTTGTTTGAAACGTATGATGTCAATCATATTCTAGCGTCCTTACTCTTTCAAAGGGCAAAATCATTGCAAAATATCCCTGATCATTAGCAATGAAAATGACTCGCCTTAATTTGTTTGTTCAAATGACTGTAACTAATGGGAATTATTGTGTAATGCTCATGAGTCACGTGAGGTTTCTCTCAGGTATAAATAAGATCTTACTTTGAAAGCAAAGATCTATCTGTGCATAACAGTTACAAGCAACGTCGCTTCTCTCTGAATATGGGACTGCCGGTGATCATACAGATAGAAAATATTTACTATCCTATTCTTGCAATAGTTGGTGTTCCTGGTAAGCTGCTTATGATCAGTTAATACTCATCTTTAACAGTGCTTCACTGTGTCACTATTCCCGCTGTCGGTGTAATAATATTATCTGTTTGTTTTGATGTGTTTGATTTTAAGCGACTGTATTCTGGCCTCAAATAAATAACTCAAATGGCTCCAAGTTTCTGTCATATTGTTAATGTAACAACCTCAGAGGAAGCACAGTTTACTCTGTCTATTTAATTGCAGCAATTTATTGGAGAATTATCGGCCTTGATAGATGTTCTTGTAGTTCTGTGTCTGGTCCAAGTATTAATATCGGATCGAGTAGCCAAACCAACAATTCTTAAAGGGATTCCTGGAAGTTGCTCACGAAAAGGCAAATAAATTTTCTGTTATATTTTTGTGAACCCAGAAGAAATAGAAGAGATTCTCCCGGCCCACATGTACACTCTGACTCACTGCTGGCTTATTGTAGCCTCCCTGGGACTGTATCCTGCCCGCAGACCTAACCGGCTGTCAGATCAGCATCAGAGCTGACTGTTTCCCCATCTTGTGCATTAAGGAGCGGCTCCGGGCGCGCTTCTGGAGCATGCACAGGCCAGAAGCATGTCAGCAATGCTGAAAGCCGAACCTCATCTGGAATTTCTTATGTGCAGAAACCATTTTTGTTGCACCTCGAATTTCCGGTGTATTTATGCCATAAATAAAGGCTATGGTGTAGATTTTGGTCTTTACACCTGGTCATTTTGAGTCAACTTGTTGGAGCGCAGAGTGGTGCGGAGGAAGTTAATCGAAATGCAATTTGGGTAAAATGGGCAGCCAATTCGCTATCGCCAGTTTTACGCCACTGCCCCAGACCAATTTCACGCCACCGGTTACTATTTTTCCCAGTTGGGACTGGCGCATTGAGTTTTATCACTGCTACTGACTGTGGAAAGCCGTAGGCGCAGTGGCCTCAATTTTTGTTGGCGCCAGGGGAGGTCATTGTTCGCTGGCAACTACTCGGTAATAGAGCCGATAAGCAAATTGAAGCGCTTGATTCTGAAACTGTGCGATATATTATGTTGCTTTAAGTTAGAATCAGTTATTGTCCTGAGGCCGGAAAGCAAAATGAAATAAGTGCTACTAAAGCACGTCCAGTTACTGTTGTAATTCCAAATCCAAGTGGTGATTTCTCCGAAAATGATGGGATAGATTTTAATCTTTACATCCGCGGTTTTCTGCATCGCCTGGGCCAAGTGTATAAAGCAAAACTCTCCGCGGTGGAGAGTCTTCCATAAAAAAACAGCAGATTGTCCTCCATTACTATGAATGGAAGGAAATCGGGCGGGTTCTGTTAACACCTGCGATCATAGCTGACTGACTTTCCGTTCTACACACAGGGGTAGAACGGCGTTATCGTGCCTGCCTCTCACTCTCCGTCTGATGTTCAGTTCCATTAACTTCAGTTGAACTCAATATCAAGCGAGGCGTATAACAGGCGGCCCATGCGCTACCTCCGGTTCATCGCTTCTGCCCAAAAACAAATTCTACCCCACAGAGTCGACTCATGTTTAATGCCCAGAGGATAAAGACTACAATCTATTCCAAGTTTATTAAGCATGCTAAAAGTAGAGTGACTCCAATAGAATTTCCACTAGCCTTCTCCCGATATCCCACCAGAGCTTCAATAAATATTTTTTTAATCCGGCAGAAACGGTGTAAAGGGTTGAATTTACCACAGGAGATCGGCAGACCCCTCAACAGTAATTGTATTCTATAGTGTTGCTCCAGACACTACACCCTCGATTTCTACCTTTAACAATGGGATGAAAGACGGGCGGGGTTTACAATGGGCAGGTCGCCCGTTCTTCACATTATCACCCATGTGGTAAAGGTGAAAAATACCCTCTTTGCTGGTCCTATTGTCCCGTTCGATAAACCAAGAGATAAAAAGTTCAAATCAAAAATAGACATTAATTCATCTGTTGGAAGTGTTCTTAAACATTTATTATTCAAGAATACGGGAGGGAAGAGTAATACCGCGTCAAATATCAAGCACAGACGGACGATAGACAAAATGGGATATGGTAATCATATAGTCACTGGGATTTCGAATGCTATGTTTGGACAAGCTGCAGTGTCCAAAGCTTACGTTTCCACTCTTGACAGAGATTTGGATCTGAGACAAGAACTATTGCTGTTTACATTATTCGGCTCAGGCTGGACGCTAAAGAAACGTTTTATGTCTTCAAATGGGGGACAATAATTATTTTGACGAAAGGTCACAGACCTGAAACGTTAACTCTGTTTCTCTTTCCACAGAAACTGCCTGACCTGCTGAGTATTTACGGCATTTTCTGCTTTATTTCAGATTTCCGGCATCCATAGTGTTTTGCTTATGACAATAATTACACTTGGATTGAAATACATTTAGGATAATTGTTGAGAAATTATTTAAGGAGGGCTTCTCGTGTAGCAGCAGCTATCTGGGGGTAGAAATCCTTGGGCGGAATGGCACGGGCTGCCTGTTATCCGCCCCTCCCGATATTCAGCTCCATTGGTCGAAGAAACTGGATATCGAGCGGGCAGATAACGGGCGCCCCGCGCATTACCACCCACGACAATCCTGGTCCTGTTTGTAAAGCACAGTCATTCTTTCCAGAGCCCCGCTTGGTATTAATAGCTATTGCACATTATGAATAAATTAATTATCAAATGTGCTTTAATGTTTGGACCTGAGGCAAACAAGCATCACGTTTATAATAATAACCAATAAATCTCCGAAATTCCCTCTGCCCATGGTCAGGCCTCACATAAATCCCGTCGTTTAACAGACTGCTTTGATGTAAGCGATTCGGACGTTACATAGTTGGGCACGAACCAAAATGAAACGTTTTCTATTTTATTGTGCTCATGAAACAATGTATCACTGAGAAATATTTATTTGCTGGTCATTTGCTGAGAAAAGGCAAGAGAAGGACACCAGGTAGGAATTTCCACCTGCTTCCAGAAGACTAAACGATAGAATATTGCAGTCAGAATCGTGTTCGCAAACGAACGTTTGGCTTAAATCTGATGTTGCAGTTCGCCCTCCCGATATTATTTTTTAGTGGATCAGTAACGCCGGTTTACACCAAGAAAGACAGTTGGGAAGCCACCCAACAATGCGTATGGATGCAGAGGGATAAGCAGATCGGCCGCCCTTTTGACCTTTGTGCACCGAGCTGGATATTCCTTTCTGTTGATGTGAATAGAAATGAAAATCGGGCGGATTCAATTGTGGCCGCCAGTCGGAAAAGCTCATTTTTGGTCCGGCATTCACTGCATTATCTTTTTCTTTTGAAGTAACTTAGAAAAAGTAAGCGACGTGTATACATAAAGAAATGTATCTTTTTAGAATTACTAGGACCATCTGATAGATTGGGAGAAATACAGAGAGAGATTTGAGTGATAAGAAAACTTTTCCTGAATTTTACACAAAGAACTGTTGACTGATCATCCTCTCAGAGTAAGGAGAGTTAGTAATTTAATTCCCACTTTGTTGCAGCTAATTTGGTGACAATCGTCATTCTCTCCCGTGGAAAGTGCGGTCTCTCCAAATGCATCACCCGTTACCTGGTGGCCATGGCAGCGGCTGATCTAATGGTCCTGATAGTTGATGTAATTCTGTATGAGATTAACGATGCTTATTTCCCATATTCATTTCTGAACTACACTCCGATTTGTACTCTCAATATCGCCTTGTATTATGTTGTCATTGATTGCTCTGTCTGGATAACTGTGGCTTTCACCTTTGATCGATGTGTCGCTATTTGTTACCAAACGTTGCGAACAAAATATTGCACCGAAAAAACTGCGGGTGTGGTAATAGCTGTGGTGTGTTCCTTAAGCATTTTACAAAATGTTCCAATCTACTTGATATATGAACCTCGGGAAATAATTAACAATGTACCATGGTCCTGCTATATAAAATCAAGCACCTATACCTCACCCATATGGGTAGCATTTTTGTGGTTGAAAGCCATTATAACCCCATTTGCACCATTTGTGTTGATCGTGCTGCTCAATGCCCTGACCATCAGGCACGTTTTATTGGCTAATAGAGTGAGGAGCGGTCTCCGAGGGAACAACAATGTTCAGAATCACACTGATCCAGAGATGGAGAACCGAAGGAAATCAATCATTTTACTGCTCGCTATATCTGGCAGTTTTATACTGTTATGGATGGTAAATTTAACAGTTTTCTTATATGTGCAATTTACAGATACTCAATTTATGGAAGTTAATTACAACGACTCTTTCACCATTGCAGAACAAGCTGGGTATATGCTTACGTGTCTGAGTGCTTGCACAAACACGTTTATTTATGCAGTGTCGCAGAGCAAATTCAGACAGGAATTGAAGAATGGCATTAAGCGTTCCTTGGCTCTCATTACTAATTTAGTCAAATAAATTAAATGGCTTCACAGAGCTAAAATGCAATTACATCCATCGGAAGCGAGCAGAAATTTATCAGTTGACCACTACAAACAGGACCCTCTAAAGGAAATGGAAGCTGCCATCTATTCCCCATGTTAAATGCCATATTGTAGGAGATCAAAGATGCTTGGGGTGCTTTTAATGTTTGCCAATAATGTAAGACAGGCGATATCGGACCTGAACAAACACATAATACAGATTCAGATCCGAAATACAATCAATTAGACAAACATATCTGTTGTTTTTTTCAGAATCAAACCCAAAACCGGTTTCCTTAACATACCCCTCAAATCCCTACTCCTGTCGGTAACACATGAAGTTAACTGTTGTTCCCATCAACAGATTCATTTTGTTAATTATCTCCCGGGCATCTGATTTTTGAGTGAAAATGTCCTGCCTGACCTGACAATTTGTTCCCAAGATGAGAAATTACGACATTTGTTTACAATTTATATTAACAATTCAGACTTTGGAATCAAACACACAATTTCCAAATTTGCAGATTTCACCAAATTGGGGGGAGAGGTTAGTCAATACTGAGGGGAACTGCAACAATTTATAAGAAGACATTAATGAACTTGCAGAATTCGCATACAATTGGCAATTTAATTTTAACAGGTAAGTGTGAGGTATCACATTTTGGTAAGAAGAATTTGGAGGTTACATATTACTTGGAAAATAACAATCTAAATAATGTAGAGAAGCAAAGTGATCAGGGAGAACAAAAACACAAACCACTAAGAGTTGTGGGCCAGGTAAATAAGGCCACAACAAATGGAAACCAAGCATTAGGGTTTATTTCTAGATGGATAGAATTGAAAAGTAGCGAAAGTATGTAAAACTTGTAGCGAACTTGATTAGACCACACTTGTAGTGCTGTGCACAGTTTTATTCATATTATGAAAACGGATATAGAGGCACTGGAGAGGTTGCAAAAACATTACAAGGATGTTAGCAGAACCCCGAGGTTATGCATACATGGAAAGGATGTACAGGATGGATCTCTTTTCACTTGACAAGTGAAGCCTGAGGGGTTACATAGAGGTGTTTTTTTGAATTCGTTTATGGGATGTCTGCTTCGCTGACAAGTCCAGCATTTATTGCCCATCCCTAATTGCCCTTGAGAAGGTGGTGGTGAGCCGCCTTCTTGAACCGCTGCAGTTCGTGTGGTGAAGGTACTCCCTCAGTGCTGTTAGGGAGGGAGTTCCAGGATTTTGACCCAGTGACGATGATGGATCGGCGATATACTTCTAAGTCAGGATGGTGTGTGACTTGGAGGGGAACTTGGAGGTGGTGATGTTTCCTTGTTTGAAATTGTGAAATGTTTTGATAGAATAGACAGAGAGAGAATGTTTCCACCTGTGGGGAAGAGCAACATTAAAGGCAGTCATCATAGATAGTCACCAAGAAATCAAATAGGGAATTCAGAAGAAATTTATTTACCTGGAGAGTTGTGAGAAAAGGAACTCGCTCTCACAGGAAGAAATTGAGGTGAATAGTATAGATGCATTTCTGGGAGAGCTAGATAAGCATGTGAGGCAGAAGGGTATAGAGGATTTATGATGATAGACATCGATAAGGAAGGATGAGAGTAGGCTCGAGTGGAGCATTAACGCCGGTATGTACTGGTCCGGCCGAATATTTCTGTGCTGTGTATTGTATGTAATTCTATGTAAACCCAGATCTTAGATATCCAGTCAGCATTAAAGACAAGGGAAAAGTGAGACGTGCCGTTACAGTGGAAATTAATCCGGCTACAGAAATTACCTTGAAGTCAATAAAATGTGAGGTTGATTGACCCCTAACTAGTGAATCAATGTTAAATGTACTGGCTCCTTCCACTAAAAGTGACCTTATTTCATCCACAATTAGAGAGCTTAAAACCGCCAACTACATTGATTCTCAGTCCATATGCATTCGCTTTACAACTATGCCGTTCGCTTCACTGAACATCATTTTCCCTTAATTTATTTCCAAACCAATGCACAAAGATAGCAAAGAAACTCCATCATATTCGATGTTTCTTTTTGTACAACCTGAAGGTTAACGTCATCACTGGCATGGCGAGTTTTCATAATGGCAACAATGGAATTCTAGTAATTATGCAGTTTGTTCAATCTATGTATAAGTCATATTTTCCCTTCTTATTTGAAAACATGCAACTTAAAACACACACAAAATCTAATTTTGTTGCATAATCAAACTTTCCCAACATGCACACTTTATGAGGGGCCGCTAATTTCAATTCGGAGATGGAAGCAGAGAACGTGTCCCAAAATAATCCAAGGGAGCTGAGACGGATTGTAAAGGCTGAAATCGCTGCCCTGAATGGGATCTGCGACCACAGTTCCAACTGGGGATGCATATTCGGGAACAATTTTGGATAGGACTTTTGGAAAGTTTATGAAAATAGCATTTAAGTAGCACAAAGTGGACAAATAACTTTCACATACAAAATTGGCAGCTCTTCCCGGCATCCAAACCGTGCCCCCAATCCCAGCATCTTGAGAATCGTAATCACTTTTGGGAACAATTTGACTAGTACATTAGCAAAGTCTCCTTTTTGCCATCCAACTCCTTAGAATTTGACGGCCATAAGTTCCCATAGCCCTTCCAAACAGTCACTGAGATCGTTACCCTTATTTATCTTTCCCACACCCGGTATATATAAGTCCAGAACCTGTCTCCCTCCCCTCCTCCCAAAGCATGTTGATTCTGAAAATCAACATTTTAGCATATCCGCGGGACTGCTCAGCTGTATGCAACTGATTATATCGTTTTATGTGTGTATCTGTGAACGCTCTTAGATTTAACGTGCTCCACGGACCCTCCTTATATTGATATTATATGAGTAGAAATTAACAAAGAAAAATGATGTTGCTCCTAAAATAAGGTGGTGTTTCTCTACCGCTAATGCGCACAGTTATTTCATCAAATGCCTTCCAGGAACCTATAATGGAATGACCTCAGCATCAGGAGTCCGCACCTTTACTTTAGGGGTGCAGATTTCATTAATATTTTATTTAAAATATGATTAATGTAATATTCTTGACTTTTATTTTTGAATGTGAAATGTCCAGCTCCCAGATCATTGGAGCAAATACGGCTCAGCTTAATCTGTTTGTTCAAATGTCTCTACCTGATGCTGAATGTACAATGCTCTTTTATCACTTTAGCTTTCTCTCTCGGCTTAATAGGATTGCATTTTGAAAGCAGAATATCTGTGTGTCCATAACACTGACAGACTGCGTCGCATCGCCCCGAATATAGGACAATCGGTAATTATCATACAGATAGAAACCATATAGTGCCGTATTCTTGCAAAAGTTGGTGGTCAGTGTAAGCTGCACACAATCTGTTGATACCGACCTTTAGCAGTATTTGACTGTATCACTGCTCCTGCCGTCGGTGTAATACTATTATCTGCTTGTTTTGATGTGGTTGATGTGCAGACATTAATTACCGTGTGCAAATAAATCACAATTAGAAAACTCAAAGTTTCCGACATATTATTAATGTGATAACCGGACGGGGAGTACAATTTGTTCTGACATTTTAAATTAAGCAATCTAGTGGGGATTTCGTCTCATTTATAGAGAGTCTTGTAATTTTCTTTCGGAGACATGTATTAGTATCGCAGCTTAGTTCTGGTTGGTTAATATTATTGAGTAAATTCAGAGATGATCTGAAGAATATGAATAAGCTTCCCCTGGCTCCAATTACGTATTCATTTCAATATGTTAAATAGTTTCACCGAATTAAAAACTGGGAATTTAACATTGGGAAATAATGCAGAAGATGCCCTATGGAAATGCGCGCCCATGATGCAGTCCGCCCAATTTTCTCTTCCATTGACTTAAAGGGAAAGAACAATCAGGCGTGGTGTATAAAGGGAGTTAATTCAGTATCGTCCATTTTACACTATCGCCCACAGATAAAATTAATCAATTCCATCCCCCAACTATAAGAGAAGTACTTCAGTAGAAATGACATGTGCACAGAGAAAACTCCCGTCGAATTTCTCACACTCAGTTGAAGCAGGTGCACCAGTGCTTCGTGTTTCCGCGCACGCCAGCCTCGTTTTCTCGTCAATTAAATTGAATAAAATGGGATGAGCGACAGAGAGCGCTCAAACTGAAATCCCCGTCCTTGCTATTTGGAGATTCGAATGGGATATTCTCGATAAGGCGCATTTCAATAGAAGTGGCAGAACTGGGGATTCGAATGTGTTTTCTGGCGGGGGGAGGAATAGGAAGTGTTTGAGTTCATGGGTGGGAGTGGGAGGATCCCAGGATCTGACAGCACTTCGGTTGTTGGCCATGAATGTCAAATGAACTTTTTCGGAAATCTCTCTGTAGATTCTGAAATCAGCGATTCCAATTGCTTCTTTGAAAATGAAGAGTTTTTATGACTTTAACAGCAAATGACTGCTTGAATAGACAAATATTGAATAAATACATTATCGTTCATCGTATCATTTTATTTCAAAGATTCAATCGAAAAACTTGCTTAAAATTAAATAATGTTTTTTGAACTGTACTAAAATCGTCATGTAAAAATGAACTGAACAAATGTAAGCAAGTGATTAGACAGGGAATTTTCCCTGAACCTGATTATCTTTCTTATCTAATAAAATAAGTTGTAAGTATCTTCCTGATCAGTTAACTTCAAAAATGTTTCTGCATTGATTTCGTTTTAACGTAATTTCGAAAAAGTGAATTAGTTATACACAGAGTAAAATACAATTCAACAGATTTTAAACTGAACCGCCAGGCTGGAAACTGACGGGTTGATCGACCGTCTGTTTTACGCCCCACCTGAGTATAATGGAGTATAATGAGGTGGCCCATCCGACCCCGTTAGTTCACCACTGGTCGTATTGGGTTAATATTAATTACATATTAAATAAAGCAAATTCCAATCATAACAAAGGCGCAGCTGATGCAATCACTGCATTGAAAGTTATTAATTATTTGATCATTTCCACTATGATGCAAGAATATGGGAATAACATGCAGCAGTTGCTGACACACGGGATTTTCCCGGAGTAAGAGCTAAGTTAACATTGGTGTCAGTGTAAAATGGAAGGTATTGAATTGATACCCCATTATGACTTCACCTGATTTATATTCCATCGATATCAATGAAATTGAAAATCGGGCGCGGTGTGTAATGGGTGACTAATCCTCTCTCCCCCATTTCACTCTATCCCCGGGAGTTAAAATTACGCCCAAGGACTAGATTCGGGTGAATTTTTCTTCGGCATAAGTGAAAAACCGGCAATAGATAAATGGCTGCCCATTTTATACTCTGCCCCATGTTCTGTTCCTTGACGTCAATGAATACTAAAATCGGCGGGTATAAAAGGGTCGGCGGATCCTGTTTCAGCCCGAAAATGAACATTCAACCAATTAGCCGTTTCTTGTTGGTTTAAAGCTCCATTTCATTTAATGCTTATTTCCTAAAATGACGAGAACATCTGTTTGAAGGACAGCCAGTGTAGCCTGAATAAAAACACATTGGCTTCGTTTTTCCTGTGTTTAACACGATTGGTGGCTTGAAAGACATCTGGAAACAAAAATGTTTGACTTGCCTCCTAGGTCAAGATGAGAAGTAGTTCCTTATAAGGAGTTAGTTCCTGTGAACAGCAATTCAGCTGTTCAGCAAGGAACTGCCTTTGATAATATTTGTAACAATTTATTTAAAGTGCCCTAGGGTACTAATAGACTATTAGGATGAGGTAGATGGCACTACTCTGTAAAAGCAATCTGCTCTACCGTACCCACATGGGCAGCATTTTTGTCATTAGAAATCATTTTATGCCTGTTGGTTCATTTTGTGTTGATGTTATTGCTCAATGTTCTGACAATTAGGCACGTTGTACTGGGTAATAGAATGAGGAGGAGTATCCGAGGAAACAACAACGGTGAAAATCACACTGATATTGAGATGGAGAACCGAGGGAAATCCATCCTTTTTCTGCTGTCCATCTCTTGTGTTTTTTTTATTATTATGAATGAGACAGTTCCTACATTACATATGTGTGTAAGGTAAAGATGCTGAATATTTAGACGCAAATTATACTGATGATCTCAGCATTATGGGAGAAACGGGATATATGATTAGGACTTTGAGTTGCAGCACAAACACGTTTATTTATGCAGTGTCCTGGAGGAAATTCAGAGAGGTGTTGAAGAACATGATTAAGCATCCACTGGCTGTAAATAGTAAGTCAATTACGTCGGTGATGACTTCATCAGTTGAGACAAATTAGAAAAACGATTAGATACAGTGTGCATACACGCAAATCTCACGTGCCTTGGGAAATAATGGCTTCCTTTGTTCCCATATTAAATTATACAAAGCGTTGTGCAGTAACCACCTAGACTGGACTCTTTAAAAAAAATATTATCTCATATCCTTAAATGAGAGCCCTTCAGGTATATTTTTACTCCACTCTTCTCAAGTGCTTGAACAGCAGTTTGTATCAATAGAAAAGATGATACCCAGGCTGAGTCGTTTGACAGCAGAGACAGGGGCGCTCGTAGTTATTTATGGAGGTAACGCCCATGTCTCCCCCTCGAGCAAACCGTCTTGGGAGGTGAGAAATGGCACTGAATAGGTTAACACCGGGCTTTTCTAAGGTCACTTCTTACTCCGCCTCGTCACCATACTGTGAGATTTCATGATATTCTTCTGGTATCTGACAAAACAATTAAATCATTTGCAAAAACACAACCTGAGAGACTCAACTTGAGTCCTGAAACTTAAATAAATAATCTAATACAATTTGAGGCTTCACATTCAGCATTGCAACTTAGCAAACTTTTGATTAGTAAATATCCACGCTTAATGTTTTGAGAGAATAGAAGGAAGCGGTTAATTACTTCTTTCTATTTTGATCAAACCAATCAATTATCTGTAACTTAATTACTTCTTTGCTGTGCAAAATTTGAAAATAAACCTTGAGAGTGTAGTTAGCTCCCACAACAGAAGCATCAGTTTAGCTGGATTTGAAAGAGTACGAATCCATTAAAACAAGACAAAGGACCAGAGCTTGCAGCCAAAATAACGGCGAGATAACGGCTCTCACCTTTATTCATGTGCAAATCGGACAGCAATTTCAGGCGAGCACAGATGCACAGTTAATTTGGAAAATGCGGAAGTTGTTGTCCAAGATGCGCTTCTCTGCTGTAAGCTGCCTGAAAACGGCACCTTGCCGTCTTGCCTCCGCGTTGAAAGTAATTGAATGGCATGAAGTTCCTGTACTTAACGTCATAGATAGGGACTAAACTCACCACATAAATTGAGAGCTTGTCCATTTCATTCTATGTACCCTTTTAATGGCGTAATAAGTACTACTTCCTGGCAAACAACGTCTCTGGCCCTGAAAATTAACTTTTAGAAATGTGGAGTGTCATTCCTTCAGAATTTGATTGTTGTTGGAGATTTAAAAAGCTTTATTACGTGTGTTTTTTTACTTGTTTTATCTCAAGCTCTCATTAAACCAACATTTCAACTTCTCACTTTATTTCAGTTTTCGGTACCTGATTTGACATTGAGTTCACTATTCCAACTTACACTTGTTGGTTCAGCCTCTGAGCTGTTCAGTATCAATTCTTCCATCTGATTTGTTAATGAGGTGCACAGTTGCTTCTCTTGTTCACACAAGTCCCAGATGCCCAGTAGACAGCACTGCACCATTTCGATGTCCCACTTGCAGCAAGTTCCTGTGCAAAATTCATGGTAATTAAATGGGCAAGGGCCAATCTAACGGATGGTAGGGGCCATTCTTTCGCTGGTTACAGTAAATTCTGGCGCCTTATTGTTTATTATTTTGTTCCTGATATTTCAGGTTCTGCCTTATTCCAATCATTGTTTTTCACTCTGTAACATTTTTAGAACTTCCTCTCCTGCTCCTATTTCTTATGTTTTTATGTTCGTAAAGCAGCTTCTCATTTCCTCGTTCCATGACTGTGAGAATTCTGCAAAGTGATTGGTTGCTTCGATAACTTGTTGACATCACTTCAGCATCACACTAAGGATTCCCACTACGAAGCGCTGAAATCAATTGAACGTCGAAAAAAACAAACTTCTCTCCACAGAGATCGCGAGAATTCCGCAAATTCTGGGCCAACATGTTTCTGATAAATATCTCAAAATGTTTCGAGAACAATTATTCGGAGACAACGATTGTCTTTTATAGACAGTCATCTTGTGCAGCTCAGAATATCACAATCAGCCTGGGCACCTGTTGGGATGAGATAATACACAGCAGTAACCTTGGGTTAGTGAGCGACACATCAACCTGGATTCCATCTTCTAATAGAACTAAGCATCTGTGCCCTTCTGATGATCTCTGGATTGGCCTGAACTAGCCTCCTGCCGTTCAATAGCCAAAGGTTTTTAGCAGATTTAGACAGACTCCTGGGCAATGTGGGAATTGATTGTCATCTTTACATAACTTCCACTACAGATTTAGACAGATATAAATGTTGGCTGTGGGGTAAATAATCATTAAATTTGCCTGACATTTAGCTTGTTAAAACCTTCTTTAATCCTGTAAAGTTAACCAGAATGTTAAAGCTAGCTTCGTGCAAAGAAATCATGTCGCAGCTTTTCTTAGGACCCTTTTGTTATGAACATTCAGTATGTTGTTGGGCATTGTTTTTGAGGAAAGCCACTTAATTCAGATTTGTTCAGGTATATGGCTGTATAACGGCTTTTGAATTATAACAGAGAGGTATGTAATTTCACGAAGACTTGTGGATTTAAAGCCTGCGGTTTTTAAATAAGAGGAAATTGATCTGATGATTTCTAGAGAGGACAGTGGACAAATTCTGCCACTACTGTGCCTGGGTTGATTGAATAATCTGGGCACCGTGGATACAGAAAAACAGGGCAGAGCATGGTAAATGCCCAGAAAGCATCCTGCCAACATGTCTGAACATTAATTCAAGAAACAGTATCGCTGCATAAGAAAATTAATTTCAGCACACAAACTGCAAACAAATAAGTATATTTTACAACACGAGGCAACGACTCTAAAACTCTTTGAACTTCGTGCTGCTATTTGCTTGTTCTGTCAATGCTTCATAAATCTGTTTCCGGATTAAGTGGAAAACAATGGCCTACGTAGTGTAACTCTGCCACTTTTGAAAGACGAAGAGGATTTCTCTGATTCACAAGATAGAAAATACATATCTATCCACTCACGTAGTTCTTTTGATGATGATAATACATGTCTGCCCTTTTATAACCCGCTAGGCAAAATGTTGAAATAATTTCCCCTTGGTGTATCTCATCCGAACTCTTCAGTAATTTAAACATTTCCTATAATCACTGCCCAACCAGTTGACATAACTGCTCGTGTGCAAAGTCCAGGGATATCGGTGAATAAAATCTGAGATACAGAGTTGTCCGTCTCCCAAGGCATTACACATGGGGATGAAATTGGAGGCGGGAGAGGCCGCAAAACAGGTGGTTGCACATCGGTCGCCTAATATCCAGTTCCTTGGGAGGGTCATACAACAGGCTACAAAAGCGATTATTCCTCTTATGTTTCTCCGCCCATGTCCAATTTCAGACCCAGAGAGACAAAACGAGTTGGATCGTATAGTGGGCCTCTTATACTTTCTATCCCATATTAATTTCCATTGAAGTCCGTCGAACTAAATATCGGTTGGGACGTATAAATGGTGGCACCTGTGGCAACACCCTTCTTTCCATGAAGTGAAAGATGAATTTTTACCCACAAGTCTGTTCTTCAGATGTAGCCCGATTTGAGGCCTGGGATTAATTGGTCAGGTGATGCAGACATAATTGAATCCCGATTGTAAAGACCTACGTCGTGTTATTCTTTCTATATTTCTGATATAATTTTGCTGTCTACATTTGTGATGGAAACTCTCTTTGCAAAATTGTCATGTTGTAATTATATCTTCCCAAGTCTCTCGATTTTTATTCCATTGACTTCAATGGAGATGAAAATCGGGAAAATTGCTAAAATGCTGCTGATCCAATATCACATTTTTCACTCTAACACCAAATGTTAAAATCATAATAAGAACATGTGAAATAAAAGCAGGAGTAGGTCATTCGGCCCTTCGAGCCTGCTCCGCCATTCAATAAAATCATGGCTGATCTTCTACCTCAACAACACTTTCGTGCCCTATCCCAATATTCCTCAATTCCTTTATTATCCTGAAATCTAAAGATTCCTATCTTGAAGGTACTCAACGACTGAGCATCCACAGCCCTGTGGGGAACAAAACTACAAAGATTCATAACCCTTAGAATGAATACATTTCTCCTCATCTCAGTCCCAAATGTCCAACTACTTATTCTGAGACTGTGACACCTAGTTCTAGACTCTCCAGCCAGGAGACATATCCTTCCAATATTTAGTCTGTTAAGCCCCTTAAGAATAGTTATCGTTTAAGTGAGGTCAACTCTAATTCTTCTAAACTCTAGGGAATAAAGACCGAGTCTCTTCAATCTCGCTATTTCAGGCTGTTGCTTGACGATTCTGCAACACAGTTGTTCCAAATTTGGCAGCAGGCCCCAGATGGGTACGAGGAGCAGTAACTATGGTACTCTAGTGGCTACGTTACTGGAATAGTAAGCCAGAGTCTGAAGATGATTATCCAGAGAACGCAAGTTCAAATCGCAATTTGGTACATTGTGAGTTTAATTTTAGTTTATTATTAAAAAAAACCCTGGCGTTAAAATGCTGGTAACGTAAGATTGACCAGGAAGCAGTCAAATTGCCAAAAAAAACTATGACCTTATTGGAAGGATAGCTTCTGTCCATACCAGGTCTGGCCTATACGTGACACCAAACGCACATCAAGGTAGTTGACAATTTTCTCCCTCCTGTGCTTTTCCAACTTCCCCTTAAATGCATCGATGCTACCTGCTTCAATTGTTCCTTGTGGTAGAGCTTCCCATATTCTTACCAATTTTGTATAAGTAAGTTTCTCCTGGATTGAGTATTGGATTTTTAAGTGACTATCTTAAATTTATGAGCTCAAGATGTGGAAACACTCGCACCCCACCCACAATTGGAAAAATGTTCTCTACGTCTTCTCTAGCAACACCTTTCATAAACTTAAAGACATCTGTCAGGGAGACAACACAGGGACCGAGTGCTTTAAACAGGAAATTTTCTCTGAGCCAGATTATCAAGTAGAATCAGTTTGGGTGGAGGTAAGAAACAGCAAGGGGCAGAAAATATTGCTGGAGTTGTTTATAGGCCCCCAAACAGTAATTGTAATGTAGCGCAGAGAATAATTCAGCAAATTAGATGTGCATGTAACAAGAGTAATACAGTAATTATGGGGGACTTTAATCTACATATAGACTGGACAAAACAAATTTGCAGTAATAGTGTGGAGAACAAATTTATGGAATGTATGCAAGATAGTTTTCCAGATCTGTATTTTGATGAAACAACTAGGGAACAGGCTATTTTAGATTTAGTTTTGTGCAAGGTTAATTAATAACCTTGTTGTAAAGGGGACTTTCGGGAAGAGTGACCAAAATATGTCAGAAATATTTATTGGCCCGAAAATTAGACCTAATGTGCGAGAGTACGCAGTGTGTGCTCTCGCGTTTTAGGTCTCCAAATGCCGGTTTCCAGCATGCACTGCGCATGCGCGGGAAACCGGCACTTCGTGAATTCAAAAGGGGGCGGTTCCTAGGTGAACTGCGTGCGCGCTACAGGCTGCGCGCACGCAGTGCACTTAGTGCTTTGAACGCGCAGGTAAGCATGGAAGATTTTACACATAAAGAAAGGAGGCGCAAGACCCTCTTTTAACAAGGTAAGTATTTAATTAAGTATTATTTAAAAAAAATTTCAACAGGTTTATCTTTTTTAGAGACTTTAAAGAAAGGTAAGTTTATTTTTATAACTTTTAAAAAGATTTTAAATTTTTTCAAAAATTTTATTTTTTGTTTAAAGTGGTTAATTTATTTAACTATACTTATTTTATTAATGTGATGGCTTTTTTAATTTAATTGAGGTTTAGCTGTTCTTTTGGGGGGTATATTATTCATAGCTTTGACAGGTCTTCCTGTCAAAACTATGAATGAAAGATGGTGTGCTGCCATTGGCTCTAACTGAATCACGTGATCCCAAAGCTCGCACGAATTAATTGCGTCTCTGGGTCAAGCAAGCACTGCACAGCTGCAGCCTTGAAACTAAAGTTCGTGTGTGCCCGGAGGAAAAAGGTAGGTGCGGAGTGAGATATCGCGGGGAAGCCTTACCCCCGCGTCAACACTCAGTCTTTAATTTCTGGGCCATTGAGTTTTAAAGTCATTTAGTTAAATCCGAAATTAGGGTCTGAAATCTGCACAAAGCAAACTACGTAGGTATCAGGGGCGAGTTGGCTCAGGTACATTGGGAAAGTTCATTAAAAGGTATGATGTAGAGAAGCAATGACTAGCATTTAAAGAATTAATAAATAATTTACAACAAATGTACCTTCCTTTAATGCACAAAAAACCCAATGGGAAAGTGGTCCAACCATGGCTAACAAGAGAAGTTAAAGATGGTATTACATCAAAGGAAGAGGCTTATAATATTGCCGAAAAGAATAATAAGCCTGAGGATTTGGAGAATTTTAGTACTCAGCAGAGGAGGACCAAAAAATTGATGAAGAAAGGGAAAATAGAATATGAGAGTAAGCTAGCATAAGACATAAAAAAACAGACTGTAAAAACTTCTATAGGTATGTAAAAAGTGGAAGATTAGCGAAACTAAATGTTGTTCCCGTACAGGCTGAGACAGGCGAAATTATAATGGGGTACAAGGAAATGGCAGCGAAAATAAACAAGTACTTTGTGTCTGTCTTCACGGAAGTAGACGCAAAAAGCTCCCCAGAAATAGTGGAGACATAAGCGTCTAGCGAGAATGAGGAACTGAAATAAATTATTACTAGTTAAAAAAAGTACTGGAGAATTAACGGCACTGAATGCCAATAAATCCCCTGGAGCTGATGGCCTGCATCCTCGGGTTTTGAAAGAGGTGGTTATAGAGAAAGTGGATGCAATGGTTGTCTTTTTCCAGAATTCCATAGATTCTAGAACGGTTTCCTCGGATAGAAAGATAGCAAATGTAACCCTACTATTTAAGGAAGGAGGTAGAGAGAAAACGGCGAACTACAGACTAGTTAGCCTGAGTCAGCAGTAGGGATATGCTAGAATATATTATTAATTACGTGATAACAGGGCACTTACAAAATAATAATAGGATTGGGCAGAATCAACACGGATTTATGAAAGGGAAATCGTGTTTTACAAATCTGTTAGAGTTTTTTGAGATTGCAACCAGCCGAATAGATAAGGGGGAACCAGTGGATGTGGTGTATTTAGATTTTAAGAAGGCTATCGATAAGGTGCCACACAAGAGGTTGTTAAACAACATTAGGGCTAATGTGATTGGGGGTAATATACAAGCATGAATTGAGGATTTGTTAATGGACAGAAAACAGAGAGTAGGAATAAACGGGGGATTTTATGGTTGGCAGGCTGTAACTAATGCGATGCCGCAAGATCAATGCTTAGGCCTCAGCTATTCATAATCTACATCAATGATTTCGATGAGTTGACCAAAAGTAATATATCCTAGTTTGCTGAAGATATAAAACGGTGTGAGAATGTAACTTGCGATGAGGATGCAAGGAGGCATCACGGGGATATAGACAGGCTAAGTGAGTGGGCAAAAGCATGGCAAATGGAATATAATGTGGAGAAATGTAAGGTATCCACTTTGGTAGGATAAATAGAAAAGCAGAGTATTGTTTAAATGGTGAGAGATTGGGACATGTTGTTGTTCAAAGGGACTTGGGTGTCGTTATGCACGATACACTGAAAGTTAACATGCAGGTAAAACAAGCAATTAGGAAAGCAAATAATATATTGGCCGTTATTACGAAAGGATTTGAGTACAAGAGTAAAGACAACTTATTACAATAATATAGGGCCCTGGTGAGATCACACCTGGACTATTGTGTCCAGTTTTGGCCTCCTTACCTAAGGAAGGATAGACTTGCCGTAGAATAAGTGCAACAAAGGTTCGCCACACTGGTTCCTAGGATGGGGATATTGTCCTATTATGAGAGATTGAGTAGACTCGGCCTATATTCTCTACAGTTTAGAAGAATGAGAGATGATCTCATTGAAACATACACAATTCATAGAGGGCTTGACAGGGTAAATGCAGGGTGGATGTTTCCCCTGGCTGGGGAGTCTAGAACCAGGGGTGACATACTCAGACTAAGGGGTCGGCCATTTAGGACTGAGATGATGAGAAATGTCTTCATTCAGAGTTTGGTGAATCTTTGGAATTTTCTACCCCAGAGGACTGTGGAGGCTCAGTCATTGAGTATAACAAGAAAGAGATCGATTGATGTTTGAATATTAAGGAAATCAAGGGGTATGAAGATAGTGCAGGAAAGTGGAGATGAGTTAGAAGATCAGCCACGATGTTATTGAATGGCGGAGCAGGCTCGAAGGTCCAAATGGCCTACTCCTGCTCCTATTTCCTTATGGTCTTATTATCTTAAAATTCTTACCCAATAAAAGAAGTTGAAATTACCTTGCTGCACAATTAAATTCTAAAATGTTTTTACATTAATTTATTTCCAAAATTATTTTTAAAAATAATTAGTTATACATAGGGGAAACTACAATTCAGCAGATTGTAAACTAATCGGCCAGGCAGGAGACCGATGGTTTGGATCAACTACCTGTTTTACACTGCACCCGATTTTACTTCCTATGGGCAGTAAAGGGACGGCCAATCCAATATCGTCAATTCCCCACTGATCATGTTGAGTTAAATTTAATGGAGCTTATTTTTAACATATTTCAGCAGGTGCTCAGCTGGTACAATCATTCCCTTGGAACGTATTATTTTTTTTATCATTTCCACTGTGCCATCTCATGATAATAACAAGCTATATTTGCTGACACAGGATTTTCCCGAAATAAGTGCTTAGTTAACATTTGACGTTATTTGAAATAGGCGGTATGTAATTGACTTCCCATTATGCATGTCAGCTGATTTCTCTTTACCGACTTCAATATAATGTGTGGCTACTTTGATATCCTCCATTTACATTATTACCCATAACTGTGAAATAATATTTTGGTGATAGCGGAAACCAGACAATAGCAAATTTGCTGCAATTGTTTCACTCTTTCCCATTTTCTGTTACTTGACTTCAATGAAAACGTAAATCAGCGAGTATAAAAGATTCGGTTTCAACTGAAAATGAAGATTTGCCCAATTGGCCGATTGTTAATTTTGTTTAAAGCTCCATTTCTTTTAATGCTTACCTCATGAACTGACCAGAGCCTTTGTTCGAAAGGGCAGCCAGAGTAGCCAGGATATTGACTTTGTTTTTCTTGTGTTTGTGACGAGTGGTGGCCTGAATGGCATCTGGAAAAACAAATGTGTTCAGGCCTCCGAGATCAAGACGGGCCTAATTCCTTATAAGCAGATACTTCCATAATTTCAGGTATTTAGTAAAGGTCAACCTATGATAATCTTTGCCACAATTGCATTTAAATTGCCAATTGGAACTTGCAGTCCATTAAGAGGTTTTCCTATTGTGTAAAATCAAGCTGTTGGAGCGTACAAATATGGGTTGCATTTTTTGGGTTGGAAACCATATTAACCCGATTTGATCAATTTGTGTTAATTTCACTGCTCAATGCTCTGGATAACAGGCACATTGCACTGGCCAATAAAATGAGGAAAAGTCTCCGAGGAAACAAGAATGTTGAGTATCACAACGATTCAGAAATGGTGAACCGAAGGAAATCCATCATTTTACTTCTGTACAGTTCTTGTAGTTTTATACTTTTATGGAGGATAACTTTTCTATGTTACATAAGTGTGGAATTTACAGATTCTCAATCTTTAGAGACAAATTATTCTGATCCTCGCAACATCATGGAAGAAACTGGATATTAAGATTATAATTTTCAGTTTCTGCACAAACAGGTTTATTTATCAGTGTCCCAGTGGAAATTCAGAGATGCATTGAAGAATATGATTAATTGCCCCGGTTGCAATTATTAAGTCAATTAAACAGCTAATGACTTCACAGAATTAAATAAATTATATTTATTCAAGCTGAACATAGGTTCTGCAGTACAAATAGTGTGCACACGCTCAAAGCTCACGTGTTATATAAAGTAATTGTTTCCTCTGTTCCAAGCTTACTTCATGTCCAACGCTGTGCAGGAACCACCCAGACTAAACTCTTTTTTACACTAAATTTGATTATACCGGCCTTAAATGGGAACCGTATATGCATAATGTTCCCCTTTTTGGGTGCTTGAACTGCAACACATATCAATACATTTTGTTTTTGTAAACAATTGGTGCACAGTCTTGGTGATTTTACAGCAGAGACAGGAGCGATTGCAGTTATATTCGGAGGTAACTCTCATGCCTCCCGTCTCGAGCACTCTGTCTTGGAAGCTGAGATGGGGAACCGATTTGGCTAAAACCGCTTCTTTGAGAAGTTAATTATTGCTCCACCTTAACACCAGACTGTGAAATTGGATGCTATTCCTCTGACATCTGCCGTAAATAAGTAAATAATTAGCATAAATAAAACCTGAGGCAGTCAACGTGAGTCCTGAAATTACAAAAATACTCTAATAGAGTTTGTTGTCTTTACATTCAGCATTGCAAATAAGCAAAATATTGATCAGTAAATATTCAAGCTTAATGACTTGAGAGAATAGAAGGAAGGGGTTAATTACTTCTTGGTTGCGCAAACGTTGAGAAGTAACCTTGAGGGTGGAATCAGCTATCACAACAGCAGCTTCAGACTGGCTGGGAGAAAATTTAAAGAAGCAATGATTTGAAATGTTTGGAATAAGTTTAAAACAGGACAGCATCCTGTAACTGTAAATTTGTAAATCTCCACAACTCCCCATTATTTTTTATTTAACTCCTGTGCATTTATTGGTTGTATAACGTATCCTGTGGTTTAATAAAACCTGCTGTAATAAATCTAACATAAAATAAAACTCGAACAAAGATGCAGTTAAAGTCATAGATATGATTTATCCAATCAAATAAATAATTGTTATCAAATAAATTTCAGCCGAAATGAGTCTAGGCTAATCCATTTATACTGGAAAATTTATATGGACAATTTTCAAACATTATCCGTGAAGGCACAACCGTTTCCCAATCTTTACCATTATTACCTCAAGCGACAATGCTACGTGGTTTGACCCACACATTTCGTTCCTACAGCTCCCTCCCCCGTGCCTTACATTTCATAACATTCTGTGACGAAATCCCCAATGCCACATTCTCAGCAATGGATGGAGATTGGTTTATTAACTGTTTAGTTGATTACCTCACTTTTAGAATGGCAGGAAACGTGCAGAAAGCCATTTAAAGAACTTAAATAATATTCACATGCTTTACTTTAGCTTCCTCATTAAATCTCATAAGGAAAACAAATGATCAATATTAGGCGCAGTTGAATGTCTTGACATCCAGAATTGTCTTGTTGTAAAAAGGATGGTATGAAGTTAACCACCGTTTAAAAACCGCGCTCAGTTTCCCTTTCTATTGAAGTCAATGGAAGGGGAAAGTGGGTGGTCCTGTGAAGGGCGGCCAAGTCGATATCGTCCATTTTACACCATCAGAGTTAAATTACTCCATACTTTAATATGCAGATGTTGGGATTTCACGTCATCACACCACACATATAAAGGAGGACGGACTTCAGCTGCAGTACAAATCGATACTACACGTTATTCTTTGCTAATCTGTGCGCAATACTGCATCCGGATTGGAGAAAACTGTCTCAGGACCCCAACAACTTGCCTTCACATAGCGCCTTTAAAGTAGATAAAACGTCCAAGACATTTGACAGAGGCTTAAAGAAAAATAATAGCTAGGAGTCACAGAAGGAGATATTCAATTGATTGTCGAAAAGCTTCATCGATGTGATGGATTTTAGGGAGGGTTTTACAGGAGGAGGGGGAAATAGAGAGAATGAAGGCAGTGAGAGAGGCCATTCCAGCGTGTAGGCTGTAGGCGACCTGAGACAATGGAAAGTAAAGTCAGGCGGGTACAAAACGGGCGGCCCAACCAATTTCTGCTGCTCCGGGTAGGTTAAAATCAGGGCTACCGGGCTGTAATGACATAATCTAAAGAAGTTCAGTTACCTTCATTTTTCACCGAAGCTTTAATTGTCATTTATTTTAGTTATGGATTCCATACTGGAATATAATTCTCAATATTAGCAAATTAACAGTGAAACCAACAAGTCAGCTGCTGTATATTTTTACATCTTAACAACAATATTATTTGAAATAACTTTGTCCAGTTCTGAATGAGAGTAAGGATTCAAATGGACTGGACCTGTTTCTGCTTGGTGCGGATGTCACCTCTCACAAAAGTAGGTAGTTCAGGAAATTCAGGGTCAGAGCGATCAGCGGAACTAGGTTCGATCGGCTACATGAGTCCGAGAGGAATTCCCCAGATTATTTCACCCTTTATTTTTACCTGTTTTTCCGCCTGTACCATTAGATCACTTGGTTTTGGCTGGGCAGTGAGTGCATATATTGTGATACACGAGATATCACAATCGTGCGGGAAAGTCTAAATGGACTAGAATGTCTTCGCCTGTCCGTCATTGTTCGTTTGCTCATATTATCTGAATGGAAGTGGAGTCACAGCACTGTTCCATGCTTCCAATATCTCTCAATGCAGCAAGATGTATGGAAGGTTTGCAGACGTCTATTAAGTTACCGCGGACATTGATGTGATCGAGATATATCGAAGATGGTTGAATTTCCAAAACAAGGTAATATTTGGGAAGTTTGGACTGCACTGCTGTTGAAGATGAACCCCTGGAACGAGAGCTGTCTGTAACTTTTCGGTTGGGCTTTGAGGCAAGTACAATATCCCTTGCCTGATCCTACCGTTCACAGCTCCCATATCAAACAGAAGTGCTCCGTCTTGCCCGTCGTATCGATAGGCTGGAGATGGGCCTACATTTGACTAAAGAGAACATTAGGCATGTCAGCCCTGTGCTTACTGTGGCCTACAAATAAACACCTGGAGGCACTTAGTAAATGATACATGGCACAAGATGTACAAGTCAAGCTACAACATTAAAATCACACCCAACCAGCAATAATAACATCTAAATCATACAAAGTGACTTGGTCTACTGCTAATAGGTCAGTAACTTTTTGCTACTGTTCCACATGTATCTCCATCACTGCAGATATCACTCAAAGATTAAACGTGTCGTGTCTGGATGGTGATGTGCACCAAATGGTAACAAAAGAGGATTTATTAAAAAACACACAGAATGGCGGGGCATCGTCCGCAAAGAAAGAGAAATGAGCGGGGAGAAATTCAATTTCGGCGGGGACTCAAAACGTGCCGAAGCGGATCGGCCGTCAGGTATGCATCCCGCCCGATTTTCCTGGTCATTGATGTGAATAAAAAAAAAAATCAAGCGGGGTGTAGAACGGGCGGTAGTCCCTGTAGCACCCATTCTGTGCCAACCACAGTGGAAATTAACCCCCATAAACTTCTGAAATAATGAAGCAGCCTTCGCCAGCCTACAATGGGACCTGGATAACATTCAGATATACGAGGACAAGGGTAGGCAACATATGTGCCACATACATGAACAAGGGAAAGACAAGCAAACCTCTGCTGACCTTCACTAATGCGACCATCACTGAGTCCTCCTTCATACATATCCTGGGCGTTAGTGTTGATCAGAAGGTGAATTGGAATGATATATTTACACCGTGGTTACAAGAGCAGGATAGAATGTGTATCCTGAATTGAGCCGTCCATCTCCTGACCTCTCAATGCCTCTCCACCATCTGTAATGTTTAATTCATGAGTGTGATGGAACACTCACCTCTCCTGTCCGGCCTACTATCTAACACATTACATACACTTAAGCTCATCCAAAACTCAGCTTCCCATATCCTCACTTGCACCAAGTCCCGTGCACCCATCAACAATCTGCTCGCTGATCTACAATGGTTCATTGTCCGTTGTAATATTCCCATTCTTGTGGTGAAATTCCTTCACGGCCTTGTCCCTCCCTATCGCTGTAACGTCCCCCAGCCCTGCAACCCTCCGAGATTTTGTTCTCCTCCAATTCTGGCCTCTTGTGCATCCCGATTTTAATCGCTCCACCATTGGCGGACCTGCATTCAGCTGCCTCGTCCATTAGCTCTGTAATTCTCTCCCTAAACCTCTATGCCTCTCCACCTCACTCTCCTCTTTTAAAACGCTCTAAAAACCTATTTATTTGAACAAACTTTTGGTTGTCTGTTCCAATATCTCCTTAGGTCAAACTCTTTTTCATAACTCTCACATCAAGCGCCTGTTTTTACAACATTTAATGCGCAGTGTGTTGTTGTTGTTGTTGCTGTTGCCTGGATAGGTTCCCCTGTAATCACACTCAGGCAGATCTACATCATTCAGGACAGAGCTGTTACCTTTTTGCCTCTGTCATTGGACTCAATATCGACCCCTCCATCATCGGCGCCCTGTTGCTGCAGTGTATAAGATTTACGGCAGCACTGCAACAAATTACCAAGGTTACTATGACAACACCATCATCCCATTCAACATCAGCCTCCAAGAGGATCAACAGCATCAACGTTGTTGGAACCCATCAACTTCACGAGCCACCTCCAAGTCACACATTATTCTGATTTGGACATATATCAGCATTCGAGAATTCCCTACCTCACCCCACTGTGGGCTCACTATCACCAGAGATTTCAGAGGTCCAAGCACCACCACCTCCTCAATACAGCGAGAGATAGTCAATATTAGCAGCTTAACCGATTTGCCCACATCTCAAGAACTGAAAAAAAGAACGTGTACTGGAGTGCCTATCCCTCGTGTACTTCTAACTTCCACCTAGCGATGCTAAGCACCCGTTGAAAAGAATTCACGGAAACTAAAACAATATTGAACCCATATGCTCTGCCTCCAGCTCCATTGACCACAGCGAGTGATAGTTCATCAGATTTTTCTCTCTAATTCCAATTTCCTAGTACGGGGCTTTATATGTACTGTCCAGTGAGTGACGGATGCAGCTTCCAAAAGGTCATTGTACCTCACTGCAGTAATATTCGGACCTCCCTCCATTCAGCGCTATAGATTTGTGCAGGAACAGCTCACTGTGCTGCATGGGCATAATTAAACCATCCAAAGCTTCTTCTAATGGATTTAACTCTCCTCCATTAACCCTCGCAGAGTCCAACCACAAGTTGAAAACGGGCGCTGGAATTTGTAGTAGGCAGTGAGGCAAAGCTGGTGACAGTGAATCGGCGGCCCGTTTCACAATCTGCTCCATTTTCTTTTCCAGCGAAATCAATGGGTAAGAAAATCAGGTGGAGTATAAATTGTGCTGCTGTTTTGTGTTGCCACTCAGGACTTGTAATGGACAAGTCATCCGCATGCAGACTTTCTGCTGAATTCGAATAACGTTGCTCTAACATTCATAATCAACTTTTAATGGAGAGGAAATCAGGCAAAGCTCATGCCCGATTCTTCGCTAGAGGAACGGTAGCATAGTGGAAATGTCACTGGGCTGGTAATCCTAAATGCCTGGACTAATGATCCAGGGACTGTGAGTTCAAATCCCAACACGGCAGCTGGGGAATTTAAATTCAGTTAATTAAATAAATCACAGAATTCCCACAGTGCAGATAGAGGCCATTTCGGCCCATCGAGCCTACACCGACACATATTCCACCCTATCCCGGTAACCCCACGTATTTAATCCCCCGCTAACACTAAGGGTCAATTATATCATAGCCAAATCAACCTAAACCGCACATCTTTGGGCTGTGGGAGGAAACCGGAGCACCCGGAGGGAACCCACGCAGACACGAGGAGAATGTGAAAACTCCACACAGGCAGATCACCCAAGGCCGGATTCAAACCCGGGTCCCTGGCAATGTGAGGCAACAAGTGCTAACCACTATGCCACTATGCCACCGTGTTGCTCTAAATCTGGAATTAAAAAGCAAGTATCAGTAATGGTGACCCTGAAGCTACTAGATTGTTGTAATGACCCATCTTGTTCACGAATGTCCTTTAGGGTAGGAAATCTGTCATCCTTACGTGTTCTGGCCTATATGTGACTCCAGACCCACAGCAATGTGGTTGACTCTTAAGTCAGTTGTAACAAACCGCTACACAACAATAAGAATAAAACCGGACGGACGACTAGGCACGGCAATTACACACCCAGACTAGTCGACCCTGCAATGTCCTCCTCACCAACATCTGGGGACTTCTGCCAAAATAAGGAGAGCTGTCAAGCAACAGCCCAACATAGTCATACTCACAGAATCAATGTCCCAAACTCCTCCCTCACCAGCCCTGGGTATGTGATATCCTGTCACACCGGAAGTACAGATCCAGCAGGTGTGGCGCCACAGTGGTATATATTCGGGAAGGAATGGCCCTGGAAGTCCTCAACATTGACTCCGGACGGCCTGAAGTTTCTGGGCAAGGAAACCTCTTGCTGATTACCACCTAACGCCCTCCCTCAGCTGATGAATCCATGTTAAGAATCACTGAGATGCACGGGCACAGAAAGTACGCTGCGTGCGGGACTTGAATGCCCATCACCAGGAGTGGTTCGGTAGCACCACTGCTGGCCGAGTCCTGAAAGACATAGCTGCCTTTCTGCGCCTGTGACAGGTGGTGAGAGAACCAAGACGAGGGAAAAATCTACTCACCAATCTACCTGTCGCAGATGCATCTGTCCATGACAGTGTTCGTAGCAGTGACCACCGCACAGTCATTGTGGAGACGACATCCCGTCTTCACACTGAGGACACCCACCATCGTGTTGTGTGGCACTACCACCGTGCTAAATGGGATAGATTCAGAACAGATCTAGCAGCTCAAAACTGGGCAACCATGAGGCGCTGTGGGCCATCAGCAGCAGCAAAATTGTATTCCACCACAATCTGTAACCTCATGGACCGGCATATCATTTCCAGGGAACCAACCCTAGTTCAATCAGAAAAGCAGGCCAGGAGCAGCGCCAAGCATTCCTAAAAATGAGGTGCGAAGCTGCAACACAGGACTACATGTATGCTAAAAAGTGGAAGCAGCAAGGATAAGCGATCCCACTTTCAACGGATCAGATCAAAGTTCTGCAGTCCTGCCACATCCAGTCGTGAATGGTGGTGGACAATTAAAAAACTAACGGGGGGGGAGGAGGATTCTCCTTGAATATCCCCATCATCAATGCTGGTGGAGCTCAGCACGTGAGTGCAAAAGACAACGATGAACAATCTGCGGCCACAAGTGCCAAGTGGATGATCCTTATCGGCCTCCTCCTGAGGTTCCCGCCATTCTTCAGCCAATTCGATGCATTCCACGTGATATCAAGAAACGGCTGAGCGCACTGGATACAGCAAAGGCTATGGGTCCCGACACCATCCCGGTTATCGTGCTGAAGATTTGTGCTCCAGAACTAGCAGCGCCTCTAACCAAGCTGTTCCAGTACAGCTACAACACTGGCATCGATCCGACAATGTGGAAAACTTCCCAGGTATGTCCTATCCACAAAAAGCAGGACAAATCAAATCCGGCCAATTACTGCCCCATCAGTCTACTCTAAATCATCAGCAAAGTGATGGAAGTTGTCATCGACAGTGCTATCAAGCGGCACTTACTCACCAATAACATGCTCACTGATGCCAAGACCACTCGGCTCCCGACCTCTTTACAGCCTTGGTCCAAATATGAGCAAAGGAGCTGAATTCCAGAGGTGAGGTGGGAGTGAATGCCCTTGAATGAAGAAAGCATTTGACCGAGTGTGGCATCAAGGAAGCCTAGTAAAACTGAGGTCAATTGGAATCGGGGGGTTGGGGGGAACTCGCCACTGGCTGGAGTCATACCTAGCACAAAGGCAGATTGTTGTGGTGGTTGGAGGTCAATCATCACAGCCCTAGAACATCGCTGCAGGAGTTCCTCAGGGCAGGTCAGAGGTTAGGTATCTGCAGCAAGTGTCTCACCTCCTGATTCCCCAAAACGTTTCCACCATCTACAAGGCACAAGTAAGAATTGTGATGGAATACTCTCCACTCGCCTGGATGAGTGCAGTTACAAAAATACTCAAGAAGCTCGACACCATCCAGGACAAAGCATTCCGCTTGATTGACACCCCATCCACTACCTCAATTATTCACTCGCTCCACCACTGGCGTACCGTGGCTGCAGTGCGTACCATTTACAAGATGCACTGCAGCAACTCGCAAAAGCTTCATCGGCAGCACCTCCCAAACCCACGACCTCTACCATTTAGAAGGACAAGGGCAGCAGGCTCATGGGAAAACCACCACCTCCAAGTTCCCCTCCAAGTCACACACCATCTTGACTTCGAAATATAATGCCGTTTCTTCATCGTCGCTGGGTCAAAATCCTGGAACTCCCTCCCTAACAGCAATGTGGGAGTACTTTCACCACACGGACTGCAGCGGTTCAAGAAGGCGGCTCACAGCCACCTTCCCAAGGGCAATGAGGGATGGGCAATAAATGCTCGCCTTGCCAGCGACGCTCCCATCCCATGAACGAATTAAAAAAAAATCCCGACAGAACAGCCCTTACTCCCCAATTCTGACCGAGAAATGTTGGAAAATGTATTTCCATGAAATCTCAAGGTGCTGAAAAAACGGTGGAGCATATTGCAAGAAGAAGCAAATACAAGTACCGAGATAAAACGAAGGTAGTGCTTATCTAGCTTCAATAGGCACACCAATGTCATCAAATTCTTCAACACTTCAGTTGAAATGTGTGACATGTCCAGCAAGGATCTACATCAATTATGCACAATGACAATCCCTAAAATATTTTATTTTCTATATAAATCAATGTCAAATTCTAGCCATTAATATTATTGCCCAGCTGCTGGAACCTGTGAGTGTGAAACAGTCCCCTCCTCTCTGGTGATTAGAGTAAGGGCAGCTGCCTAACCTGTTTGTTCAATGACTGTGACTAATGTCAGTAATTGGGTAACCGGATTGCCCCCCATGGGCTCTCACTCAGGTATAAAACAGTGGTTGCTGGGAAACCAGTTCAACTATTTCTCAATCAGACCAGCCGGCAAGATCGCCACTCCTAGAAAATGGGATGGCCAATCAATGTGCAGATAGAAGCAATTTTCTACCCGATTCTTGCAGCGATTGGTGTTCCTGGTAAGTAAATGTGATCAATTGTTATTTGCCCTTACTGATGGTTAACAGTATTATTGCTCTTGCCTTCTAGCAGCATTGGGGTAGATCTTGACTTTGTGCGATGGTGTTAAGCAGGTGACGGGGAATGAGCCGTCTCCTTTACATCTCTCCTGGTTTTTATTCCATTGCCTTCAATTGAACTAAAAATCGAGAGATGGAAAACCGGCTGCTGATTCGCTGTCGTCCTTTTTACACCATCGGACTAAGTCATAATCTGCCCCAATGTCCATTTATCTTCCGAAATGTTGACGCAGTCAGTAAATACTGCAGCCGTTCCATTAAAGTCAATGGAAGGGGAATCGGACGAGGTGTATAATGGAAGGTGAACTGGATATCCCCCGTTTTACACCATTGTCCAAGTTCAGATCACACCCCGTCTGAATTTAGTTTCCATTGGGTGGATTTTCGCTCTTATTTACGGACGGAAAACAGACAGTAGCTCGTTGGCCGCCCATTTTATAACTCGCTCGACTCTCGGTAACATGGAAGTCAGTGGACATGAAATTCCAGGGCTGTGTAAAACAGGCGGCTGATCGCTACAAGCCGGTTTCTGCCCTACGTTATAAGTGAAAAATCACCTCCAGTGAAGTCTATGGGAAGTACAATCGGGTGGAGTATAAAACTGGTCGGGTCAGTTTCCCCCTCGGCAAATTAAGTTAACATTTACCCAAAGTCTGATCTACAAAATGAGAAGTTGCCCCATCGTGAACTGTGGCACTACCCCTGTACGGGACAGTCGCGGTACAACAGTAACAATCCTACACTGGGTGTCCATGAGGCACTGTGGGTCACATTAGCAGTGAAACTCTTTACCACCACATTCTCTAACCTGATGGCCTTGCATATCCCTCACTCCTCCATCACCATCCAGCCATAAGACTAGTCAGGGTTTAATTCTGAGGGTTGAGAAATGGACGTCAGGAGCATTTTCATCATTTGTTCAGAGACAATTCTGTTTACTTTGTTGTTGGGATGTGGGTGACTTTGGCAAGACCACATTTATTACCCAGTCCTAGTTTCCCCTTAAAGCGGCTATTGGGTAGCATCCTGGTACTGATTTCAATTAGGGTTATTTCAACTTTGGGCATTAGTGAAAAAATGACGATTATGTGCTCGCCGGATTTCCCTTCCAGTGACTCCAATGGATGGATAATTGGAAGTGTTGTATAAAGGGGGGGTATTTTGATATCGTTCATTTTACACAATGGCCCAAAGTTGAAATGAACTCCAATGTGTTTGTAAATTCGAGCAGACGGATTATTACATTGTGAATCCAAACGTCATTAGATTACAGAGCATTAGAAATCTGATTATTTGTAATAAAGGTATTTGGTCTGTGTACCTGGTCCACGACAATGATATAGTGTAAACACAACTCGGCCCATTTTCCATTCCAGTGAAGTCAGTGAAAAGCAATATAGGGAGAGGTGTATAGCGGACGCCTGTTTCACAGTATCGCCAGAGTTAACATTATCCTCCAATGTGTGTTTTCTGAATTGGTTTTGGCGATCTTTGCAACTCAGTGGATATAATCTAATGCAATCTGGAGACAATCACTTCATGTCACATCAGTTTATTGTTTCCTTGAATTAATTCCCAGAATAAATTAGATAATGCGTGACCATACTGTAATCGTGTTGCCAGGATTTGCGTGTTTACAAGCTGTGTAGAAAACAGGGATTGAGCGACAGAACAGAAATAGGCAGGTCGGTGTGATTTTACACCCGCTGCTCATCTATTTCTTAAGCCTACAGTGTCTCGCTGTTCCTTATTTTTTCTCTCTTGCAGCTAATTTATTGACGATTGTGATTCTCTCCCGGGGAAAGTGCGGTCTCTCCAAATGCATCACTCGCTATTTGATTGCCATGGCAATTGCGGACCTACTGGTCATGATATTTGATGTGATACTGTATGCGATCAACAATATTTATTTCCCCTATTCATTCCTGAACTATACATCCAGCTGCAGAATTAATCTCTGTCTGATTTATATGTGTGATGATTGCTCAGTCTGGTTTACAGTGACTTTCACCTTTGATCGCTTTGTGGCGATTTGTTGCCGGAATTTGAGAACTAAATATTGTTCAGAAAGAACCGCAGCTACCGTTATAGTGACAGTTTGTGGACTGAGCATTTCGAAAATGTTCCAATTTATTTTATGCATGAACCCCGGGAAATAATTGACAATACCTGGTGGTTATGCACTGTTCAGACTAGCTTCTATACCTCTCCCGCCTGGGTGGCCTATCTCTGGTTAGACTGCATTTTAACCCCATTTGCTCCATTTGTTTTGATTTTACTCCTCAATGCTTTGACCATCAGATATATTTTAGCAGCAAATATAATCCGCAGGAGAATGCGAGGCAGCAATGGTGAGAGTCATAATGATCCAGAGATGAGGAATCGAAGAAAGTCGATCATCTTACTGCTCGCCATATCTGGTAATTTTATACTGTTGTGGAAGTTAACTCTTATATGTTACATTTGTATACAAATTACAGACACGCAGTTTTTTCAGACAGATTACACCGACCCTTTCACCATCCTGGAACCAACAGGGTATCTGCTTCAGCGGCTCAGTTCCTGCACCAACACTATTATTTATGCAGTGGCCCAGACTAAATTCAGAGAGGAGTTAATGAACACGGTTAAAAGGCCCTTATCTCTAATTATTAAGTTATTGAAACATTGATGCGAACAAGAGTGATATATAGTTGACTAGAACCCGCATTGGCTCAAAATGTTACCTTCACAAAAGAGAGCAAATTGCACAACAACGGGGAGATTTTCAATCAGTCTGGTTCGATACTGGGCGGGTGATCAGCTCCATCGCTCATCACCCACGCGGTGGAATTAAAATCTACCCCGAGGAGTCAAATTGTTGACTCCGAATGTTGCTATTTTCAGAAGGGGCAATAAAGAATCTGCTCCTCTTTTACACTGTGACAGATTCACATTTTCACGGAAATTGGGGCGCCTGTATCACCTGCCATTCACTATCGCCCGTTTGGGTTAATCGGCAAAAAACAACCTCTTTCCCCAAGTTTGTTCTCGCAAAATATTCCTCTGCACAGAACTTTATCAGTGGTGTCAATCTCTGCACAGTATCTCCTTCCGCTCATTCAACACGTCATAAGCTCTTGAGGAACAGGAGTGAGACAGGACGGAATTTGCGCTCCCTGCGTTGTCAAATGGAACTGGGTTGGGACGAAGGATTTTGCAGAGATGGCTCAATTTTAACCTGCCTCGCCTGGCGGGTAGTTCACGGCATCAGGTGGAACACCGGGTTTACAACCTGCTCGACATTACTCTCTGTTGACTGTAATGGAGGTTTTTTTTTTAAATAAGCGATAGGTTAAAACCAACGTTGTGCCCGATTCGATCAGTATCCCGACGGGCGGGTCGGGTTAAAATTGCAGTTGAAGCCCAGACTCGGAGGTGCGCTGCCAGTTTCACATCAGTGACTCGCATCGACGCCAAAGGTCCGACGTAAATGCAGTTTTAGAAATGTCCTTACACCTAGACCCTTAAAAACAAATGCATTTCGCAGCATTCTTATTATTCATTTCTTTCAGGTGAAGATTTATTCAGTAAATTGTTATTTGTTGAACCCGCAATGAAAGTTTAATGGACGCTCTGAGAAAACCGTCACTGGGATATTAAAGTTTATTTTAATATTTGATTCCACTTCAACACGTCTGGGAGTAAAATTAATATTGATTCAGGCGGATGAGTAATCCTGGTCTCAATATTGAATTTACACAAGACTTTAGCAGCAGTATGTGTCCTGTTCTCAACAACAGGTCAGAAAAGCAAGGGGGATAACTTTCCCTTTTGACAATAATGTAAAGCTGGTGATCTGGGACACCCCGTTATACACCTCGGCCGAGCTTCCTTCCGATTGACCTCCATGGAATGGAAAATCGGGTGGGTGAATGATAAGCAGCAGATCCCATATCGCCTGTTTAGTACTATTGGCCAAATCAGTGGAGAAAATAAAAAGAAAGAGGTAGAAATTGGACCCTGTGTCCGTTTTACAAGCGCAAGGAGGGCCAATTTCAGAGAGCAAAGTCCTGCGTCCGATCAGCACCAGAGTCAGCGGCGCTGCCATATTTGCATAGTCAGCTGCCCAGGCGCCCGGTGCGCCGGCCTCAAACAGTTAGGCCCGGTACATATGTAAATGCTAAGAGCTCAACGTCTGTTTCAGCACCCCTTCACTAAATTGGGTGCAATGTGAGGAGGAGGCTCTGGACTTTCTCTGCTGACGATCCTTCATCGGCCGCTGCGGTCTAAACAGATACCGTCAACAGCAACAACAACTTGCATTGGTATAGCGCTGTTAACGTAGTAAAACGTCCCGAGGCGCTTCACAGCAGAGATTATCAGACAAAATTTAATGCCGAGCCACATAAAGAAACATTAGGACAGGTGTCCAAAAGCATCTTCAAAAAGGTAGGTTTCAAGGAGCGTCTTAAAGGAGGAGAGAGAGAGAGAGGTGGAGAGACGGCGAGGTTCAGGGAGGGAATTCCACAGCTGAGGGCCTCGGCAAAAAATGTGCTTTTTAAACGGTTCCTGTGGAGCCAGGAGGAGAAGGATTAGTCCTCGCAGCTCCACAGCACCTGACAATTTACAATCGCGACAGTGCAGTTACATCAGGGCAGCTGCTCACGAGCCAAACTGCAGCTGGAATGTAAAACCCTCACAATGGACCAGCTGCCTCTGAAGACGCGATAGGCGCCGGCAGCTCGCCCATTTCCGGCCACGCGACTGTCTGCTGTCTGGGCCCAGGAACATGCAATAATCAATTTTTGGCCCAAAGCCTGGCAAAGAGCTTGTGAATGTTGCAGAGCAGTGAGTGTAGTCTGAGATCACAAGCTGGAGTTGGAATTGTGGTTCGGTAGGTTCAATGGATACAAGGGAACGCCATTCGACTTTGTTAAAGAAATTTGATACCAATGTTCCCTCTAGTTATTTTGTTCTGAGCGGGACAAGAACTCCTTTGAGCGCAACCTTTCCGTCCGTGAGCAAATTGTACAACAAAAACAACGTTTACAACAACAACTTTTACAACAACGCAGCAACCACTTAAAAGCATATATACTGTATTGTCATATTGCTACCCCAGCGTCTCAAATCATGAGACAATCAGACAAGGTTCGATAAAAGCTTAACATAACTTCCCTGCTTTTGAATTCTATTCCTCTAGAAATGAATCCCAGTGCTTTATTTGCACTCTTACGGCTTTTTTAACCTGCGTTGCTACTTTTAATGATTTATGAATCTATACTCCTACATCTCTTTGCATGTCTAGTTCACCTATTTTCCAAGGAGTAGGGAGCCTCTTTATTCCTCCGACCAAAATGCACCATCTCACGCGTACCTATCTTGAACGTCATTTGACATTTGCATGTCCATTCTGCAAGTTTGTTTCTGACAAAATTAATTAAAAGCTTTTAGTTCGTCATATAGAAAGGCTATTTAAAAAAAGTTCTTGGCAGAAATGACTCCCTGGGATAATAAAGAACTGCATAATAATGAATTAACACTTCAGAAACGTCACTCAGTTACACGGTTATACATTGACAGACATTCCAAAAATCAAAGTGAGCTGAAAGCGGCATATCTATTCGTCCAATTTGTAATAATTTTAATGTTTTCAACGTATAAGCTTCATGTTGCTATAGCAACGGCTGCACAGTCAGCTGGAGCAGCGGATTTTCTACTCTTGGGATGTGGGTTAAAGGGTTGACGTTGGATAGGCAATGACAAACATTTAAAGATCGCATGGATGAACTACAGATTTGCTGATCCCTATTTGGCATAAAAATAAAACAAAAAAGGTGACTCAACACTGGCTAACAAGGGAAATTAGGGATAGCATCAGATCCAAGGAGAGGACATATAGATTGGCCAGAAAAAACAGCAAACCTGAGGATTGGGAGCAGTTTAGGATTCAGCAACGGAGGACAAAGTGATTAATTAAAAGGGGGGAAATAGAATATGAGAGCAAGCTTTCAGGGAACATAAAAACTGATTGTAAAAGCTTGTATAAATATGTGAAGAGAAAAAGATTGGTGATGTCAAGCGTAGGTCCCTTGCAGTCAGAATCAGGGGAATTTATAATGGGGAGCAAAGAAAAAGCTACTAATTAAATACATACATTGGTACGGTCTTCACAAAGGAGGACACCAATAAACTCCCAGAAATGTCGGGGAACATACGGTCTAATGAGAGGGAGGAATTGAATGAAATCAGTATTTGTAGGGAAATGGTGTTAGGGAAATTGACGGGATTGAAGGCCGATAAATCCCCAGGGCCCGATAATCTACATCCTAGGGTTCTTAATGAAGTGGCCCTAGAAATAGTAGATGCATTGCTGGTCATCTTTCAAAATTCTATTGACTCTGGAACAGTTCCCATGGATTGGAGGGTAGGTAATGTAACCCCACTATTTAAAAAATGTGGTAGAGAAAAAACGGGGAATTATAGACCGGTAAGGCTGACATCGGTAGTGGGCAAAATGCTAGAGTCCATTATAAAAGATGTAACAGCAGAACACTTGGAAAACAGTGACATGATCGGACAAAGTCAACATGGATTTACAAAAGGTAAATCATGCCTGACTAATCTACTGTAATTTTTTGAGGATGTAACTGGTAGATTAGATAAGGGGGAACCAGTGGATGTGGTGTATTTGGACTTTCAGAAGGCTTTCGATAAGGTCCCGCATAAGAGATTAGCGTGCAAAGTTAAAGCACATGGAATTGGGCGTAAGGTACTGATTTGGATAGATAACTGGTTGGCAGACAGGAAGCAAAGATTTGGAATGAACTGATCTTTTTCCGAGTGGACGGCAGTGACTCGTTTGGTACCGCAGGGATCGGTGCTAGGACCCCAGCTATTCACAATATATATTAATGATCTAGACGAGGGAACTCGATGTAATATCTCTAATTTTGCAGACGACACAAAGCTGGGTGGGCGTGTGTGCTGTGAGGAGGATGCAGAGAAACTCAAGTATGATTTGGACAGGTTAGGTGATTTGGCAGATGCATGGCAGATGCAGTATAATGTGGATAAATGCGAGGTTATCCACTTTGCTGGCAAAAACAGGAAGACAGATTATTACCTGAACGGCAATAGATTGGAAAAAGGGGAGGTGCAACGAGATCTGGGAGTCCTTGTGCACCAGTCGCTGAAGTTAAGCATGCAGGTGCAGAAGACGGTTAGGAAGGCCAATGGTATGTTGACCTTCATAGCGAGAGGATTCGAGTAAAGGAGCAAGGATGTCTTGCTGCAGTTGTACAAGGGCTTGGTGAGACCACACCTTCAGTATCGTGTGCTGTTTTGGTCGCCTTATCTGAGGAAGGATGTTCTTTCCATGGAGGGAGTGCAGCGAATATATACCAGACTGATACCTGGGATGGCAGGAATGTCGTATGAAGAGAGATTGGGTCGATTAGGCTTATATACGCTAGAGTTTCGAAGAATGAGAGGGGATCTCATTGAAACTTATAAAATTCTAACAGGACTAGACAGACTAGATGCAGGAATGATGTTCACGATGGCAGGGGAGTCCAGAACCAGAGGTCACAGTCTAAGGATAAGGGGTAAGCCATTTAGGACTGAGATGAGGAGGAATTTCTGCACCCAGAGAGTGGGGAACCTGTGGAATTCTCGACCACAGAAGGCAGTTGAGGCCAATTCATTAAATATATTCAAGAAGGAGATAGATATATTTCTTAAGGCTGAAGCGATAAAGGAATATGGGGAGAAAGCAGTGACAGGGTACTGAATTTGGATGATCAGCAATGATCTCATTAAATGGCGGAGCAGGCTCGAAGGGCCGAATGACCTACTCATGCTCCTATCTTCTATGCTTCTATGCTTCTGTGAACAAAAACGGGTATCCGTATTTTGAACTTCAATCACTTCCATTAATAAACGTGGTCTTCTTGAACCAGCATTCCCCCCATATGACATGTTAGAAATGCAACACTTATTCACAAGTGCAGAAAGCACATAAACAATTTGCGTCATTGAATTACAAACAAAAAGCAGGAAAAGCTATGACTTAACAGAAATCAACAGTCTTCTTTCTTCCTGGCAACGAGAACCAATCAGACTGACTTGGAAATGTTTACTAATATGTTGACGTAAAGATGTTAATTTACGAATTTTGCTTCTAATATTTTTCTCTCAAATATTTTCCACAATATTGCACCCTGCTCTTATCACGAAAAGTGTTGAATTACTTGAGATACATCGCAATTAAATAACGGGGAAAAAAACTGCATTGTACTCTCAATTTTTAATCTATGTTTTCAAACATTTATACCAAATCGAAATTGTACATTATCAGTTTAATCGAAGTATTTTCTGTGTCTTTCTCAATGAACAAGTAATAGTTTCTTTTAAAGTAGCTTCCTGCAATTTTTATACATCATTACATTAGTCTTCTTTCTATTAACACTCCACTAAACTTTTAAGATGAAATCTATATTACATTATCCCTGAGACATCTTCGGATTGTGGAACAACAGACTGTAAGACGTTCAGATTGTTTTAAGAATATAAGAACATAAGAAACAGCAGCAGAAGTAGGCCACTTGACCCTTCGAACCTGCTCCGCCATTCAATAAGATCATGCCTGATTTTCTACCTCATCTACACTTTCCTGCACTGTCCCCATATCCCCTTGTCCCTTAATATTCAAAAATCAATCGATCTTTGTCTTGAATATACTCAACGGCTAAGGCTCCACAGCCTTCTGGGGTAGAGAATCCCAAAGATTCACCACCCTCTGAGTGAAGAAATTGCTCCTCATCTCAATCCTAAATGGCCGATCCCTTATTCTGAGAATGTGACCCCTGGTTCTACATTCCTTAGCCAGGGGAAACATTCTCCCTGCGTCTAACCTGACAAGCCATGCAAGAATGCTGTATGTTTTAATGACATCACCTCTCACTCTTCTAAACTCTGGAGATTATAGGCCAAGTCTACTCAATCTGTCCTCAGAGGACAATCCCCCTAGCAAAGTAAACAGTCTGGTGAACCTTCGGTGCACTCTCGCTGTGACAAGTAGCTCCTTCCTTAGGTAAGCAGACCAACACTGTACACCATACTCCAGGTGTGTTCTCAACATGGCTCTATATAATTGCAATAAGACGTCTTCACTCTTACACTCAAATCTTCTTGCAATAAATGTCAACATATCATTTGGTTTCCTAATTGTTTGCTGTACTTGCATGTTAACTTTCCTTGATTCGTGTACAAAGACAGTTAGTTCCCTCTGAACACCATTTCCCTATCTCTCACCATTTAAAATATACTCTGATTTTCTGTGATTACTGCAAAAGTGGATAACTGCACATTTCTCCACATTATATTCAATTTGCCATTTTCTTGCCCACTCACTCACTTACCCTGTTTACATCCCTTGAAGCCTCCTTGCATCCTCCTCATAACTTACATTCCCACCCAGCTTTGTATCATCAGGAAACTTGGATATATTGCATTTGGTCCCTTCATCCAAATCATTGATGTAGATTGTGAATAGCTGAGACCTAAGCACTGATCCTTTCGGTACCACACTAGTTACAGCCTGCCAACACGAAAATTAGCCGTTTTTTCCTACTCTCTGTTTTCTGTCCGTTAACTAATCCTCAATCCATGCAATATATTATCCCCAATCCTATGAGCAATATTTTTGTTTAATAACATCTTGTGTGGCACCTTATCGAATGCCTTCTGAAAATCCAAATATACCACATCCACTGGTTCCCCCTTATCAATGTTGCTAGATACAACCTCAAAAAATTCTAACAGATTTATCAAACACGATTTCCCTTTTAGAAATCCGTGTTGACTCTGCCCAATCCTATTATTATTTTTAAGTGCCCTGTTACCAAGTCCTTAATAACAGATTCAATATTTTCCATACAAATGATTTTAAGCTGACTGGTCTGTAGTTCCATGTTTTCTGTCTCCGTCCTTTCTTAAATAGTGGGGATACATTTGCTCCCTTCCAATCCACGGGAACCATTCTAGAATCTATGGAATTTTGGAAAATGTCAGCCAATGCCTCCACTATAGCCAACTCTTACCAAACCCTTGGATGTAGGTCATCAGGTTCAGGGGATTTATCGTCTTTCAGTCCCATTAATTTCTTCAGCACTACTTTTTAACTAATACTAATATCTTTCAGTTCGTCATTCTCGCTAGACCCGGAATTGTTTTGCGTCTTCTTCCATGAAGACAAACACAAAGTATTTCTTTTAATTTCTCTGCCATTTTCTTATTCTCCATTATAATTTCTTCTGTCTCCACCAGTAAGGAACCCAGATTTACTTTCACTAATCTTTGACTTTTTACATACTTATAGAAGGTTTTACAGTCTGTTTTTATGCCTCTCGCTGGATTACTCTCACATTCTATTTTCCCTTTCGTTATCAATTTATTGGTTCTCCATTGATGAATTTTAAAATCCTCCCAATCCTCAGCCTTATTACTCTTTTTGGCCGCATTATAAGCCTATTCCTTTGATCCAATACTTCTCTTGTTAACCACCGTTAGACCACTTTTCCTGTGGGGCTTTTGTGCCTTAAAGGAATGTATATTTATTACAAATTATGTGTTAATTCTTTAAATGTTAGCCATTGCTCGTCCACTGTCACACTTTTTAATCTCGTTTCCCAAATTACCTTAGCCAACCCGCCCCTCATACCTACGTAGTATGCTTTGTTTTGAACCTGTCTGACAGTTTATAGAGTTCAGACCCTTGGAACAGACAACTCGAGACAAAGATTCAGTGTAAACTATTCTTTACTTAAAATCAGCAAGAGATTACAAGTGAGCACACGAAATATTACATGACAACCTGTACACAAGTCCTTTATTATTACAATTAAGCACACACGGATCATATAGTAAAACAACTCGTACTCAAGTCATTTAATTATTACAAGGGAGCACACACGAAACTAATCATTTACTTTAAGCTAAAGTGATCATAAGCAACCACATACCTACTAACACCAGTGATAGGTCGGCCCGGCCGTGACTAGACGTATGACTTTAACTCGCAACTGACCGAGTTGCCCTCGACTGCAGCCTCGAATGTCTTCTAGTAGCACTTTTTAACAATAAAAACTAAGCAACTCGCCCACAGCATTCATGTCCCGAACCGTGTGAATAGCGTTGTTTTCTCTCTCTCACTTTCCTATCTGTTTTGACGCTTTGTGAAACAAGGCCTAAAGAAGTCCTTGTTTTTGCACCTGACGGTTGACTCCTTGTTGTCACAGAATGTTCAAATTTTGGAGAAAAACAACAGTTGCAAGCGCAGTATTTATTTTACAAATGTTAAGCCCAGAAGTCTCTTGCCCTCAAAGCCTGTCCGTACATTAAATTTGGTCACTTTAGGTTCAGTCAAGTTTACGGTGATCGGTGTATTCCTACAGAGTCCACCCCACAACGTCGTCGCCTTCTTCTTTCCGTGTCTTCAGTAACAGCTTGATCAATGCTTGCTGCTTGCGGCGTCTGATGGCTCGACAAGTTATTATCAGAAAGTAAAAAAGAAAGACAATCAGCAACTGATCAATGACTAAAACATGGGAAATAATTCTTATCCAGGGTGAACCTCGATATTTATCCCGATATCCCACCAAGACGAATTAGCCTCAATCTTAGATATTTCTTTGTGCAGGGATCGTTTTTTCTGGGCCAAGGTATAAAAGTGCTTTTGAGACTGACTGACGCGTTTCATTAAATCTACCAAGTGTTCTGGCAGAGCTGGAATGTCGTAGCCGAACCGAGTCACGTACTGGTGTAATTGCTCTTTTAACTTAAAAGTTATATCTACTTGCCATTGCGAATAATTGCTTAATAAAACCCGCGCCCCAAGTCTCACAGGTCGGACTGGGGTAAAGCAAAAATTCCCGCCACAATGGGACAAGTCAGGTTGTTACCGTACTGGTATTCCGGGTACATTGTAGTGACACAATATTCACCTTTCCCTCGATAGGCAGATCGTATGGGGAAATGCTCCCGCAATCACTTTCATGGTGCAGTTCCATGCTATCCCATCCCAATTAAACCTGCACGCTGGAGCTGCATGTTGTAACACGTCATAAGGACAGATGATTGTGTCCCGAGCTTGAGTGCACCCGGTAAGATCTGGGTCAACCATGTTGTGCCATCCACTCGAGTCACATACTGCGAGAGGTCGTCATACCTTATTAAGTCATCTCACTGGCGTACTCCTATATTCTCCACATGGAATAGAGGATTTTGGATCGCCTTTCCTGCAGGATGGGATAGTGTAATACCAGCCCTAACAAGGTTATGTTGTTCTGTCCTGCAAATGGCATTCACGTTTCACCGAGTACACCTGTACCAACCCCCTGACTTTACACATATTCATGGTAAATTGCAAAGTGGTCATTAATCTCAGGTGTCGATCAGTCACCCACGAGGGTAGCTTCCCCTCAGCAATGCTCTGCAGGTTTTCACGTTTTTATTCCATTAACCAAGATCCATACATTACACACACATCATTTCGTGCGGCCTTATTAGAGGCCTTCCCATCCTCCTTTATAATCTGATTTATATTTTTAGCATGGGATTCCAAGTACTTGACCACATCTTGCACATGGATGGTCATAATTTGGTCCTATTTCTCTTTCTCATTTTCCAGACGATTCATTTCATCCAGGATTTTCTTTAAACGGTTTCTGACTCCCTTTACAGATTGATCCAAGCTAGCCAAATCAAGGCTATTAATCTGGGAGGTTCCAGTGTAGCATCATTTATCAAACCCCGTCGCTTTCTGGTATGATTTCCATAATAAATTCGGTACTATTATTATGTGCCCCGTTTAACCCAACACTCTCACTCGGGTCTATGTGATAAAATGGATCGAATTCTGACTCGGCCATTGTTGTACTGTTTTTCCCCCAAAATCTCTCTCTTAATTCCTGCATCATTCTCCCATATAACTGCGCTGTCTCTGGCTTGCACCAATTCGGCAATCCCACCTCGGTCAGATTTAATTTTACAGTTACCATCTCATGATGCACATTATGGTACAATATCATCCGAGTTGGGATTACTACTAACACATTTGTCGGCCCCGGAGTGTGTTTGGGGCAGACAACCCGGGTTTCTTGTTATTCTTCCTACGGTTGTGTTTTATTCGTAGGGCGGAGAGGTTTAGGACTAGACTTTTGATTACACCATGTGTATTATTCTGTTTTTACACTTCTGCACATCATAATGTGTGCAACCCTTCGAACCACTACAGGACCTTCCCTCCCTGTCCACGAACCATTGGGAGGGATCTCTGTCATCTATTCCATTCACTTGGATACTTTTCCCGCCTATCCAGTGAACGGGAGCTCCACAAAGCGGCTCTATGGATACGAAAGTATGGCTAGACGGCGTCTCCGAAGGGTTTACGCACCCATCGATTACCTCATGCTCGTGCCACCACCGTGCCCAACACAACATGGTTTCCCCATTGTCTTCCAATTGAGTTGGGCTCCCATTATGCCCCCAAGGATCCACTATCTGGTGGTAACCAGTATTGCCTCCCGCTTTTGCCTGAATGAACCATACACGCGGCTGACTTGTAGTTCCACTCTTAAACTTTACACATATTCCCCTCCCTTGTCGGACCGCAGAAGTGGCTACCCATACGATTCTTGAACAAATTGTGTCACACGTACCCTTAATGGATCGGAGGGTAACCTCCCGAGCGGTACCTCTGGGCGCAGTTACGGGGGCAATGGTAATCTGACTGTCATAATTTGAATCGCCGGTTGCTTCCCCATGTGTTGCTGCTGCACTTTCGAGATGAAGCGCTATGCCACACAGCAACCAAATTAGCCTCCCCATCTTTCCCTGCCTTGTTCTGGCCTGTGGGGGAGGGGGACGAAACGGAGAGTTACTCCCGATCAGGTCAACCTGCACCCTGCCAATGGCCGCTTAGGCTCTGTTCTGAGTATTCACTATACGGACTTATCCGTTTACGAGGTCGTTGCCTCAGATTCTAACCATACTCTACCTGGGGAGGCGCCTCGTCATGCAGAGGTGCCTCATTGGGTGGGGGCGCCACATTAGGCAGCCCTTCTCCATCGTCCCATTGGAGCGGATGAGTCAGTCTCAACATGCTCATGATCGTGGCTTGCTGTCTTCTTCTGCAACCACCTCATTAATTTGTTTATCAGTCAGACTGTGGACCAACAGGTGTGTGGGGATTCGCATGGGTCTCCCCGTTACCAATTCATGAGGGGTGTGAGCCGTTCCTCTAGATGCTTTATTATGGATCCCCATAAGAATTAGGAGAAGTACCTCATCCCACTTAGTGTGTTGTTCTTTTAATTCCTTTCGCAGTGTCAACTTGAAGGTTCCGTTCATTCTTTCCACAATCCCCAATGATTGTGGGTTGTGGGTCAAATGCCATTTCACTTCAATTACAAGCAATTTTAGAGTGGTTTGCATTACCTGATCTGTAAAATGACTCCCATGGTCTGACTGTACCACGCGAGAAAGTCCCCATCTGGTAAATAACTCCCTAGCTAGGATCTTGGCCGTCAATAAGGCTGTGGCCGACTTGCACGGGAAGACTTCTACCCACTTGGTAATCTTGCACCATCAATACTCATCTGGTCCCCTGCTTAAAAGAAAAAACGAACAATCCTTTGTGGCTTTCCTACCAGCCCAATCGGTTAATTCGTCAATTCCTGATGCCCTTCTATCACTGTGGGAAACATTCACTCAAATTACAAACTTAAACTTATTAGCGTCAATATCTTTAAATTTCATTCAGCAATAAAACGTTGTTGTGTGGTGAATTAAAAAAATCAGCTGTCAGCGGAAAGGGTTAACTCATTTGCAGGTTTGTGAGAAGGCGAGGCAAATAGTCAGATGCACGCAATTGCGACACTTCACGTAATTTAAAAAAAACTTTCCCGATCGATAAAAACAGTTGGGTTTTCACAATTAAATTGGTTAGTTAACTTTTTTTTCAAAAGAAGACAAACCTTGATCCCATCAATCAATGTCAGCTTGTGTCACACAGCTTCTCGCAGCTTTCAAGTAAATTTAAAATTCGGCAATAAAAAAACTGTTATTTTAGCAAAATCTTTGCGCCTTTAAAACTTGCAAAGATTCTGATCAATTCAATCCAGCAGGTACAAACATCAGACATCATAAACATTCTGTGAAACAAATCCACACACAATAGCATGTTATTTTTTTTGTCCGAATCATACATACTTGAAATTGGTCAGAAAGTTTAAAGATGCCAATTATTGATGTGATTGCCTCATGTCCAGAATTAGAGGCGTTCACACAATTTACACCAAACAGAATTTCACGATGGCCACAATAATAGTTTGGTTAAAACAGGTTAATTAACTTCAATAACTCCACTTCAATTCAAATCAATATAATTAACTAACCAGTACCACTTGAAGAAGGTGGAGCTTCCAACAGCCTGTAGCTTCGAAACATTCATCCAAGCTTTTTTTAGACATCACTACACTGAAAGTAGAAAAAGGGACAGAATCTTTCCTTTTCTCCTTTCTTTATTTCACCATAGGCTACTTGTCAAAAACTTAGAAAGTGGGCGCCTCGGACTTGCAATAAACAAATTAAGAAGACAGTGATTTGTAAACGTTCAAATTGATTTAAAATAAAATCAAACAATAGCTATTTTTGTAATCCAATTAAAACATAATACTTTCAAAAAGTCCAGCTTCATTTTCTGCCAGATACGATCAGAAATCATGGCAATCGTAACTTCAAGGCTGAAGCTTATCTTTTGTAAAATAAACTGCCTCTGATTTATAGTTTGCTGTACAAGCCTTCCCCGTCAAAATATTTCCACAGCAGTGTCTTTAACTTAAAATGCAAATCACAAAGTTTCTCCCACTTCTAGGTGCACAATCTTACATTGAAATTAACATATTTAACAAATCCACACACTTAAAAGTTCCAACATCCAACACGGTGGCATAGTGGTTAGCACTGTTGCCTCACAGCGCCAGAAACCAGGGTTCGAATCCGGCCCCGGGTGACTGTCTGTGTGGGGTTTGCACATTTTCCCCGTGTCTGCGCCGGTTTCCTCCCACAGTCCAAAGATGTGCGGGCTAGGTTGATTTGGCTATGATAAATTGACCCTTAGTGGTGGGGGGATTAAATACGTGGGGTTACGAGGATAGGGTGGGATATGTGTCGGTGCAGGCTCGATGGGCCGAAATGGCCTCTATCTGCACTGTGGGGATTCATAAAAAAAGGATTCAGCTCCATGCACAGAAAAGTGTGTAGAGCTAAAACAAGCACAACATACACTTTCTTTCAAAGGCAGATTTGCAGACTAAAGGAATAATGTAACTTCTTAAATGTATAGTCAGGCAAACTTTCACTCAAACTGAAATTCCAACATCCTTTAAGGTTCCTTTCACTCAGCAAGTCTTGTGTTTTATTTGTCTTTGCACAGAAGCTGATAGCTTCCATGTCGGGAAAACCTTAAGTTTCTCTTCTTTTCCTTCTTCAAATCGTCTGCTCAGCAGCTTTTCCTGGCTCCCCAAATCCCTGCTTTTTCCCTTCCTGTGCTGAGTTTTGAGATTGGTTAGCCTGCAAATTAGATCTGTTTCCCTTTTTATCTACCACTCTCTCTCTCCTGCTCTTTATGCTTCAACGCCAGTTTCTTAATCCGCTTATTAGATTCAGTGTGATCCCCACGAACACTCCGTTTCTCTAGATCATATTTCTGGGTGACCCTAAATGCACCCTCAGGTCTTCAGTGACGTTTTTCTGCCTACTCTGCCCGGTGCTTCTGTTTGGATAATTCTTTTGACAAGACATCGCACTGATCCTGATTATTTTTTCACTGGCTTTCGTGCTATTGTTCTTTAATACACCACCTCTCCTCCTGTTCCAACTTTTCCTCGAACTTCTACATATTTTCCTTTTCTTCCTCTGTTTCTTTCCTCAACTTGATCTTTACCCTTTCATCAGATTTAACCTGCCTCTGATAGGCCAATAATCAAACTGATTTCCTGACCCTTGGCCGACACATGGACCCTTGTGTCCACTGTTCAGCCCCCAATACTGAATCATTACCGTCAATAATGAACCGTACCCATCCCTCTTTGAGGGGCAACTTCCCTGTCACATATTTCGTGACTAACTCATCCATCGTCTTTGCCATTGTTTGTTCCGAACGGGACCCAGTTTGGGCGCCAAAATGTGTAAGACATTCAGGTTGGTTTGAACTTCTGTCTGACAGTTTATTGAGGAATAGACAATTCGAGACAAAGATTTCAGGGTAAACTATTCTTTACTTAAAATCAGCAAGAGGTTTACAAGTAAGTAGACAAAATATTACATGACAACCCATAATTGATCCTTTACTTATTACAAGTAAGCATCCATGGATCATATAGTAAAACAATTCGTACTCAAGTCATTTACTGATTACAAGTAAGCACGCACGAATCTAATCATTTACTTTCAGCTCAAGTGATCATAAGCAACCACATACCTACTCACACCAGTGAGAGGTCGGCTCGGCCGTGACTAGACGTATGACTTTAACTGGCAACTGACCAAATTGCCCTCGACTGCATCCTCGAATATCTTCTAACAGCACTGTTTAATACCAAAACCTTGGCAATTCGTCCACAGCATTCATGTCCCGAACCGTGTGAATAGCGTTGTTTTCTCTCTCTCACTTTCCTATCTGTTTTGTTGATGCTTGGTGAAACAAGGCCTGAAGATGTCCTTGTTTTTGCACCTGAAGGTTGACTCCTTGTTCTCACAGAATTTTCAAGGTCTTATCTTTTGGAGAAAAACAACAACTTGCAAGCGCATCATTTATTTTAGAAATGTTCAGCCAAGAAGTATCTTGTGCTCAAAGCCTGTCAGTACATAACATTTGGACTCTTTAGGTTCAGTCAAGTTGACCGTGAACGATGTATTCTTACAGGTCATTGTAGCTTTGAGTAATATGCAGGAAATCTCTGTGCTTAGGAGATTCTTGGTGACCAGTACCGCAGGCTATCCCCACACCTGAAACTTACCTGTGGGGCAGGCATTCTTCTCTGAATCTCACACGGGAACCTTGGGCTTCCCCTACCCTTGCCTCCCGCCTTCCCTGAACACGTTCCCTGTCCATCCAGTTACCTTGTGCCAGGAACCGGTTCCTTGATGGTCCCAGGCTGCACCCTCCTGACACCCGATATCAAAGGCCTGGCAGCATCTTGCAACAGATTTCCAGGGGATACTGCAGGGAAGTGGAGTTGAGGTAGAAGATCATCCATGATCTTAATGATGGGCTGAATGGCCTGCGCCTGCTTCTGTTTCTTATGTTCTTTCCAGCTGGGAATTCAGCAGGCGGAAGGCAAATCGTTCCCTGCCGTTAAAATCGGCGGAGTTTGCCCACTGCTTCTCCCAAACACGCGCGCCACACTCTCCCGCCCTAGAATTAAAAAACTTCCTACAAGAGATGTCATTTTCCGCTTCTGCTCGGCCCAACCATTACTTGCTCTGTCATATGTGTCCAGAATTTCAGATCCCCAGTCAGAACCAGATTCATGAAAAACCTGAGACGTGATGTGTGTCATTGAAATCTTCAAGCAACAGTGAATCCCTTAGATTCAACAAAGTAAAAGGGCGACAGACGTCACAGTTTATGAGAAATTGTTTTAATGTCTAAGTATTGGCTCCTTCCAAAACAAGATGATTTAATTGTTCCCCAATCAGTGACGTTGAATCCACCGATCGTCAATCCATGTGCTTTAAAATTCCAACCAAGCTGTCTGTTCAACACACAAATGGTTACGTTTCTGCTTAATTTATTTACAAACAAAGGCACGGACAAAGACAAAGAAAATCCCATAGAGATTATATGACGTATATTTTTACACAGATTGAATGTCTGCACAGTTAACGTCATCACTACAAAGGGAAAATGGAATTTAATGAAATTTCATGATGACGTATGTCTAAGCGTTTCAGAGGGTTTATTGAAATGACATTCGAGTGGGCAAACTGCCCAGCTAACTGTCAATCCCTCTTCTCCCTCCGCGCAAGGTCTGTTAATACCTCCAGAAATCTAACATTTCTGCATTTCTGCGGGGCTGCTCAGTAGTAAACAACTAACGATATCACTTTCTGTGTGTATCTGATGTTCTTCAATCGCAACTGTAGCATTGAGGCCCCATAATATAAATTATAAATCGCATCAATTAGAACAGATAGGGAAACTGTTTAATGCAACTAAGATCTAGAGACAGCAATCCATAATTAAGTATGCATATATATTTCCTCAAATGCCTTGCAATAATCGGTAAATTAATATCCTCGAATTCAGGAGTGTTTTACCATGACTGTAGGAATGGAGAGGTCGAAATATTTTTTTTGGAACGTATGATGTTAATAATATTTTAGAGTCCTTATTCTTTGAACGAACAATATCATTGCAAAATATCTCTGATCAGTAACAGTGAATATGACTCGCCTCAATCTAATTGTTCAAATGACTGTAACTAATGCCAATCATTGTGTAATGCTGATGTGTCACTTGAGGTTTCTCTCAGGTATAAATAAGAGCTTATTTTGAAAGCAGAAGTTCTGCGAGTCCACAACACTAACAGACAACGTCGCTTCTCTCCGAATATGGGACAGCCGGTGATCATAAAGATAGAAAATATTTACTATCCTATTCTTGCAATAGTTGGTCTTCCTGGTAAGCCGCTTATAATCAGTTGATGCTCATCTTTAACAGTGCTTCACTGTGTCACAGTTCCTGCTGTCGGTGTAATGATATTATCTGGTTGTTTTGATGTATTTTATTTGCAGACACTGATTATCGACATCAAAGAAATAACTCAAAATTATCCAAGTTTCTGTCATATTGTTAATATAACAACCTGAGAAGAAGCACAGTTTACTGTGACTATTAAAAATCAGTAATTTAGTGGGAATTCCTTGTACTTGATATACAGTCTTGTAATTCTGTGTCAGGTCTAAGTATTAGTATCGGATCGAGTAGCCAAATCATTAATTCTGAAAGGTATTCCCGGAGGCTGCTCAAGAAAAGGCTAAGGATATTTTTGTTATATATTTGTGAATCCAAGAGATATAGAAAAGATCCTACCGCGCCCACAATAAATACTCTGGCGCAATGTTGGCGTATTGTTGCCTCCCTGGAATTGCATCCCGCCGGCAGACCTAACCGGCTGCCAGATCAGCATCGGCGCCGACTGATGCCCCGCGCTTCCCACCCGGGAGCTGCTCCGGGCGCCTTCTGGCGCATGCAGCTGGACAGCAGCGTCTAAACAAGGTTGAAAGCCGACCCTCAGGCGCTGAAATTGGTCTTCCTTAGCAGCGCGAGACGGGCTCGGTGGGAATGGGCAGCACATTTTACACCCAGTCTGATGTTCGTTTTCAATTAGGTCAATCGAAAGGGAAATCGGGCGCATTGTAATGCAGCCTGCCTGTGCGCTATGAGCTCATTTCACGCTACTGGAGAGGATCAATTTCACCGCTAAATCTGGCATGTCTTGTGTCCGGAACAAATTTTGGGTGCAACTCGAATTTTCCAGGCCATTTTAAGTCACAATGGTGGAGTGCAGAGCGGTGCGGAGGAAGTCAATGGAATTGGAATTTGTGCAAAACGGGCCGCGAATTCGCTATCGCCAGTTTTACGCCACTGCTCAAGACCAATGTCACATCCATGTTCACTAAAATTCCTAGTTCCAGTCAGAAGTAATGGGTTTTAACACTGCTGCTGACTATGGGAATCCGTGGGCGTATGTGTTGGTGCCAGGCCTGGTCACTGATCGCTTGTTACTACTCGGTAATAGAGCTTATACAGCAACCTGAAGCGCTTGATTCTGAAACAGTGCGATATATTATGTTGCTTTGAGCTGGAGTCAGTTAGTTTTCTGAGGCCGCAAACAAAAATGAGACACGTGTTACTAAAGCACGTCAAACAACTGCTGTGCTGTTGTCATTCTAAATTTAAATGGTGAATTCTCCGGTAACCATGGGATGGATTTTAGTCTTTACATCCGGGGTGTTCTTCATCGCCTGGGACAAGCACAAAAAGCGAAATCCTCCGCGGAGCATGCGCTTCCCTAAAAACAGCAGATTGTCCTCCATTTCTATCAATGGAAGAAAATCGGGCGGATTCTGTTAAAACCAGCGGTCATAGCTGGCAGATTTTCCTTTCTGCACATAAGGACTGCAATCTATCCCAATTTACGATGCACGGTCGAAGTAGACTCACTGTTTTAGAAATTCAATTGGTCAGCTCCCGAAATCCCACCACAGCTTCGATAAAGTTCTTTGTAATCCGGTAGAAACCGTATAAAGTGTTGAATTTACCAAAGGAGATCGACAGATCCCTCATCAGTAATTGTATTCAACAGTGTTGCTGCAGACACTAAACCCCTGATGCAGGGGTCATTTCCACCATCAACAATGGGATGACGGTCGAGCGGGGTTTACAATGGGCAGGTCGCCCGTTCTTCACATTATCATCCATGTGCGAAGTTAAAATTACCCTCTTTACTGGTCCGCTCGTTCGTTTCGATAAACTGAGATATAAATAATTCAAATGCATAATAGACTTCAATTTATCTGTTGATATTTTTTTTCAAAACCTTTTATTATTTACGAAAACTGGAGGAAAGAGTAATACCGCATCACACATCAAGCACAGATGGACGATAGATAAATAAGGATATGTTAATTATATAGGATCTCCGTAAAGTCACACGGATTTCCATGTTTATACAGCTAAAGTGCCCAAAGGTTACGTTTCCACCCTTGACTGAGATTAGGATCCGAGACAAGAGCTATTGCTTTTTACATTATTCCTCTCATATTGGACGCCAAAGAACCGTTTTATCTCGTCAAATGGGGGACAATAATTATTTTGTCGCAAGGTGATGGACGTGAAACGTTAACTCTCTTTCTCTCTCCACAGAAGCATTTTCTGCTTTTCTTTCAGATTTCCTGGATCCACAGTGTTTTGCTTATGACAATAATTACACTTGAATTCTAATATACAGCTTAAAATATATTTAGGATAATTGTTGAGAAATTATTTAAGGAGAGTTTCTCATGTAGCAGCAGATATCTGAGGTGGAAATCCATGGGCGGAATGGCACGGGCTGCCTGTTTTCCGCCCATCCCGATATTCAGCTTCAGTGGTCTAAGAAACTGGACATCGAGCGGGCAGATAACGGGCGGCCCGCGCATCACCGCCCAAGACAATCCTGGTCCTGTTTGTAAAGCACAGTCATTCTTTCCAGAGCCCCGCTTGGTATTACCAGCTATTGCACATTATTAAAAAATTTAATTTCAAATGCGCTTTAAATGTTTGCATGTGAGTCAAACCAGCGTCCACATTTCTAATAATAATTAATACATCATAACATTCCCTCTGCCCATCCTCAGACCCCACGTATGGCTGGTCATTTAACCGATTACTTTGATTTGTAAGCGATTCGGGCGGTACATAGTTGGGACACAATCCATAATGTGCATATGAAACATTGTATCACTGAGAAATTTCCTTTACTCGTCATTTGCTGAGGAAAAACACGGGATGGACACCAGATAGGAATTTTCATTTGCTTCCAGAAGACTAAACGAAACAATATTGCAATCAGAATCGTGTTATCACACTGAATCCTACAATGCATCATAATTGAGGATATTTGAAATGAGATACTGGGTACATTTTCAACCGAATGTTTTGCTAAAGTCTCGTGTTGCGGTTCGCCTGCCCGCTATTACCTGTTAGTGGATCCTCAACAACTGTTTACACCAGGAAAGACAGATGGAAAGCTACCGCATGATGTGTATGGAGTGACAGGGATAAGCAAATCAGCAGCCCTTTTGGATTTTTTGCACCTTGCCGGAATTTCCTTTCTGTTGAAGTGAATGGAAATGAAAACTGGGTGGATTTAATTGCGGACGCCAGTCGTTAAAGCCCATTTTCGGTCCGGTGAAAAGTTGAAAATCCAACCATGTCATTCACTGCAGCATTGTTTTCTTTTGCAGTAACTCAGAATAATTTAGCGACGTGTATGCATAAAGAAATGCATCATTTTAGAATTACTAGGCTCATCTGATCGTTTGGAGGAAATAAAGAGAGAGAGAGAGATTTGAGTGATACGAAAATATTCCATGAATTTCATACAAAGAATTCTCGACTGCTCATTCTCTCAGAGTAAGAAGCTTTATTAATTTAATTCCTTCCTTTTTGCAGCTAATTTGATGACAATCGTCATTCTCTCCCGTGGAAAGTGCGGTCTCTCCAAATGCATCACCCGTTACCTGGTGGCCATGGCAGCGGCTGATCTAATTGCCCTGATATTTAATGTAATTCTGTATCAGATTAACGATGCTTATTTCCCATATTCATTTCTGAACTATACTCCGATTTGTAGTTTCAATATCGCCCTGCTTTATGTTTCCATTGATTGCTCTGTCTGGCTAACGATGGCTTTCACCTTTGATCGATTTGTCGTTATTTGTTACCAAAAGTTTCGAACAAAATATTGCACAGAAAAAACTGCGGCTGTGGTGATAACAGTGGTGTGTTCCTTAAGCATTTTAGAAAATGTTCCAATCTACTTTATATTTGAACCTCGGGAAATAATTGACAATGAACCATGGTCCTGCTATGTAAAATCAAGCTTCTACACCTTAGCCATATGGGTAGCATTTTTGTGGTTTGAAACCATTTTAACCCCATTTGCACCATTTGTGTTGATCGTGCTGCTCAATGCCCTGACCATCAGGCACATTTTACTGTCCAATAGAATCAGGAGTGGTCTCCGAGCAAACAACAATGTTCAGAATCACACTGATCCAGAGATGGAGAATCGAAGGAAATCCATTATATTACTGCTCGCTATATCGGGCAATTTTATACTTTTATGGATGGTAAATTTAATAGTTTTTATAAGTGTGCAATTTACAGATACTCAGTTTTTAGAAGCAAATTACAACGACTCTTTCACCATTGCGGAACAATCCGGATATATGCTTATGTCTTTGAGTTATTGCACAAACACGTTTATTTATGCACTGTCCCAGAGCAAATTCAGAGAGGAATTAAATTGTGTAATTAAGCGTCCCCTGGCTCTCATTATTAATTTAATCAAATAAGTAAATTGGCTTCACTGAACTAAAATGCAATTCCATGAATCGAAAGTGAGCAGAAATTGTTCAACTGACATCTACTAACAGGCATCTCTAAAGGAAATGAAAGCGGCCATCTGTTGCCCATATTCGATGTCATATTGTAGGGGATGAAAGGTTCTTGGGGTATTATTTACTTTTGCTGATAATGTAAGACAGACGATATCGGATCGCAAAAATCATACAACATTTTTTCAGATCCGAAGTAAACTAAAACTGGAAACTCTTCCCGCCACTCCGGCTCCCCAACCGCTCCCACCCAATCCCGGTACCTGCTGCTGTGAGAACCGTAATCCCTTTGGGGGACAATCTGACTGTACGTCATCATTTTAACGTACATCATATCAAAATTCATCTTTTTCCTATAGGTGTAATATCCAAAAAGCTGATGGGCATTAGGGGAATGTGCCTTATTTCTAAGATAACTGAGTTTCAGGCAGGTCTACTTGCCATTGACCCTAGCGGCATAACCGGGTCCCGCTCCCAATTTTGACTACACCGTCGGTGTGAAGTCTCCAAAGCCTTAGAATCTGAAGATCATAAACTCCCATAGCGCTTCCAAACAGCTACTGAGATGGTTATCCACATTTATCTTTCCTGCAACCGGTACATATAAGAACAGACCCTGTCCCCTTCCCCTCCTCCCAGCGCCTGTTGTTGCTGAAATCCAACTTCTCAGCATATCCGCGGGGCTGCTCAGCTATATACAACTGACTATATTACTTTCTGTGTGTATCGGTGAACGTTCTTCGATCTAACGGGCACCACGGACCCTCCTTATATTGATATTACAAAGAAAATAAATTAAAAAATAAAAATGATGATGCACCTAAGATGTATATGGTGCTAATTTACCGCTAATGCGGTAAATCCCCAAAAATCTTCTACCAGCATGTAAACAGTAAGCGGGTAGTCAGAGGCGGGGTGAGGCCTATTAGGGACAAAGAAGGTGAGATATGCTTAGAGGCGCAGGACAAGGGTAGAATACTCAATGGGTACTTTGTATCGCTGCTTACTAAGGAGGTGGATGCTGACAAAATATCGGTAGAATTGGAAAAGGTAGAAGCAATGGAAGGGGTAAAAATTGATAGACAGCATTTACTCGAACGACTGGGTATCCTTAGAGTGGATAAGTCGCCTGGTCAGATTGCTTGCATCCCAGGTTGTTAAGGGAATTGGGGGAGGAGATAGCAGAAGGGCTTGCCATAATTTTCCAATCTTCCCTAGATGCGGGTGAGGTGCTTGAGGATTGGAAAGAGGCAAATGTGACACCATTGTTCCAGAAAGCGTGTAAGGACAATCCTAGTAACTACAGGCCGGTCAGTTTTACATCAGCGGTGGGTAAAGTTTTAGAAACAATAATCAAGGATAAAATTAACGGGCAGTTGGAGAGGTTCAAGCTAATTAAGGAGAGCCAACACGGATTTGTAAAAGGCAGATCGTGCTTGACTAATGTAATTGAATTTTTTGATGAAGTAACAGGGAGGATTGATGAAGGGATGCAATGGATGCTGTCTACATGGATTTTAGGAATGCGTCTGATAAAGTACCACAGAGAAGGCTGGTTAACAAAATTGAGGCTCATGGAATACTTGGGTCAGTGACAGCCTGAATAAGGAATTGGTTTAAGGACAGAAAACAGCGAGTTGTGGTAAATTGCTGTTTTTCAGACTGGAGGATGGTAGACAGTGGTGTTCCCCAAGGGTCAGTGCTGGGGCCACTGCTTTTTTTGACATATATAAATGAACTGGATATTGGAATACAGAGTAGAATATCTAAATTTGCTGATGACACCAAACTTGGGGTTGTGGAAAACAGTGAGGATGATACCAATTGACTGCAACAGGACATAGAAAGGCTAGCAGAATGGGCAGACAGTGTGAGGTGATGCATATTGACACAAGGAACAGGGAGAGGTAATATACACTTAATGGCACAGTTTTAAAGACTGTGCAGGGACAGAGGGACCTGGGAGTTAATGTGCATAGGTCCCTGAAGGTGGTGGGACATATTGAGAGAGTGGTTAGCAAAGCATATGGGATATTGGGCTTCATAAATAGATGTATTGAGTACAGAAGTAGAGAATTTATGCTGAAGCTTTATAAATTGCTGTTTAGGCCACAACTGGAGTATTGCGTCCAGTTCTGGTCACCACACTTTAGGAAGGATATCAAGGCACTTGAAAGGTGCAGAGGAGATTTACCTGAATGTTCCCGGGTATGGGGGATCTTAGCTACAAGGACAGGTTGCAGAAGCTGGATTTGTTTTCGTTAGAGCAAAGGAGGTTGAGGGGTGTTTTGATAGAGGTGTACAAGATTGTTACGGGTTTGGATAGGCGAGACGGGGAAAGGCTGTTCCCACTAGTTGATGGCACAAAGATTAGGGGACACAGAGTTTAGGTTCTGGGCAAGACTTACAGTGGGGATTTGAGGAAAAGGTTTTTTATGCAGCCAGTGGTGAGGATCTGGAGCTCGCTGCCTACGGAAGTGGTGGAAGCGGAGACACTCAATGTTTTCAAGGGGAGACTGGATAGGCACTTGAGGGAAAAAAAACTTGCAGGGCTACGGGGATACAGTGGACGAATGGGACTGACGGCATTGCTCTACAGAGAGCCGGCACGGACTCGATGGGCCGAATGCCCTCCTTCTGTGCTGTTATGACTCTATGACTCTATGACACTAATGCGCACAGTTATTTCATTAAAAGCATTCCTTTGAACCTAAAATGGAATGTCCTCAGCTTTAGGAGTTTTTACCTTTACTGTAAATTATATTATTTTACATCATTATCAAAGTAATATTTCGATTTTTTTTTAACGTGAAATGTCCTGCTCCTTGATCAGTAGGAGCAAATACGGCTCGGCTTAATCTGTTTGTTCAAATGACTTTAACTGATGCTGAATGTGCAATGCTCTTTCATCACTTGAGATTTCTCGCAAGGGCTAAATAGGAACTCATTTTGAAAGCAGAATATCTGTGTTTCCATAACACTGACAGACAGCGTCGCTTCGCTCCGTAAATAGGACAGTCGGTAATAATCATACAGATAGAAAGCAAATACTACCGTATTCTTCCAAAAGTTGGTGTTCAGAGTAAGCCCTATATATTCAATTAATATTGACCTTTAGCACTGTATGCCTGCATCACTGCTCCTGCTGTCGGTGTAATAATATTTGACCTGAAGTTCCGATCGCAGGCTTCTGATTCCTGGTTAATGCGGGTGTATGGACTGCTTTTAGCAGCGTAAGATTTTAAATGAACATAAAAATATTTTTTCAATCATTTAGAAATCTGTGCAATAAGTTTAGGATATTTTTTCAAAAGCTAAGTACTGCGGAAGCTGGAAATCTGAAATAAAAACAGAAAATGCTGGAAATACTCAGAAGATCAGGCAGCATCTGTCTCTCTTAATGGGCCAGAAATTCGGGTCGGACGCTTCCCGTGGGTGCAAGTCCCCAACTTGCACTTACCTAGCGCGCTTGCCGTTGTGCTCTGGGCCCGCGTGGGATTCCGATCCTGTGCATGCTCCAGCTGGCGCGCAGTGCTTGCGTATCCCAGGGGCGCAGTTAGTTCGAAGCGTCCCCTGAGATCACGTGGGCCATGGAGAGCCAATCAGAGCAGGGAATCTTCATCCATAGATTTGACAGGGTGACCTGTCAAATCTATGAATAGAGATCGACCCCAAAAACCTCACTAAAACTTCAAATAAAATAAAAAAAAAACATCCTTTTTTTTAAAATAACTATAAATGACACAAATTAACTATTTTAAACAATAATTTTAAATTTTTCAAAAAATTAATTACAGTTTTTAACGGGGCTAAAAATAAACTTACATTTCTTTAAAGTATTTAAAAATAATAAACCTGTGGAAAAAATGTTTTAATTTTAGTTAATTCACCACTTACCTTGTAAAAAGCAGACCTTGCGCCTGCTTTTTCTCCGCGCAGCTGCTGGGGTCTTACCCTCACACAGAAACCTGAAAAAAACGGAAGTCCGATATGTGCGCATACGTTTGACTTCCCAACCCCTACTTTCAAGGGAACAGAAGTTCCGGTTTCCAGCGCATGCGCAGTGCATGCGCGAAACCGGCACTTTCGTTGGGTCTGCGGGTGAGTACATAGCGCGTACTCACCCGTGGAGACCCGAATTTCTGGCCCAATGTTTCTTACTCTCTCCTGCCTTCTATCCTAATACAAACATTCCCTTTTGTTCTTTCCTCCCCTCCCCCCTCATCCTGCTCCTACACTTGCTTAAAAACCTGTTCCATCTCCAGCTTTTTTCAGTTCTGAAGAAGTGTCATCGAACTGAACCGTTAACTCTGTTTCTCTCTCCACAGATGCTGCCGGGCCTGCTGAGTGTCTCCAGCGTTTTCTGTTTATATTTAGGATAATTTTAGCCCATTTAAATTCATTGCTCAAAACTTTGCATTTTTGTTTTAAAAATGTTTTAATTTTTATTTATTTGATGTGTTCATAAATTATTTGGGGTACTTCCATTCATGCTTATGGGGATTCCGTGCATACCCAATTCCCATAAGCAAGAATGGCGATCCCTTTCTTTCATTCTTTGGGCCGGCCCACCTGATCCCAGGAGCGCTTGCAAACCATTTCCCTGCGGGAAGCCTCCAAAGGAAAATTCAGGGGTTTCAATGTTTGACAGCATATTAACAGAAGCTTTACATGATCATTGGATAAAGCACACAAGTGGCTACCCTTATGTGTTGTCAGTTGGTATGATTGCACTGGGATGAGGGTGAGTGTGAGGGGTGGCTAGTGAGATGGGGATCTGATAATGTAGATAGAGAGAGAGGGATGGGTGGAGGTGCAAGGTTAGTTGATGTGAGTAATGATGTGCAGGGGTAGGGTAGGGAAGGCAAAGTGATGGGGTTGTGATGAGAGGCACCGCAGCATGAAGGTGAGTGTGGATTTGTACTAACGTTTACTGATCTAATGAGATCATTGAAAGGTTTGCACCACTGTACCCAGGTCATCCTGACGACATCCCTGCTTGTTCCCTCCTGTGCAATGTGCAACCAGGCCGTGTTGGTCTCCTGGGGATGTGTCTTCCACCCATCAGAGGGTAAGAGGACGCCCCTGCGTGCTGTGAGTCCCTCCATAAGCATATGGAGGAAGTCATGGGAGAACCTGGATGCAGCCCTGCGCCTCTGTGCAGTGATTGTCAGTGTCTGCAGCACCTCAATGCTATAGCACACTGCCGGCACAAATGCCAAATTAAAGTTGGCCAGAGTCCCTTTAAGGAAACCGGCTGATGACGCTCCATGAAAAAACGTCAATACAGAAGCAAAATACTGGGGATGCTGTAAATCTGAAATACAAACAGAAAATGCTGGAAATACTCAGCAGGTCAGGCAACATCTGTGGAAAAACGTCACCAGGTCCGCTTCCTCTAATTGGCCCGGGAAACTCGCTGGGCGGGGCTTAACAAGCCCAATCAAGGGAAATATATTTCACAGATCGGGATGGAGGCAGCAGAGCAATGCAAATTCCATTGGAGTCTCTCTACTTCTACGCTGCACAGGAATCTTTGGATAGATTGTAGTCTTTAACGCCTGGGCAATAAACATCGGCCAACTCTGTGAGGTAGAAATTGGTTTTGGGCTGTGGCACTGAACAGGAGGCAGCGCATGGACCGCCTGTTATACGCCTCGCTTGATATTCAGATCGATTGATGTCAATGGAACCGAACATCAGACGGGGATTGAGGTGCAGACATGATAGCGCCGTTCTACCCCATATGCAGAAAGAAAAATCTGTCAGCTATGACCGCAGGTGTGAACAGAACCGCCCGATATTCTTCCATTGATAGTAATGGAGTAAATCCGTTGCTCTTTGGAAGCCTCTCTAACGCGGAGGATTTGGCTTTTTGTGCTTGGCCGAGGCAATGCTGAGCACCCCGTATGTAAAGACTAAAATCTATCCCAAGGTTACCGGAGAAATCACCACTTGGATTTAGAATTACAACAGCGCAGCAGTAGCTGGACGTGCTTTAGTAGCACTTGCCTCATTTTGTTTTAAGGTCTCTCAACACAAACTGACTCCAGCTTAAAGCAACATAATACATCGCACTGTTTCAAAATCAAGCACTTCAGGTTGCTCTATAAGCTCTATTACCGAGTAGTTGCCAGCGGTCAATGACCTCGGCTGGCACCAACACATAGTGGCATCTGCGCCTACGGGTTTCCATGGCCAGGTAAAACTCAATGCTCCAGTCCCAAATCGGAAAATTAGTGACCATGGCAGTGAAATTGGTCTCGGGCAGTGATGTAAAACTGGTGATAGCGAATTGGCGGCCCATTTTACCTAAAACACATTTTGATTGACTTCCCCCGCACCACCTGCGCTGTAGCAAGGTGACTCAAAATGAGCAGGTGTTAAAGTCCAAAATCTACACCATAGTCTACACATATAGTATAAATACACCGAAAATTCGAGTTGCATCCAAAATGGGTTCTACACACAAGAAATGCCAGTTGAGGCTCGGCTTTTAGCCTTGTTTACACACTGCTGGCCAGCTGCTATACACCAGATGTGCGGCCGGAGCCGCTCCCGGGTGGGAAGCGCGGCGAATCAGTCAGCTGATCTGGCAGCCGGTTCGGTCCGCGGGCGGGATGCAACCCCAAGGAGGCTATAATACGCCAGCAGTGCGCCAGAGTGTACTGGTGGGTCCGGGAGAATCTCTTCTGGTTCTTCAGGATTCACAAAAATTTAACAGAAAATTTCCTTTGCCTTTTCTTGAGCTGCCTTCGGGAATCCTTTTAAGAACTGCTGGTTAGGCGACTGAATCCGATACTGATACTTGGACCAGACACAAAACTACAAAACTGTCTATCAAGGCCAAGGCATTTCCACTACATTGCTGAATTTGAATAATCAGAGTAAATTGTGTTTCCTCTCAAGCTGTTACATTAACCATATGACAGAAACTTGGAGCCATGTTGAGTTATTTATTTGATGCCGGTAATTATAGGCTGCAAATCAAACACATAAAAACAAACAGATTAAACCGACAGCAGGAACAGTGACACAGTGAAGCACTGTTAAAGATCAGCATTAGCTGATTATAAGCGGCTCACCAGGAAGACCAACTATTGCAAGAATAGGATAGTAAATGCTTTCTATGTGTATGATCACCGGCTGTCCCATATTCGGAGAGAAGCGACGTTGCCAGGTAGTGTTGTGGACTCGCAGAACTTCTGTTTTCAAAATAAGCTCTTATTTATACCTGAGAGAAACCTCAAGTGACACATCAGCATTACATAATGATTGGCATTAGTTGAAGCAGGGATAATTTGCAATGATATTGTCCGTTGAAAGAGTAAGGGCTCTAGAATATTATTGTCATCATACGTTCCCAACAAAATATTTCGACATCTCCATTGCTGCAATAATGGTGCAAGACTCCTGAAGCTGAGGATATATTTTTATACATTTAAGCAAGGCATTTGATGGAACAAATGCGCATATTTTGAATGATTCGCTTTCTGTAGATCTCAGTTACGTCAAGAATGTACTCTAACTTCTTTAATCTATACTATATATCATCTTTATTAAAGTGGTCTCAATGCTACAGGTGAGATCGAAGAACATTCAGATACACACAGAAAATGATATAGTCTGTTGTATACAGCTGGGCAGCCCCACAGATATGCAGCAATGTTAGATTTCTGGAAGTATTAACAGACCTTGTGCGGAGGTACAAGAGGGATTAACAGTTAGATGAACAGTTTGACCATTCGAATGTCATTTGAGTAAATCCTCTAAAACACTTAGCTGTACATGATCATGAAATATCAATAAGAGAATTCCATTGTTCTCATGACAATGATAACGTTAACTGTGCATACCTGTCAGTCTGTGTAAAAATAAACATCATGTAATTTTTATGGGGTTGTATTCGTTTTGTCCATGCCTTTGTTTGCAAATTCATGAAGCCGAAAAGTAGCTAGTTGTGTATTGAAGAGGACTGTCTAGTCGGAATGTTAATACACAAGGATTAACAATCGGTGGATTTTAATCTGCCTGATTGGGGAACGATTAAAGCATATTTTATTGGAAGGGGCAAATATATAAGACATTAAAAGGATGCCTTATAATCTCTGAATTCTGTGACTCCCTACTTTGTTCAATCTAAGGGACTAACTGTTCCTTGAAGATATTCCACTACACACCTCACTTCTCAGGTTTCCATGTCTTTAGTTCTGACTGGATCTGAAATGCTGGAAATAAACAACAGAGCGAGTAACGATTGGGACAGAGTAGAGGCAGAAATGTCATCTCTTGTTGGCTTTATTTTAACTCCAGACCAGGAAAGTGAGAGGCGCGCTTGTCTGGGAGCAGCATTAATTAGACTCCACTGAATGTAACGGCCGGGAATGATTAGCCTGCCGCCTGCTAATATCCCTCTCGGAATTTGCCCCTACGCCAGCAGCAAGTTGCTGCCAGGCCGGTAAATACGGGTAAAAACAGGAAATGATGTAATTACTCAGCAGGTCAGGCAGCATCTGTGGAGAGAAAAACAGAGTTGATGCTTCAGGTCTGTGACCTTTCGTCAGAACTGGAAAAAGTTAGAGATATAACAGATTTGAAGCAGGTGCAGCGGCAGGGAATGGGAGGGGGGAGGGGAGTAAAGAACAAAAGGGAAGGTCTGTGATCGGGTGGAAGGCAGGAGTGTCTAAATGCTGCAAATGGGAATGGCAGAATCATCAACAGCTGCCGTCTGAAAAAATAGGGTCAGAGTTTATGTTCCGAAACTGTTCAACTCGATGTTGATTGCAGAAGCCAGTAAAATGCCTAATCGAAAGATGAGATGCTGTTCCTCGAGCTTACCTTGAGCTTCGTTGGAACAGTGTAAGAGGCCGAGAACAGAGAGGTCAGAGTGGGAGTGGAGCTAAATTAAAGTGACAGGCGACTGGAAGCTCGGGATCACCCTTACGGACTGAACAGAGGTGTTCCGCAAAGCAGATTGGGTTAGCGCTTCCGGTCGGCTGTCACTTTAATTCTCCACTCCACTCTCACTCTGACCTCTCCGTTCTCGGCCTCTTACACTGTTCCAACGAAGCTCAACGGAAGCTGTAGGAACAGCAGATCATTTTTCGATTAGGCACATTACAGCCTTCTGCACTTAACATCGATTTCAGCAGTAACACATCGCCTGCCCTGCCATCTCTAATTTATTTAATTAATTAAGTGCTTAAGTTTTGAACGTTTAGTTTTGAATCCCGGCTCATAATTCAAACCAACGCCCAAGATAAAGAGAGAAATACGGAACAACCATTCACTTTCCTGCTTTCCTGTGACGTCACACTTTGAATCTTCATACTTTTTACCCTCCCAGCTCGGTTGACGCTGCTCCGGACTCCGCTCAGCCGATTCTCCCGCTTTTCTATCCGATCTCAGCCGATTCTCCGCTTTTCTATCCGCTCTCAGCCGATTCTCCCGCTTTTCTATCCGCTCTCAGCCGATTCTCCCGCTTTTTGTATCCGCTCTCAGCCGATTCTCCCGCTTTTCTATCCGCTCTCAGCCGATTCTCCCGCTTTTTGTATCCGCTCTCAGCCGATTCTCCCGCTTTTTGTATCCGCTCTCAGCCGATTCTCCCGCTTTTTGTATCCGCTCTCAGCCGATTCTCCCGCTTTTTGTATCCGCTCTCAGCCGAATCTCCCGCTTTTTGTATCCGCTCTCAGCCGAATCTCCCGCTTTTTGTATCCGCTCTTAGCCGAATCTCCCGCTTTTTGTATCCACTCTCAGCCGAATCTCCCACTTTTTGTACCCGCTCTCAGCCGATTCACCCGCTTTTTGTATCCGCTCTCAGCCGATTCTCCCGCTTTTTGTATCCGCTCTCAGCCGATTCTCCCGCTTTTTGTATCCACTCGCAGCCGATTCTCCCGCGCTTTTCTATCCGCTCTCAGCCGATCGTCCTTCTTTTCTATCGGCTCTCAGCCGATTCTGCCGCGCTTTTCAATTTTCAATTCCAGAATTACGTTGTTTCATATACACCACCAGTCTTTTAATGTTAGGGTTTTTAAACTACAGAACTAATCCAAGATAATTGTTATCTTTACTACTTATCAACCTTAATCTCCAACTGCTGTCGGTGAACCCTCATGGGTTTATATGGGCTTAATGAAGAAATAATAGAGGCTTGTAAGAAAGTTACGGCGATAATCATGGGAGATTTTAATCTTCATATTGATTGGACAACGTAAATTGGCAAAGGTAGAATTGAGGAAGAGTTCTTAGAGTTTATACGGGCTGGTTTCTTGGAACAATATATTGGGGTTGGGGCAATATATTAGCATAGATAGAAGATTGGCTAACTAACAGAAAACAGAGAGTCGGGATAAATGGACATCTTCAGGTTGTCAAACTGTAACTAGTGGGGTGCCGCAGGAATCAGTGCTGGGGCCTCAAATATTTACAATCTATATTAATAACTTGGATGAAGGGACCGAGTGTAATGTAGCCAAATTTGCTGATGCTAAAAAGATAGGTGAGAAAGCAAATTGTGTGGAGGACGCAAAGAATCTCCAAAGGGATATAGATAGACTAAGTGGGTGGGCAAAAATCTGGCAGATGGAGTTTAACGTGAGAAAATGCGGGATTATCCACTATGATAGGAAAAATAAAAAAGCAAATTATTATTTAAATGGGGAGAGATTAGAAAATGCTGAGGTACAGAGGGACTAGAGGTCCTTGTACATCAATCACAAAAAGTTAGCATGCAGGTACAGCAAGTAATTGGACGGCAAATAGAATGTTGGCCTCTATTACAATGGGAATGGAATATAAAAGTAGGGAAGTCCTGTTACAACTGTACAGGGCTTAGTGAGACCACACCTGCAGTACTGCGTACAGTTTTGTTCCCCTTAATTAAGGAAGGATATACTTGCATTGGAGGCAGTTCAGAGAAGGTTCACGAGGTTGATTCCGGAGATGAAGAGGTTGTCTTATGAAGAAAGGTTAAGCTGGTTGGGCCTATACTCATTGGAGTTTAGAAGAGTGAGAGGGGATCTTATTGAAACATATAAGACTCTGAAGAGGCTTGACTGGGTAGATGCAGAAAGTATGTTTCCCCTTGTGGGGGAATCTAGAGCTAGTGGGCATAATTTTAGAATAAGTTGAAACCCTTTTAAATCGGAAATGAGGAGGAATTTCTTCTCTCAGAAGGTCGTGAATCTTTGGAATTCTCTTCCCCAGAGAGCTATGGAGGCTGGGTCATTGAATGTATTTAAGGTGGAGATGGCCAGATTTTTGAACGATAAGGTAGTCAAGGGTTATGGGGAGCGGCAGGGAAGCGGAGTTGAGGCCAAGATCAGATCAGCCATGATCTTATTGAATGGCGGAGCAGGCTCGAGGGGTTTAATGACCTACTCCTGCTCCCACGTCTTATGTTCTATTATGTTCTTATGTTTATTTAAGTTTTAAATCTTATTAGCATCACATATCTGTCTCGATACTTTTGCTCGTCTAGTGTAAGTTTAATTTGGTTAATATTACACATCATGATACAGTCAAAGAAAATCGTAATACATTGCACAACATATGGCAGTGTACCATATTATCAATAAATAAGGGAATTAAAAGGATTCTCCAGCTCGCCTTTTAACAGCATCCATCTGAGGATATTCTTGTTAAGTATTATTTCCCACTATCTTGCAGGCATCATAATTTCATTGTCAGCTCCAAGGAATTAGGCACAGAATTTTAGAAATTCAAATTCTAAGTACCTCTTTACTTTAATTTCCATCGCTCTGATAGGTACCAGTGCGGATAACGCTATATTGCATTATTAATACCTTAGTTTCGCTATGGAGCTTATGACAGAGCTTTTTTAAAAAAAATATTATGCTCCTGAACTACAAAAACTATTTCATGTTCCGATGTTGTCAAGTAACTGAGCGTGTCTGAGACCCGTTTTTCAGTGGATTTTCATCATACATTACCGCATTGCCTCATAGAAACATAGAAACACAGAAGATAGGAGCAGGAATAGGCCATTCGGCCGCTCTAGCCTGCTCCGCCATTCAATGCGATCATTGCTGATCATCCAAATTCAGAACCCTGTCCCTGCTTTCTCCCCATATCCCTTGATCCCTTTAGCCTTAAGAAATATATCCAACGCTTTCTTGAATATATTTAATGAATTGGCCTCTACTGCCTTCTGTGGTAGAGAATTCCACAGGTTCACCACTCTCTGGGTGAAGAAATTCCTCCTCATTTCTGTCGTAAATGGCTTACCCCTTATCTTTAGACTGTGACACCTGGTTCTGGACTCCCCGACCATCGGGAACATCCTTCCTGCATCTAGTCTGTCCAGTCCTTTCAGAATGTTATCAGTTTCAATGAGATCCCCTCTCATTCTCTTAAACTCCAGCAAGTATAAGCCCAATCGACCCAATCGCTACTCATACGTCATTCCTGCCATCCCAGGTATCAGCCTGGTGAATCTTTGCTGAACTCTTTCCATGGCAAGAACCTCCTTCCTCAGATAAGGCGACCAAAACTGCGCACATTACTCAAGATGTGGTCTCACCAAGGCCCTGTACAACTGCAGCAAGACATCCTTGTTCATGTACTCAAACCCGCTCGCTACGAAGGCCAATATACCATTTGCCTTCTTAACCGCCTGCCGCACCTGCATGCTTACCTTCAGTGACTGGTGCACAAGGACACCCAGGTCTCGTTGCACTTCCCCTTCTCCCAATCTATTGCCATTCAGATAATAATCTGCCTTCCTGTTTTTGACACCAACGTGGATAACCTCGCATTTATTCACGTTATATTGCATCTGCCACGCTTCTGCCCAATCACCCAACCTGTCCAAATCATCCTGGAGTTTCTCGGCATCCTCCTCACAGCACACACGCCCACCCAGATTTGTGTCGTCTGCAAACTTGGAGATATTACATTTAGTTCCCTTGTCTAGATCATTAATATATATTGTGAATAGCTGGGGTCCAAGGACCGATCCATGCGTCACCCCACTAGTCACTGCCTGCCACTCGGAAAAAGACCCGTTTTTTCTAACTCTTTGCTTTCTTTCTGCCAACCAGTTCTCTATCTAAGTCAATATCTTGCCCCCAGTCCCATGTGCCTTAACATTACACGCTAATCTCTTATGCGGGACCTTATCGAAAGCCTTTTGAAAGTCCAAGTACACCACATCCACTGGTTCTCCCTTATCTATTTTACCAGTTACATACTCAAAAAATTTCAGTAGATTAGTCAAGCAAGATTTACCTTTTGTAAATCCATGTTGACTTTCTCCGATCCTGTCACTGTTTTCGAAGTGCTCTGCTATTACATATTTTATAATGGACTCTAGCATGTTCCCCACTACCGATGTCAGGCTTACCGGTCTGTAATTCCCCGTTTTCTCTCTTCCACCTTTTTTGAATATTGTGGTAACATTAGCTACCCTCCAATCCATTGGGTATTGTTCCAGATTCCATCGAATGTTGGAAGATGATCAGCAATTCATCTACTATTTCTAGGGCCACTTCCTTAATTACCCTAGGAGTTAGATTATCAGGCCCTGGGGATTTATCGGCCTTCAATCCTGCCAATTTCCCTAACACCATTTCCCTACAAATACTGATTTCTTCCAGTTCCTCCCTTTCATCAGTCCCTATGTTCCCCGACATCTCTGGGAGGTTATTTGTGTCCTCATTTGTGAAGACAGAAGCAAAATATGTCTTTAATTGGAAGCCATTTCTTTGTTCCCCATTATAAGTTCCCCTGATTCTGACTGCAAGGGACCTACGCTTGATTTCACCAATCTTTTTCTCTTCACATATCTATAAAAGCTTTTACAATCAGTTTTTATGTTCCCTGAAGCTTCCTCTCATATTCTATTTTTCCCTTCTTAATGAATCCCTTTGTCCTCCTTTGTTGAATCCTAAACTGCTCCCAATCTTCAGGTTTACTGCTTTTTCTGGCCAATTTATATGTCCTCTCCTTGGATCTTATGCTATCACTAATTGCCCTTGTAAGCCACGGTTGAGTCCCCTTTTTTGGTTTATTATTATGCCAAACTGGGATGAATAAATTCTGTAGTTCATCCTTGCGTTCTTTGAATGTTTGCCATTGCCTATCCACCGTCAACCCTTTGAGAGACATTCCACAATCAATCCAACCCAACTCGCGCCTCATACCATCGTAGTTTCCTTTATTTAATTTCAGGACACTTGTCTCTGAGTCAAGTACTTCACTCTCCATCTTAATGAAGAATTCTATCATATTATGATCGCTCCGACCCAAGCGGCCTCGTACAACAAGATTGCTAATTAATCCTTTCTCATTACATAATATCTAGTCTAAGATGGCCTGCTCTCTGGTTGGTTCTGTGACATATTGGTTCAGGAAACCATCCCGTAAACACTCCAGGAATTCCTCCTCCACAGTATTGTTACTAATTTGGTTAGCCCAATCTATATGTAGATTAAAGTCACCCATGATGACTGCTGTTCCCTTATTGCACGCTTCTCTAATTTCCCTTTTAATGCCATCCCCAACCTCCGCATTACTGTTTGGAGGTCTATATACCACTCCCACTAACGTTTTCTGCCCCTTGGTATTTCTCAGTCCTAGCCACACAGATTCAACATCATCAGAGCTAATATCCTTCCTTGCAATTGTGTTAATCCCCTCTTTAACCAGCAATGCTTCGCCACCTCCCTTTCCTTTTTACCTATCTTTCCTGAATATTGAATACCCCTGGATGTTGAGTACCCAGCCTTGGCCACCCTGGAGCCATGTTTCCGTAATCCCAATCAAATCATATTCGTTTACCTCTATTTGCGCAGCTAATTCATCCACCTTATTCCGAATGCTCCTCGCATTAAGACACAAAGCCTTCAGGCTTTTTTTTAACCACCTAAGACATATTAGAATTATTATTTACTGTGACCATGTTTGATTTAAACCGTTGATTTCTCTGACTGCCACTTTTGTTTTTCTCCTTCCTATCTTTTGCTTTTATCCTTGTTTCCCTTTCCTCTGTCTCTCTGCTCAGGTTCCCAACCCTCTGCCATTTTAATTTAAACCCTCCCCCAGAGCAAGAGCAAACAGTCCCCCTAGGACATCGGTCCCGGCCCTGCCCAAGTGCAAACCGTCCGGTTTGTACTGGTCCCTCCTCCCCCAGAACCGGTTCCAATGTCCCAGGAATTTGAAACCCTCCCCCTTGCACCATTCCTCTAGCCACGTATTCATCTGAAATATCCTTCTATTTCTACTCTGACCAGCTTGCGGCTCTGGTAGCAATCCTGAGATTACTACCTTTGAGGTCCTATTTTTTAATTTACCTCCTAACTCCCGATATTCAGCTTTTAGGACCTCATCCCCTTTTTACCTAATTCGTTGATACATATATGCACCACGACAACTGGCTGTTCACCCTCCCGTTCCAAAATGTTCTGCAGCCGCTCTGAGACATCCTTGACCCTTGCACCAGGGAGGCAACACAACATCCTGGAGTCTCGTTTGCGGCCGCAGAAACGCCTATCTATTCCCTTTACAATAGGATCCCCTATCACTATAGCTCTACCCCTCTTTTTCCTCCCGTCCTGTGCAGCAGAGCCACCCCTGGTGCCAGGAAGTTGGCTGCTGCTGCCTTCCTCAGATAAGCCATCCCCCCCAACAGTATTCAAAGTGGTATATCTGTTTGAGAGGGGGATGTCCACAGGGGACTCCTGCACTTCCTGCCTGCGCCTACTACTCTGTCTGTTGGTCACCCATTCCCTTTCTGCCTGTGCATCCTTTGACTGAGGTGTGACCAACTGCTCAAACGTGATATCCACGACGTCCTCAGCATCGCGAATGGTCCAGTATGTATCCAATCGCAGCTCCAGCGCCGCAATGCGGTCTGCCAGTAGCTGTAGCTGGATACAGTTCCTGCGCACATGGTTTTCAGGGGCACAGGAAGTGTCCCTGAGTTCCCACATAGCGCAGGAGGAGCAAACCACGGGGCAGAGCTCTCCTGCCATGAATTACCCTTTAATTAACTCAAATTAAATTAAATCAAATCAATCCCACCAATTACACTACAGTTAAATGATATACTTAAGGGCTCTGGTTTACCAACAGTCCCCGCTACACCAGAGAGAGCTTAGAAACTATAAACCACAGAGTTTAAGTTTAAAAAGAGAGAAATACTCACCAACCAATCACTTACCTGCTTTCTGGAAACGTCACACTTCGATTAGTTTTTACTTCTCTCCCTCCCTCTGAGCTCGGAGATTGGTAAGCCTACCTGGTCATTGCCACCTCTTTTAAATCTCGCCGCCGCCATATGTCCCGCAGGGGCGCCTCCGCTCTGAGGCCTACCTGGTCTCTGCCGCCTCTTTTAATTCTCGCCGCCGCCGCCTCGTTTCCCGCAGGTCCGCCGCCGCTCTGAGGCCTATCTGGTTTCTGTCGCCTCTTTTAAATCTCGCCGCCGCCGCCTCGTTTCCCACAGCTCCGCCGCCGCTCTGAGGCCTACCTGGCCTCATGTGCAATGTATTAAATTTGCTTACACACGGTATCCCAATATCATACCACACTTGACATCCGATACAAGCCATTTCTGGGCTTTTAAATTATCTTGTCGAAAGGTCGTAGTTCTTTTCTCATCTCCTCCTGCATGGTCCCAATTTCGGGTAGTGGCCAGGCTATCAAATACATTATTCTAATTGAACAGTATAGGCAAATAAACAAACATCTCAAAGAGAAACCTGCAATCAATGATTCTCACCTACACTTTCCTGACTTTCAATAGAATGCAGTTTGATACCAAATTGAAGTCCTTTCAGGAACATGGCCAGGTTATTTATGTCACTTAGGGATGCACTCGCACAACTTTTGCTAACCCTTTTCTGGTTCCTGAAATTCACCCATAATCACAGAGGAAAATTATTTTATAAAGACATTCCCATTTGGGGGTGTAATTTCCCCTGTTTCTATCTTAGATCCTGAATCATCTGATCCAATTTTACACATGCCATTATTTTACTATTTCATCTCATTCATGAGCCCTGGAGGACCGTTACCATACCAACAATGTGATCTTTACCTATTAACAAATTTCAAAAATCAATCCAATTTATCAATAAAGTCTGTTCATTCTGCTTCAGCTCTTATTAGACCACTTTTTCAAAATATCCCGACTGACAGGACTTGTAAATGTTCAACAACATTAACCACCAAAAACTTTCTTCCTTCATACACAGTATTGGACAGAAATCACTTAGAGTGTGCATTTTTAACAATAAAATGTAATTATCCCTTAAGCTTCAGGGAGATTTCCCTTCTCGAGTGCTTGAAAAACAACTCATGTCAATTTATCTAATATATTTTAATTTCACAAACAAATTATGCACAGGCTTAGTGGTGTTACAATGGAGATGGGTGTGCGTGCAATTGCGTTTGGTTGTAAGTATTATATCTTCCCTCCTCGAGCAATCTATCTTGGAAGATAACACACAGGACTCTGAATAGGTTAAATCCAAGCATGTGAAAGGCAAAGTTTTAAGTCCAATTTTGTCACCACGCTGCGACATTCACGCTTCATCGATGTCTGCAGATATGAACTCAAATTCTGAACACTACTGGAGCTCCTATGGTACCAACACTTTTCCAGCAAAAGTTTCTCTGTAATTCCCTGAAGTTATTTTATGTCAAAAAACCTCTCTTGTTAATCCCACATCATCAACACACATACGGCCCTCTGCGTAAACGAAAAAGAAACAGGAATTCCATTGTGGCTTTTCTGGAGAGCACGATGTGTTAATTTGTCAATTTCTCATTCCCTTAGGTCCCTGAGAAAACATCAACTCAAATTAAGAAACCTAAAATTTACTAACGCCCAAAATGTTTACTTTCAGCAATGCAAAAATTATTGAATTAAAGACAGAGTTAATTTTAAGCTACAAACCAAAAAATACACACAGGTTCTTGTGGAAAGAGTTAACTTCTTTTATTGCATTTCAAAAGAAGACAAACCCCGATATCATCAATCAATATCAACTTGTGCCACAAAGCTCGCAGCTTTCAAGTAAACTTAAAAATCTTTCGCCAACTTAGAAAGACTGTTAGTTTTGCAAAGTCTTACTGCCTTTTAAAGTTGGAGAAAGGTCGGGGTGCAACTAAATTCAGAAATAAATTTCAGCGTCACTTTACTTCAATGTTCAAATCATGAACCACTAAGGTACAAAAATATTAGCAACTTTTTTATCCATCCCTCGGAATTAAAATCATTTAAAAAGAGCAGAAATCGTTGGGAACATAAGAAGATAAGAAATAGGAGTGGGAATAGGCCACTTGGCCCCTCGAGCCTGCTCCGCTATTCAACAAGATCCTGGCTGATCTTGGGCTCAAAGTCACTTCCCCGCCCGCTCCACATAACCCTTCACTCCCTTATCTTGCAAAAATCTGTCTCTCTCCACCTTAAATATATTTAATGACCCAGCCTTCACAGCTCTCTGGGGCAGAGAATTCCACAGATTTACGACCCTCTGAGAGAAGAAATTCCTCTTCATCTCAATTCTAAAAGGGCGATATTTTATTCTAAAGCTGTGTCCCCGCGTTCTAGATTTCCCCACGAGGGGAAACATCCTCTCTGCATCTACCTTGTCGAGCCCCCTCAGTATCTAATATGTTTCAATCAGATCACCTCTCATTCTTCTAAATTGCAATGAGTATATGCCCAGCCTGCACAACCTTTCCGCATAAGTCAACCCCCTCATCTCTGGAATTAACCTAGTGAATCGTCTCTGAACTGTGTCCAATGCATGTATATCCTTCCTTAAAAAAGGAGACCAAAACTGTACACAATACTCAAGGTGTGGTCTCAGCAATACCCTGTACAGTTGTAGCAGGACTTCCCTACTTTTATACTCCAACCTCTTTGAAATAAAGGCCAACATTCCATTTGCCTTTTTGATTACTTGCTGTACCTGCATGCTAACTTTTTGTGTTTCATGCCCAAGGACCCCCAGGTCCCTCTGAACTGTAGCATTTTGTAATCTCTCTCGATTTAAATAATAATTTGTTTTTTATTTCTCCTGCCAAAGTGGATAACCTCGCACTTTCCCACATTATACTCCATCTGCCAAATGTTGGCCCACTCACTTAAACTGACTATAACCCTTTGCAGGTTCATTGAGTCATGTGCACATCTTGCTTTCCCACCCATCTTTGTATCATCCGCAAACTTGGCTACATTGCACTCGGTCCCTTCAAACAAGTCATTAATGTAGATTGTAAATAATTGCGGTCCCAGCACCGATCCCTGTGGCACCCCACTAGTTACCGTTTGCCAGCCGGAAAATGACCATTTATCCCGACTCTCTGCTTTCTGTTAGTTAGCCAATTCTCTATCCATGTAATATATTACCCCCAGTGAGCCTTTATCATATGCAGTAACCTTTTATGTGGCACCTTATCGAATGCCTTCTGGAAATCCAAATACACCACATCCACTGGTTCACCTTTGACCACCCCGCTCGTTACCTCCTCAAAGAACTCCAGCAAATTTGTTAAACATGATTTACCTTTCCTAAAACCATGCTGACTCTGTTTGACTGCAGTATGATTTTCTAATTTCCCTGCTACTGCTTCCTTAATGAAGGACTCCAGCATTTTCCCAACGACAGATGTTAGGCTAACTGGCCTATAGTTTCCTGCTTTCTGTCTCACTGCTTTCTTAAATAGGGGTGTTAAATTTGCGATTTTCCAATCCGCTGGGGCCTCTCCAGAATCCAGGGAATTTTGGTATATTGCAACCAATGCATCCACTATCTCTGCAGCCACGTCTTTTAAGACCCTGGGATGCAGGCCATCTGGTACAGGGGTCTTGTCATCTTTTCATCCCATTATTTTACCAAGTATTATTTCCTTAGAATTGTCACTATAAAACATCACGATAAAGCTTTAAACTCACTGTGAAAGAATTATGTAGTACAATCGAACTACAAGATGTCTTCAGATCGTTATCATACATAAAGCAATAACTTTCTCCTTGTTTTGCCTCGGCACAGATTTCGTTACCATCAAGATAATTAAACAATTAGAATCACTACAAATCATTGGGTCCTTGACCTGGTTAAAAAATCCAAAATGCCAATTTTTTATATGATAATCTCATGTCTGGAACTAGAGACTTTTACATAATTTACAACAACCAGAATTTCACCATGGCAATAATAACATTTTGTTTTTCACAATTTACTAGGTTAGTTAACCTCAATAGCTCCAATTTAATTCAGGCCAATATCTTAAACTAAAGACAACACAGCTTCGAAAAGAGGGCGGAGCCACAGCCAGTGACACACTAACACTCACACATGTTTTGTAAAGAGACAACACATTAAAACTGAACACAAACAATCTTCTGTAGAACAGCAGAAAAGAGATATGTTCTTCATTGTTTCCCTTTATTCCATCATAGACTAATTCATCCTTTTTCACTTCAACAAAATTTCGATTTCTGATGTTTTCTATTTAATCCCATTCTGTACTGATTCAAAATCTTAAACTCACAGTCAGTATCGTCACCCAAACCTGTTACCTCCTGCACATTTCTTAACACTTTTCTCTAGTATATGGCAGGGGTGTAACGACATAGATAAAGGGTGAAGGGAACGCTGAAGATCTAGTCGAAAGACCCAGTCCTATTTTTAATCCAACCTCTGGAACAGCTATATCTGCCTCCCTCAACATTTGCAGCATTCCAACTCCCATTCCGCATCCCTTTAGACCATGCTTATAACATCCACAGTTTAGCTTTCCACTGGCCATCTTATCATTTCTGTGGAATCCCATTGCTTCAGAAACTTGAAGTGCTGCTGAACAAGTTTCTCCCATTACTTTCATCGCCAAATGTTTCTGCATCGATTTCTGATCCACGGCTCCTTCATCGAAATAATGAGCAATACCTCAGACTATTTTTCCACTTTTAGTTGCCGAATACCACTATCTTTTTGCTGCTGTTTCTCTTTCTGTATTCGATTCCATTTTTGTTTCTGTTTCTGTAGGCATTCTTTTAACAGCGCGTTTTCTATTTTCAGTCTGTCCATCTTATCTTCTAAGCTGCGTACGTTATCTTCCGACACCTCTCTCTCATCACGTATTTTCTCCATAGCATCGTGACTCACCAGGAAGGAATTAAAAGCTTGTACAGCATGGACGCTGATTGCATCAAATTTCTTCTTAAATTTCTCTATTTCTGCCTTCAAGACCCTATTTTCAGCCTGCGTTCGATCATGATCCCTATATATGCCGACTATTCCAAGGCAAAGCCCTTGCTATGTTCTCTGTCTCCTATCTATTCGTTTCTGCTGAAACAGGAACATTTTCTCTCTACTGGCTCTTTGTTTCTGCAGAAACTCATTCACCAATGGCTGCTCAATCTCCTCCCAGCTCCCGTTTGAAATTCCTTTGGAAAACTGTAAGGTTCCCCCTCTTATTTTTAATCTAAACATAAATTTTCAAAGGGACCAACTTTGTCGATAAACTGGCTATTTTGTCTGATTCAATCCTATTCCCTAAATCGTGGATCACATGAACTGATTATATGCACTATCGATTTGAAATCTTACTCACCGTCTGTGTATTTGTCGGACAGGTACAGGGCCCCAAATGTTAGCATTCAACCTCCTTCCTTCTATGGTTCACAACAACACATTTCGACTAAACACAAGACACTTGATGGTAGATTATACGGAACAGATTTTATTGAGATACAGCACAGTCATCGGCCTAACTGTATATAGAGAGAGTCGCTTTTCAGTTTCATGTATATTTTGAGCTCTCCGAGGAACTACTGAACACTGTGCTCCTAGATACACCATATTTTACCTGCATCAAATGTACATGTCAGAGATAAGACGTCATGACGTATCTTGTCACAAAACATTTGAAGACAGTATATTCATGTAAACAGTTGTAGTTGTTTACTCCAAAACTACTTTCCTCAAACAGGACTTCTCGCCTCAACTGTTCTTAATCTCGTTTAAGAACAGACTTTATTAACTGTTATATTTAGATACTAGAGCTTAATTGATATCGCTGCCTATGTTTATTACGCTAGCCCTTAAAGTTATACTTTAATCACTCATGGCTGACGTCACTACTGCCACTATTTTCCTTACACAAGCACTTTACCTATCGGAAGACGAACTCTGCGATCCTTTCACGATAAGTCCAAGACATCTTGTTGATCTTTGAATATCCAAGATACAAAGAAGTTCGATTTTAACCCTTAACACTCCAAGATGTCCAAAATTCATCTCTTCAGGATGCATAACATTCATAATCTGAGGAAAGATGTTCTTGCTATGGAGGGAGTGCAGCGAAGATTCATCAGGCTGATACCTGGGATGGCAGGAATGAAGTATGAGGAGAGATTGGGTCGATTGGGCTTATACTCGCTGGAGTTTAGAAGAATGAGAGGGGATCTCATTGAAACATATAAAATTCTGACAGGACGAGACAGACTAGATGCAGGAAGGATGTTCCCGATGGCGGGGGCGTCCAGAACCAGGGGTCACAGTCTAAGGATAAGTGGTAAGCCATTTAGGACTGAGATGAGGAGGAATTTCTTCACCCAGAGAGTGGTGAACCTGTGGAATTCTCTACCACAGAAGGCAGTAGAGGCCAATTGATTAAATATATTCAAGTAGGAGTTAGATACATTTCTTAAAGCTAAAGGGATCAAGGGATATGGAGAGAAGACAGGTACAGGGTACTGAATTTGGATGATCAGCCATGATCTCATTGAATTGCAGAGCAGGCTCGAGGGGCTGAATGGCCTACTCCTGCTCCTATCTTCTAGAATACATTTGTAAAGCAAATATACTTTTATTTCTTCCACCGTGCCCAGCTTTGGCGACTACACTCTTCATTATTAATGTTGATCATCTTACTTGACTGTAAAGTTCCTTCAGTGGCAGTATGTGCAGATGGGATGGCTGATGCCTTGCAGCAAGAGCCCCCTGGAAATGAAATGGCCTTTGCCTCAGGGCAGCTGTGGACCATTAGAGATCAGCTGGCGATTGCATCTTCAATGCCAAAGTAAGCTCTGGAAAGTGGGGACATGAATGGAATAAGGTTGGAAAAAATAGTTAAATAGATGTGGAAGCCGGTTACAGTGTTCAAGGTATTACACTAATAGCCTCTGAAATTGATATTACATTAGAAATCAGGTTACAGACAATGTCCAATAAAGCAGATGTTTTTAACAATGAAATAACTTGTATTTATACATCAGCTTTCGCGACCCTGTTACAGAATTTAGGATGGATACAGGGTCCACTCCCAGTTCTAGGCCCCTCCTGGACTGGTAGTCCACTTGAGATAAGCATCAGCTCAGGAATTTTGTGCACCCAAAATATACTTCAAAGGCAATAGTGCCACCGACTGGACCAAGGTGGCCCTTTAGAGTGGGATTGGTGCCAATTTGGGACACTTGTTTACTGAGGTCCAAACCAGGAATTGCCTCTCTCCCCTGAACCAAAGGAATCAGGGGGAAATACTAATGTTTGTTGATGCTGGGAACTGTGTTTGAGCTGTTAGTGAATCACTCCCGCCTCTGAATTTTAAAGCACTGAAAATCTATTTAAAAAACTGTACGGAACCATTGAGCAGTTTATTGGTGTACACTAGTCAGTTTCTTAGTCATTTTTTTTTACCGGTAGAAACTTTTATACCGTGCCGACTGGTGCCTGTGCGCCTCAGAAAAGCTCAATTCGAAGACCCCCCTGGAATGGATACAATGGGCGGAAACTCGCCAGGCTCATTACTTCCATCTGGGGTCGTCGCCAGCTTTGTGGGCGGGGTCAGTTTCGGGCAAAAAGACTTTTAAACCAGCGTTAAAGATCGCGGAAAGTCTGTTTACGCTGACGGGACTCACGCTTAAATTTCCACGAGCTTTTGCACTGGTTCAGCTAATTTCACCCGGATTGCACTCATAAAACAAATAGAAACTCTACTCCATTAAATTTAACTTAGTGGTTCGTTTAGCTAATAAAAAAACTTCAGGCATAACCCTTGGCTTTACAAACAAAAGAGTGATGTATTATATGGCAGAAAAATACCGTATTAGAATTAAACAATATTCACAATTGATGCAGGATTTAGAATTATATTAACAACAATAAGAACTCCCAAAATGGGTTCCCTTATCTGAAAACAAATGCCCATCCCAGAATAACATCTTAATGGAAGTTTTACATCTACTCATGGTTTGCTCAGACTTGCCGAGACCATCAAAATATCTCTGTGCCCCCTGGTTGTGTTGTAGCACGTGGTCTGGCGCCAGGTTAGGTAGATCTTCAGCGGTTCTGGAGCCAGGTTATGGAGATCTTCAGCTGGTCTGGAGCCAGGTTATGGAGATATTCAGCTGGTCTGGAGCCAGGTTATGGAGATCTTCCGCTGGTCTGGAACCAGGTTATGGAGATATTCAGCTGGTCTGGGGTCAGGTTATGGAGATCTTCAGCTGGTCTGGAGCCAGGTTATGGAGATCTGCAGCTGTTCTGGAGTCAGGTTATGGAGATCTTCAGCGGGTCTGGAGCCAGGTTATGGAGATCTTCAGCGGGTCTGGAGCCAGGTTATGTAGATCCTCAGCTGTTCTGGAGCCAGCTTATGCCAGTTTCTATCGTGAGCTTTTCTTCTCTTTTCCAACCACGAGGTGTAACTCAGCTTGTTGCTTGAGCCCGTCCAGAACCAATTTTGCCCATTTATATAAAACTGATTTATATTTTACGGATTTTTACTACAGCTAGCCCCTGCGTGCGTAAGAACGGTGCAGTGTGACTCCAGGATCTCGTTACTCCAGTTTCCTGACGGTGAACGGCACTGCTGGAATTGTAAAACGAAGCCAGGATTCACAAACAGCAGAAGGGCCTCTCACGGTCAAATGACCAGGAGTGAAGAGTTCCAGATTGGACAGCTGATGCGGGAGGCCAGGAGCTAACGTTGGAACCTCGTTACCCAGCCCGTGATCACAGCCTATGAAATCAGCACAAGGATCACATGCAATTCACCAGCCCAACACTCTAACCCCTTACCCAGTGCTGTTTCCTGCTGTGTCTCGAAGTTACTGAGTGAGATGTGCAATATTCGCCCAGCAGTGGACACATTCTCTCCGCACTCTGACACATCAGTTTAGGAAGCTACGGTTCGGAATGACGCAGTTTAAGAGGAGGATCATTTTTACCCTCATCGCACAATCAAGGACACAACAAAGGAAAGAGTTTCTCAGTGAATGTGTCAGTTGTACTGTAGAGATTGGACATATCATCAGCATTGTAAATGGTCACCTGTCCTCCCTCATAGTCCAGGTAAACTCCGATAGCCCTGGGATTCACACTCGGGGTCAGTGGGACTAATGCGCTTTCATTCCCAATTAACGGATGCACAATCCAGTCCATGTTTAGACGCCCGGTTTAACTCTCCTTTCCTATTGGATGACTCTGCCACACCCAAAGTCCACTCAATCTTGTCGCCGAAATCGACCTCCCAGCAGTATTTCCCTATGAACCCAAGAGACAGAGAGCAGCATTGAATCTCTGCAGGTTATCAGGAAGCAGTAATTCTCTGCTACCAAGTCTCACACTGGTCCGGTCCTCAGACAGGATGTGATTACGATGCGCTGTGTTTGGGTCCAGGGTCAGTGAGGCTGGGACGGGAGAAATAAAATTGACATTATGTTAAATATTTTAGACAGACGAACGTGGAAGGACACAGGTTAATATCGGATGTCTGTACAACTGGAATCAGCACCCAGTCCATAATTTATGTATCAGTAAAAAGTACAGACTGGGTACATCGTACGGTTAGAAATATTCCCAGACTCCAGAATATGGTAAACACATATTACAGGGTCCCAGTCTGATCACTGTCCGGTGAGTCCTGCGTCAGTGAGGAATACAATGAGCCAGGGGTCCCAGTCTGATCACTGTCCAGTGAGTCCTTGGTCAGTGAGGAATACAATCAGTCAGGGGCCCCAGTCTGATCACTGTCCAGTGAGTCCTGGGTCAGAAAGGAACGCAATCAGCCAGGTGTCCCAGTCTGATCACTATCCAATGAATCCTGGGTCAGAGGGGAGCACAATCAGCCAGGGGTCCCAGTCTGATCACTGTGCAGTGAGTCCTGGGTCAAAGGTGAACAAATTCAGCCCTGGGTCCTAGTCTGATCACTCTCCAGTGAGTCCTGGGTCAGAGAGGAACACAATCAGCCCAGGGTCCCAATCTGATCACTGTCCAGTGAGTCCTACTGGAAAATGCGAGTCTCTGGATGTCAAATAAGAGATGTTCTGATGACCTCCTGCTTGAATCGCTCAATCTTAGGTCCAAAATAAAGAATGGTCCCTTGAGTGAGGGCCCAGAGCTGCTGCCCCAGTGATCTGTACCCAGCAACAAGCAGCACCTTCAGGAGAGGGGGAAGAGAGCAGGACACTACAGAAAGTGGACACAAAGCTGTGGAGTTTCTAACCTGGAGAGATGATCTGTTTCATTTCCTTCCACACTGCGTAGAGTAACGGGCCTGGAAACACTGTGTATTTCAGACTTGCAGACACCAGGATCTCTTCATCTTCACCTCTGTCGGCACTTTCACCTTCCTCAGCTTTGTCCAGGTACCTGTTTGAATGGGATTGATTTAGTCACTCACTGCAGGATACAAACTGTGATCACAGTGTCAGACCGTGTGTGGTTTTGGGTTGGATACTCACCTTTCTCTCAATCTTTTCAGTTCCTGCAGGACAGAGAATCCGATACACTTCAATAAATGTGTGGTCCTCTTTAGATTTTACTTTTAAACAAGAACATAAGAACATGAGACATATCGTCTGCAAACTTGGATCCATTGCACTCTGTCCCCTCATTTAAGTCATTAATATAGATTGTAAATAGCTGAGGTCCAAGCACTGATCCTTGCAATACCCCAAAAGTTACACTAGTTACCCCATTCTATCCCAACCCGAAAATGACCCGTTTATTCCTACTCTCTGTTTTCTGTCCGCTAACCATTCCTTAATCCACGCTAATACATTACCCCCAATCGCATGAGCCCTACTTTTGTGCAATATGCTCTTGTGTGGCAATTTATTAAATGCTTTTACAAAATCCATATATCCACTGGCTCCCCCTTATCTACCCTGCTAGTTACAACGTCAAAAATCTCTAACAGATTTGTCAAACATGATGATGTATACTCAGTGGTTTCATAAAATGTGAAGGGATCTGGATGGAGTTTTCACTGACGGGCTCCAGTGATGTGATACCACATCAGTTATCCCCGGAATACACTCGCCACTGTTTCCTCTGCTGCTCAAGACTTTGAAGGTTCACTGATCAGTTCCTTTTATTTCTGGTCTCTATTTCCCCAGTAACTCAGAGCTTGTTTCTCGTCTGTGAGGCCCTGAGCTGGGGACAGTGGTGTTACACCGAACCTCAGCATCCCCTCGATAGAGAGACAACAGCCTCTGTACCAGCTCCTGGACACTTCCAGGCAGCTCTGGGACAAAATGAAACTGTGTCCACATCAGCCGAGATCAGGATTAGGTTCAGTATGATGCCCACACAGTCAAGTAACCTACTATTGCTCACTGGTTGGGCAAAGAAGTGGTGGTATCCATGGGACTGTACCCCAGCCTGTCACTCATTTAAGGACTGGAGAGAAGAGTAGAAAAAAGGGAGGAGAAAACCTTTAACCTGAAAAAGAACATCGGTAACCTATAGGAGTTTTTCGAATGGTGAGTCGATTGAAGATGTATTGCTCGATGTTGGTATGCGGCGCTTGGCTTGTAATAACAGTGTATTTGTTAGAGTGACCTGACAAGGTCAATATCTCTCCCTTACTCAGACTCTCAGAACCAGGTACCGAGAAACACAGAGGGATTTTTTTATTCGTCTATGGGATCTGGGCGTCGCTGGCAAGCCCCACATTTATTGCCCATCCTCAATTTCCTTTGAGAAGGTGGTGGTGAGCAGCCTTCTTGAACCGCTGCAGTCCGTGTTGTGAAGGTACTCCCACAGTGCTGTTAGGGAGGGAGTTCCAGGATTTCGACTCAGCGACGATGAAGGAACGGCGATATACTTCCAAGTCAGGATGCTGTGTGACTTGGAGAGAAACTTGGAGGTGGTGGTGTTCCCATGCGCCCGTTGCCCTTGTCCTTCTAGGTGGAAGAGTTTGCGGCTTTGGGAGGTGCTGCCGAACAAGCCTTGGCGAGTTGCTGCAGTGCATCTTGTAGATGTTACACACTGCAGCCACGGTGCGCCGGTGGTGGAGTGAGTGAATGTTTAATATGATGGATGGGGTGCCAATCAAGCGGGCTGCTTTGTCCTGGATGGTGTCGAGTTTCCTTGAGTGCTGCTGGAGCTGCACTCAAATGGGCAAGTGGGGAGTATTCCATCACACTCCTTACTTGTGCCTTGTAGATGGTTACACACACCATGAAAGTAAAATTGTGTCGGGTGTAAAATGGGTGTTCGATCGATCCATCAGTTTACCGCCTGGCGGGTAGTGTATATTACATAGAAAATACAGCAGAGAAACACGCCATCCAGCCCAACTAGCCTAAGCTGGGGTTTGTACTCCACACAAGTATTTTTCCCCCATTCCATGCATCTCATCTCAGCCGTTACGCACAATCGCTTTTCTCTCATGTACACGTCGAGATTTCTTTTGAAAGTGTCTTAGGTATTTGCCTCAATCACCACCTGTGGTAGCGAGTTACACATTATAACATCATCACTTTCTCCAAATAAAAGGTGTTCGCTACGGGAACCCGCATGGTTCCCAGCTTTTCGTAAGATATGTGGAACATTCTTTGTTCCAGTCCTACTCAGGTTCGCTCCCTCACCTCCTTATCCGGTACTTTGATGATTGTATTGGTGCCCTTTTCTGCTCTCGCCCTGAACTGGAAAATATCATTCACTTTGCTTCAAATATCTACCGTTCCCTCACCTTCAAGTGGTCCATCTGCAACTCTTCTCTTTCATCCTTGACTTCTCTGTCTCCATTTCTGGGGATAGGCTATTGACAAACATCCACTAAAAGCCAACTGACTCCTGGACCACACTTTCTCCCACCCTGCTTCCTGTAAGGACTCTATCCCATTCTCACAGTTTCTCCTTCTCCGTCGCATATGTTCTGATGGTGCCACCTTCCATAATAGTGCTTCCAATATGTCTTCCTTTTTGCTCAGCCATAGCATTCCGCTCTAACGTGTTTGACATGCCCCCCCCCAAGGTATCCGTTCCATTTCCTGAAATTCTGCTCTCACTCCTTCCCCTCCCTCCCACAATCATGATAGTGTTTCCCTTTCACCCTAGCAACCTCCACATTCAATGGATCATCCTCCGCCATTTACGCCACCGCCAGCGTGATCTCACCACCAAACAGATCTTGCCCTCCCCTCCCCTCCCCTTTCAGCATTCTGAAGGGACCGCTGACACTGCACCCGGGCTCACTTCTCAATCACCCCCAACACCACCTCTCCTTCACACGACACCTTGCCATGCAAACTCAGGAGATGCAACACTTGCCTTTTTAACTCCTTATGGCACCAAACATTCCATCCAGGTGAAACAGAGATGTATTTGTACTTTTTGCAATTTAGTACATGGAATTCGCTGCTCAAGATGTGGTCCCCTCTACATTGGGGATACGAAACACAGTTTTGCTGAACGCTTTGAGGAACACCTCCGTTCAGTCCGCAAACATGACCCCGACCTTCCGGTCGCCTGTCACGTTAATTCTCCGCTCCACTCGCACTCTGATCTCTCTGTCATCTGCCTCTCACACTGTTCCAATGAAGCTCAAGGTAAGATCGAGGAACAGCAGCTTATCTTTCGATTAAGCAATTTGCAGCCTTCTGAACTCAACATCGAGCTCAACAATTTCAGACCGTAACTTCTGCCCCTATTCTTTGAGATGGCAGCTGTTGATGATTTTGCTGTTCACATTTACACCTCTTCTAGACCCACCTTTTTTGTTTCTTTACTTTTCACATTAACATCCACTTTTGCTTTGTAAAGTCATCCCTTTTGTCATTTAATCACTCCCACAAGTGGAAACAGTCTCTTCACATCTACCCTCTCCAATCCATTCATAATGTTATTACTTGTATCAAGTCACCTATAAGTCTTCTTTTTTCTAAGTAAAAAAGCCCCAACCTGTTCAATCTTACGATATCTGTAATTACTCAATTCTGGTAACATCCTTGTCAATCTCTTTTGCACTTTCTCCAGTGCTTCTATGCCCTTTTTATAGAATGGAGTCCAAAACTGAGCACAATACTCCAAGTGCAGCCTGACCATGGTCCTATACAAATTTAACATAACTTAAATATAGAAACATAGAAACATAGAAGATAGGAGCAGGAGCAGGCCATTAAGCCCCTCGAGCCTGCTCCGCCATTCAATGAGATCATGGCTGATCATCCAAATAAAGTACCCTGTACCTGCCTTCTCTCCATATCCTTTGATCCCTTTACCTTTAAGAAATATATCTAACTCCTTCTTGTATATCTTTAATCAATTGGCCTCTACTGCCTTCTATGGTAGAGAATTCCACAGGTTCAACACTCTCTGGGTGAAGGAATTCCTCCTCATCTCAGTCCGAAATGGCTTACCCCTTATCCTTAGACTGTGAGCCCTGGTTCTGGACACCCCGGCCATCGTGAACATCCTTTTTGCATGTAGTCTGTCTAGTCTTGTTAGAATTTTATAAGTTTCAATGAGATCCCCTCTCATTCTTCTACACTCCAGCGAGTATGAGCCCAATCGACCCAATCTCTCCTCATACTTCATTCCTGCCATCCCAGATTTCAGCCTGTTGAATCTTCGCTGCACTCCCTCAATGGCAAGAACATCCTTCCTCAGATAAGGCGACCAAAACTGCTCACATTACTCAAGATGTGGTCTCACCAATGCCCTGTACAACTGCAGCAAGGCATTCTTTTTCCTGTACTCGAGCCCTTTCGCTACGAAGGCCAACATACGATTTGCCTTCTTAACCGCCTGCTGCACCTGCATGCTTACCTTCAGCGACTGGTGCACAAGGACACCCAGGTCTCGTTGCATTTCTCCTTCTCCCAATCTATTGCCGTTCAGATAATAATCTGCCTTTCTGTTTTTGACACCAAAGTGGATAACCTCGCATTTACCACATTATATTGCATCTGTCATGCTTCTGCCCAATCACCCAACCTGCCCAAATCATACTGGAGTTTCTCGGCATCCTCCTCACGGTACACACTCCCACCCAGCTTTGTGTCGTCTGCAAACTTGGAGATATTACATCCAATTCTCTCGTCTAGATCATTGATATATATTGTGAATAGCTGGGGTCCTAGAAGCGATCCCTGCGGTACCCCACTAGTCACTGCCTGCCACTCGGAAAAAGACCCGTTTATTCCAACTCTTTGCTTTCTGTCTGCCAACCAATTCTCTATCCAATTCAGTACCTTACCCCCAATCCCATGTGCCTAAACTTTACACGCTAATCTCTTATGCGGGACCTTATCGAAAGCCTTCTGAAAATCCATATGCACCACACCCACTGGTTCTCCCTTATCTATTTTACGAACTTAATTTCTTTGGAATTCCACACTCCTTTAAATACTGCCCAGTGCTTTGTTAGCATTTTAATTGCGTTGGTGACCTGCGATGCTGTTTTAAATGATGGGTTCACCTATATCCCGAGAACCCTTTGCTCTTGTACCCCTTTCAGTTTCTTATTTTCTTAGGTTTAGGGCTTGTTTATACTTTTCCTACCAAAATGTATCACCTCACCATTATTTATGTTAAAGTTAATTTGCCAGTAACTGCGCAGTCTGCAAGTTAGTTTAATATTTGCAGAATTGTATATTCCCTTTTTCTAATTGAATCTATTTTTCAAATTATGTTGAAACAAATTCAATGTAAACACACATGTGAAGTTAATTTACCAGAAATATAATTTCAACTTCCTTCATTATGTAAGAAATAAAATCTGATTCAGAGAAATTCCCTGTTTAAAGCACTCACTCGCTGTGTTGTTTGTATTTGTTCAGTTTACTATGTTGACCTGACGATTGTCTGTACAGGTTGTACTTTTAAAACAAACATTCGTTAATTACGTTGCGTTTTTGCCACTTCGGCACTCCAATATTCACAAGCCATCAGTATAAAACAAAGTAACGTTTTTATTCAATCTTGGAAGTAAAATGACACCTTCAGCGCTTATGAATTTATTCAACTTTTGTCTGTTAAAGCAGTCAGTTGTTCTTAAAGTCTGAAACGCTTTATTGTTCTACTCCCCCGCCAGCAAACAGATTCCACTCACCACTTATGCAAGACTCCGGTTCTACCTCTGCGGTACTGCCAAAGGAAAGGATTGTCCAGGGTCCAATTCTCCGAATACCCCATTCCAAGTTCGGCTTAAACCCAAGCACCCTCCCCCCAGTTTCAATTAACCTCGGAACCGCTACTGCAGTGCTGCAGAACGCGGGGCAATCACTTTGTTCTGTCGCACCTCAGCTCACCGACTGCAAAAGTGTTGCATTTAATCCTTGATCCACAATCTGATCTTTCCAAATCTAAAAATCGTGTCGCAACATTACTAAATGTTAGACCTCTGCCTCCATTGGGCAAAATCTTAGCTCACCCAGTGCCCTGCAGGTGAGCCGCAGGACTCCCACACCAGCTCGCTGATATTCTAGAACACCACCAATGTTACCAAAATCTATCCCACCCTCCTAATCCTGCCGAAGCTCAAAACTAACCCCGAACCGCAGCATTATCGTTATGTGGTGGAGACATTGCTTCATCGTGTTATCTCTTCTCAAACACGTTATTGTGTGCTAGAGGTTATAAACAGGTAAGCCATGGACTCAGATATTAGATCACGATTTTTTAAATAGGAAATAAGACCACGGAATCCGAGTTCAACCCGAAATGGACAAAACCAGTGAATTATTTGCCTGAATACAATTAAAAAACAAGGACATCATGTAATAAAATTCACTTACTCAGTCACCTTAAACCACTAGCAGTGAGAGTATGGAATGATTCTTATCGAGATTATCCCCTCTAATTCTAAATTACCACGGCCGGGGTTTGCAGTTTCTGCGCTCTCGAACTAGCAAGCCCTGTCCCACGTTTTTTCAATTTAATTGAAGATAAAATCAGGCTGGCGAGCGCAGAAAGAGGGAACGGCGGCACATGCGCTGTCACTGAGTGTGAGCAATTGGACGGGAAATGACTCTGTGCATATTTATATTGGACAACTTTGGTCCATTTGCAGGGCTGTAATTGGAGTAATTTTAGTTTGGAACGATAGTGTCGAATGGATTCTATCACATTAGCCGCCCATTATACACCACTTCCTGTTTCCTTTGCATTTCAGACAATGCGGCCTGGTGTGCGGTCAATTCGATACCGCCCCTTTTGCTTTGATTCCCACAGTTAAAATGATTCCTGTTTTTTTTTAATTCGGGGAAGACATTCAACTTACTTAAATAAATACGTTATTAGTCCCAGGGGGCGCTTAATGATATTTATCAACTCATCTCTGAATTTACTCTGGGACACTGCATAAGTAAAAGTTTTGGTGCAACAACTCAAACTGAGAAGCATATACCCGGATTGTTCCATAATAGTGAAAGGGTCATTGTAATTTGCTTCTAGAAATTGAGTGTCTGCAAATTGTACAACTATATTACATATGAATCTGATCATCCAAAAAAGTATAAAATTGCCAGATATGGCGAGCAGTAAAAATATGGATTTCCTTCGGTTCTCCATCTCTGGATCATTGTGATTCTCAGCATTGTTGTTCCACGAAGTCGCCTTCTCACTCTATTGGCCAGTACAATCTGACTGATGGTCTGAGCATTGAGCAGTAAAATTAACACAAATGGAGCAAATGGGGATAAAACTGTTTCCAACCACCAATATGTTACACACATGGGTGAGTTATAGAAGCTTGATTTCACATCGCAGGACCATGGTACATTGTCAATTAGTTCCCGAGCTGCAAATACAAAATAGATTGGAACATTTTCTAAAACGCTCAGCCCACACACCACTGCTATAACAACAGCTGCAGTTTCTTTGGTGCAATATTTTGATCGCAACCTTTGGCAACAAATGGCAACAAATCGATCAAAGGTGAAAGCGACAGTTAACCAGAAAGAGCAATCAACGGAAGCAAAACACAAGGAAAGATTGAGCCTGCAAATGAGAGTGTAGTTCAGAAATGAGTATGGAAAATAAGCATCATGAATCTCATGCAGGATTATAGCAAATATCAGGACCAGTAGATCAGCCGTTGCCATGACCATCAGGAAACTGGTGATGCATTTGGAGAGACCGCAGCTTCCACGGGAGAGAACCACAATTTTCGCTAAATTAGTTGCAGAGAGGAGGAAGATGAATTTACTCACACTCCTTATATTGAGAGGATGATCACTCGCCAGTTTATTGCTAGCGAAACTCATGAATTTCCATCCTTGACCCTCCGTAGTCTCTCCGGGGTTATTTTAACCGAACACGCACGGTGGAAAACCCACGGGATCGAGGGCAACGCTCGGTTTACACCCCGCCCAATATTACTCTCCATTTTCTTCAGTAGAGAGTAGTATCGGCACAGTCTTCATCCAACGTTGCTCCCGATCATGTCAGTTTACCGAGGGGCGGGTTATGTTAACATCGCCCCACAGCGGGAGATTGATTGGCTCGAGCGCTGAAAGGAAATTCTGGCCAAGGAGCACCTGTTAACACAACCCGCCGCCTTTTCCTTCTTTTAATATTAATTGGCAGTTAAATCCATCGGATTATCCAAAGGCGGTGGTTCCAGCCGCCAGTTTGTCGTATCGCTCCGATCCGGCCGTTTGTGCCAGAAATTCGGCGCTTGTCGGGTGAGTACGCGCTGTGTACTCACCCGTAGATCCACCTGAAGTGCCGGTTTCTTGCATGCACTGCGCATGCACTGGAAAACGGAACTTCCGGTGTCCTGAAGGAAAGGGTTCGGAGTTCAATCGCGTGCGCCGGAGAGGCAGCGCGTGCGCATTGAACTTCGGTATTTTTCTCAATTGGTGCAGTGCGGGTACATCCCAGTAGCTGTGCTTTTAAAAGTAAGAGTAAAGCCTTCTTAGAAGCTCCGGAACGACCAGGAAGAAGAAATCTTTCACCAGTGGGGCTTCTAAACAGAACATTTTTAATTCTGAAAGGGTGCAAGCTTTCTTTCATAAAGTCTGAGGTAAGTTTCCAACTGTAATTTTTTTTTAAAACGCGTTTGGACCATTTGGAGTAGTGTAGTTATAAGGAGCAACTCTCGCTGTGTGCAAGGCCTAACTGAATTAGGTTGTTTTTCTTTCAGAAATTCTGAGGTAAGTTTCCAACTTTAAAAATTTGTTAAAAACGGGATTGGACCAATTTAGAGTAGTGTAGTTATAAGGAGCAACTCCTGCTGCGTGCAAGGCCTAATTGAATTAGATTTTTTTCTTAAATATGAAAATGACTGTTTAAAAATGTTTAAAAAAAGAAGGTGACCATCAATTATATTCCTTTATATAAGTATGTATGTATGACTTTCTGAAAATGTTACAGTTATTGGAAAATCATCTCGGCCGTGATATTCATCAGGCGGGTATGACGTGTTCCCAATCCGATACCGCACGTTTCCCACCACAGCCCGACGTGATTTTCTAGCCACTCACTTTATTAAAATTACTTTAACAACTCTTTCCATTTTTTCCTTACACGTACTTAATCTGTTTAAAGAGGAAGCCTGTGAGGGAGAAACATGCCCTTTGAGAATGCTGTCCTGGTCCTTGGTGCGATTATGCTTCAGAGAATTATAAACGCCAGGGAACAAGAAAGACGGAGGAACCATAACCGTCTCCTGAGAAGGAGGAGCTACTACCCACCCCACAGAGTGTACAGGGAGAGGCTGTCATTTGAGATGCTGTCGGTGGATTTGTGTGTGAGGAGGATGCGCTTCAGTAAAGAGGCAATCGGCCGACTTTGTGACATGTTAAAGGAGGACCTTCAAACACGCTCGAAGACCCGCACTGCCTTGTCAGTGAACATGAAGGTAACCACAGCACTGAACTTCTTTGCAAGTGGGTCATTTCAGGCAAGCACCGGTGACTTTTCTAACATCTCCAAAAATGCTGCGAGGGCCAGCATTCACCAGGCCACAGATGCGATTTTCCGCAGGGCTTCAGAATTCATTGACTTTGACTTGTCCACTCGCCATCAAAAGGAGATGGCCCTTGCATTTTATACCATTGCTGGATCCCCCAAAGTGATTGGGACCGTCGATGGAACCCATATTGCATTGAAGGCACCAGTGCATGCACCTGTGACATACATCAACAGGAAGGGGTTTCATTCATTGAATGTCATGATAGTCTGTGATGCGCACCTCAGGATCCTAACGTAAATGCAAATCACCGGGGAAGTAATCATGACTCCTTCGTCCTCCGTAACTTGGACTTATATGGCACCCTCAGCGCATTGCCTCCAGGATCCGCATGGATATTGGGCGACAAGGGCTACCCGCTAAGACCATGGCTGATGACTCCCTACCGCAAGACCAATAATGAGGCTCAGGAGAGATACAACCAGGCACACGTGTCCACACAGCAAGTGGTGGAGAGGACAATCGGAGTTCTGAAATCACGCTTCTGGTGCCTGGACAGGTCAGGGGGAACCTTGCAGTATTCTCCTCAGAAAGTGGGAAGAATTGTGGTGGCCTGTTGTGCTTTGCCTAACTTTGCGCTGCGGGAAGGATTGACCCTTAACGGTGCAGAGGAGCTCCCTGCTGAAATGGAGGACGTGGACGATGCCAATATGCCTGTGGCCAGGCCTGATGGGGAGGAGCCAAGTGCTGCTGAAAGTAAGGCTGCTCGGGAACAGCGACTAGCCAACAGCTTCACGAGGTAGTGTCGCCTTGTACCTCCCCCTCTCCCAGCAAGGCAAAGAAAGGAACAGACACAATTTAAAGTGAAACAGTGAACTTTCATTGCAGCATCAAAGACTTTTGAGGTTCAGTTTTGATGTACATAGTTTATAACTTTTAAATGTTAACTAGCTATTTTCTACTTTTCAAACATTCGTAAACATAAATAGTTTAGAATAAAATTTGTAAACAGTTTAAAGTGACTTTTTTGATTTCTTAGTGCAATAAAGACATTCAAGATGGAAACTAGCTATTTTCTAAATTTCAAACAGTTGTAATGTTACATATTTTTGCAAATAAAAAAGTTGAATGTTTTCAAAATAACTAGAGGCTCTACTTTTTAAATGAAAAGGTTACATACACTTTCAGTCACAAATATATATTTCAATTAAAAAAGCAATGAAAATATTTAACATTTAAATAAAACGAAAAATTAAACAATTCAACGATTTGCCCCCTCGCATCTGTGCCTGAGGGTCAAAGGATGTGCATTGTGCAAAAGGTGACACCCTACTGTCTCCTGCGCTTTCCCGCTCCCCGTGACCGGAGCCCTGTGCTGCGACTTGAAAGTGCCCTGTGTGCCATCTCTTGCCCTTCAGCAATTGCCTCTTGACAGGGTTGTTGCTGCTGCTGCTGCAAGGCAACGTTTGCTTGCATCACAACTGGAGGAGCAGCTGGCTATTGGGCCCGCACTGTTTCTGCGCTGGGAGCAGGTAAGGGCGGTTCTGCGGGAGTCAAAGTAATGGCAGCAGAAAGTGGTTTAAGCATATGGAAGAGTCCAACGAGAGACTCATTTATTTGATTATGCCCCATTCCAACATCTGGTTTGTACAAGAGTCCAACGAGAGACGCATTTATTTGATTAAGTGACATGCCAATATAATCAATTCCCTACATGATCGAGGCAAGAGAGTCAACTTTATTCTCAGTAAGAGAACACATCGATTCCCTCAACCCTTCAATATGCTGCATCTGAGCTTGTAAGTCATTCTGTTCTGTTGAATGTATTTCTGCTTCTCCCACATGCTCTGCAGTATCAAGCTGGTGTCTGGCTCGCACAGAGCTAGAGGGGCCTGGAGATGGAGAGGTACTCTGCAGCAACCCAGGTTCTATACCGTCCTCTTCCACTAGATGACAAAGCACAAGTTGCTCCTGCTCCTCCACCACCACCACCTCACTCATTGCTCCCAATGCATCAGCAACCACTTCCCCAATGTCCTCTGCGGCTGCAGACTCAACACACTGCTCAACCCGTGTGTGAGAAGTCTGCTGTGCACCTGTGGAAAGGAAACAGTAAACATTTGCAAAGGTAAAGCATGAACTGCCACATCACAGAAGCTGATATTCTACACACATCTATCATTTTTAAACATATAGCTGGCCAGAGCAACTCACGTTTATGTATACCGATGTCTATTTCTACCCCAGCCAAGGGGCAACCACGACTAAATCCAAACAGATGCTCGACCCTTTCTTCATGTTCGGATAAAGCCCTTAACGTGACAACACCACCGCCTGTCAGTGCACGTTCTCTGGCGTTGTGAGCAGTTTTATACTAAAATGAAAACAGAAAATATGAAACGTCATGCATCGTCAGCTTTTTCTGCAGATTACACACACCTGCATTTGAAACATGGACACAGCCTGCTTTGCAGACTGGGTCTTTTTTTCACTAAATGAAATTTTGCAACTCAAACCAGGGGAATCAAGATAAGAGCACAATGGATGATCCTGAGCTGGCCCCAAAGCCATAAAATTTTATGGCAAGCTCATGTGCCTGGATGATGAAGTCACTTGACTAAACGCATGCATATAGCTTTTTAAAACTAGTTCAGTTAAATTTAAAGACATTTTACAGTTGACTTTTGTAATAACTGTACAAACCTTGTCAGATCGCAATAAATCACTGAATTTCTTGCGGCATTGGTCCGCTGTCCGTGGAATGGTGGAGTTCGCACTGACAGCCTGGGCAACTTCGGTCCAAGCTGACATCTGCCCTTTTCGCGGCGCCCTGGACTTCTCATTCCCAATGATCCGCAGGCACTTCACCTGAACCTCATTGAGGAGTGTGCTGAGATCATCGTCACTGAAATTGTGAGTTCTCTTAATTATGTGAATTGTGCACATTCCAGCCATTTCACTTTGCTGATTAAAAAAAATAAAATGAATGCAAAAAAATGCTTTCAGGGCTTTTAAAACTATTTAAATTAATTCAAATCTCTTTAAAACTGTTCAAGATTCTTCCAATTCATGTAAAAGTCTTTAAAAGTTTGTAAAAGGTAGCAAAACATTCATTAAAATGCAAAGACACAACTTACCATACTGTTCTGCTTGTAAAAAAGTTTGCAGTATGTGAAAAAAATCGGGGGCGTGGCCTATGCAAATGCAACTTCGGAGGGCGTGTCTTCACTACCCTCCGCTGCGGAGGCTTCGCGCACGCTGCGCTCCTCGGCTGTGTGACGTCAGATGCTGCCCGGGAGTCCTCTTCAGCAAATCCTAATTTCCAGTGGGCCAGAAGCAGAACGGCAGACGCGGTAGTTATGTGTGTGCGCCATCCTTGCACCCGCGGCAAGCCGGAGAGGCGAATTTCTGGGCCGAGCCCATAGCTGCCGGTGCGATCATTACTAACTCTGCCGCGCCTTGACATTGGGATTCATGCAGCCCGTTGGCCTTTCCTGTGCTGGCTCACACCATTAGCTGGCCTCAATTTAAAGCAGCATCCAATATCGCTCAGTTTCACACTCGCAGCCTTCAGGGTTGCCCTGTGAGTGTAAACTTTCCGAGTAGTTGCTGCTTTTCGAGATCTCGCCTTTCACCAAATCACAGCGGCAAATACGCCGATGGTTTACGGATATCTGGAAACAGTGACAAACAATCGCTGCTGCGGACACATTAAAAGAATGTTAGTGGGAAACATACCTTGACGGATATTTTAAACTGTTCAAGAATGTTCACCAACCAGAACCCAAAGCGATGCTATTATTTGGTTCGGATCGATAATTAAAAAAAAATAGAAAATGCTGTAAATGTTCAGCAGGTCAGACAGCATATGTGGCGAGAGAAACATAGTTAATGTTTTAGTTCAATGATCTTTCATCAGCCCTGGACATCGACCTGAAACTTTAACTGTGTTTCTCTCTCTACATGTGTTACCTCGCCTGCTGAGGTTTCCATAATCCGTACTATTTCGCGTCTGAAAATTACAACAACCTCTACAAAGGAGCCGCAATCCCACCTAAATTGTTACATTTAATAATACAGAAGAAATTGTGTTGCCCGTCAGGTTATTACATTTAGAACTTGTCGGTAACTGGGAGTTTTCTAATTATTATTTGTTTAATGGCGGTAATCAGTGTCTGCCCATCATTCACATCAATGCAAACAAATATTATCAATACACCGACAGCTGGAACAGTGACACAGTGAGACACTGTTAAAGGTGAATAATAACTGATTCGAAGCGGCTTACCAGGAACAACAACTATTGCAAGAATAGGGTAGTAAATGTTTTTTATCTGTATGATTATCAGCTGTCCCATTTTCGGAGAGAAGCGATGTTGTCTGTTCGTGTTTTGCAGACGCAGCTCTTGTGTTTTCAAAATAAGGTCTTATTCATTCCTGAGAGAAAGCTCGAGTGACACTTGAGCATTACACAATGATTGGCATCTGTTGCAGTTATTTAACAAACAGGTGCAGCCGAACCATATTTACTGCTGCTTGTCAGAGAGTGGGATCTTTTGCAATAACATTTAACATTGGAATTTATTTTATAAATGATTCATTTTGAAATCTAAATTCCTAAATTAATGGTACAGACTCCTAAAGCTGAGGATAATCGTATATAGGATCAGGGAAGACATTTGATTAAAAAAATGCACACATTTGTGGTAGATTAGCATCCTCTAAATTGTCGATACATCCTAATTTTTCTTGTGTGGCGGATCGCCAACTAAAACGGGCATAATCCACTCTTCCGTCTGTGGACAAATTTCCAGCCCCTCCTCTTTAAGGCACATTACCATTAAGGCAGAATGGGGCGGGGCCTCAGGTTTTACCCAGAGAATTCTGGGTGTTTTTCCAGAGAATTCTGGGAGCAGCTCTCGCAGACATTTTGTGTAGCATGGAGTGAATAAAAGTTTCTTGTTTTCCACATATGGATTCAGCCTCCATTCGTGTTTCGTGGCAGCCGCAACATTGGTGACCCCGACGCTCAGAACGTATTCCGAGCACTGCAATGGCGGACACGAACGCAGTTTCCGTGAAACTGCCGGAGTTTTGGGAAAACCAGCCCGAAGCCTGGTTTCTCCAAGCTGAAACTCGCTTCCGGCTGCGAAATATCACCACAGATGGGACGAAGTACGACTACCTCGTCACATCACTCAGTAGCGCCGCAGTTTCCAAGGTTTGGACAACGCTGCAGAACCCACCAGAGGAAGGCAAGTACGCACATCTCACAACAGCGCTCCTTAAAAAATTTACGGACTCGGCATTTCAGCGAAACTGCAACCTCCTCGACCGTCCAGGCCTCGGTGATGCCTCACCATCAGACCTCCTCTCCCACATGCTCTCCCTTAGCGACGAGAGCCCACCCGGATCCCTCTTCCGCACGCTGTTCATCCGCCTGCTCCTTCTCAGCATCCGCTCAGCGATCGTGGCGTCCGGCCTCACGAACCTGGAAGCCCTGGCCGATGAGGCCGACAAGCTGCTGTCCGCTCACTCCAGCCGTGACATCACTCCGGACCTGGCAGCCAATGCCTGGGCGCGCCCCTCACCATCCAGCACACGGCCACAAGGGCCTGTCACCAGGCCCACGGGGCCTTCACGCCCCACTAAACCGGGCCACTGTTACTACCATGCACGGTTCGGCGCCAGGGCACAACGGTGCACACCTCCCTGCTCTTTCAAGTCCGACCCCATTCCAGCCCCCGCGATGGCCGTAGGTCACGCGGGCTCCCTGCTGTTCATCACGGATGACAAAACCGGCCGCCGGTTCCTGTGCGACACTGGGGCTCAGCACAGCATCATCCCGGCCTCCTCCCTCGACATCCAAAAGGGCGAACGAGGACCGGCGCTGGCTGCTGCTAACGGCTCGGAAATCCGGATGTATGGCACCCGGACAGTCACCCTCGACCTCGCTGGTCACCGCTACCGATGGGAGTTCATCACTACCATGGTGCTCTCCCCCCTCATCGGCGCAGATTTCCTGTGTGCCCACGGCTTAATGGTAGACATCCCTCGTCACCACCTCGTGGACATGAACACCATGTCCCCCATCCTGGGCGCCATGGCCCCCCGTCAACCCGACGACATGGCGTCACAGTGCCACGCCCGGGCCACGGATGACTACTCGGCACTCCTGGCCGAATTCCCGGCCCTTACCAATCCGACCTTCTCCGCGGTGGCCGCCAAACACGGGGTGGAAAACTTCATCCCCACCACAGGCCCCCCAGTGTACGCTCACGCCCGCAGGCTGGACCTGGCCAAACTGGAGATCGCGCGGACCGAGTTTGCCACCATGGAACAGCTCGGCATCATCCGCCGCTCCAACAGTCCCTGGGCCTCCTCACTCCACATCGCCCCCAAACCAGGCGGAGGTTGGCGCCCCTGCGGGGATTACCGCCACCTCAATGACGCCACCAGCCCTGATCGGTATCCCGTGGCGCACATTCAGGACTTCTTGGCTAGACTGGCCAGCCGCTCAGTCTTTTCCAAGGTCGACCTGGTGCGCGGCTACCACCAAGTCACCGTCCACCCCGCGGACGTCCCCAAGACGGCCGTAATCACACCCTTCGGCCTGTTAGAGTTCCTGCGGATGCCCTTCGGCCTCAAAAACGCGGCCCAGGCATTCCAACGGCTCATGGACTCGGTCCTTCGGGACCTGAAGTTCCTGTTCGTCTACCTGGACGACATCCTGGTAGCCAGTTCCTCCAAGAAGGAACACCTCGAACACCTTTGCATCCTCTTCGGGCGCCTCAGGGACCACGGGCTCATCCTCAACCCAGCCAAATGCCAGTTCGGCCTGGACAAGATCGACTTCCTCGGCCACCACATCACCCATGCTGGGGCCATTCCCCTGCCCACCAAGGTGCAGGCCGTCCAACAATTTCCCCGCCCCACCACCATCAAAGGCCTCCAGGAGTTCCTCGGGTTGGTGAATTTCTATAATCGCTTCATTCCCAAAGCGGCGTCCCTCATGAGGCCCCTGTATGAAGCCCTCCGGGGCAGGAGCAGCAAGATGGCGGTCGAATGGACGGCAGACGCGTCCGCCGCCTTCGATTCCACCAAGACCGCGCTCGTCAACGCCATCCTGCTCGCGCACACACGGCCCAATGCCAGGGTAGCGCTCACCACGGATGCCTCCGACCACGCGGTCGGCGCCGTGTATGAGCAGTGGGTCGACGGCGCCTGGCAACCACTTGCCTTCTTCAGCCGCCAACTACGCCCCCCGGAGGTCAAGTACAGCAAATTCAACCGCGAGCTCCTCGCACTGTTCCTGGCGGTCTGCCATTTCCGGTTTTTGCTTGAGGGCCACCCCTTCACTGTGTTTGTCGACCACAAGCCGCTGACATTCGCAATGGCAAATAAAACCGAACGCTGGTCCACCAGGCAGCAGCGCCAGCTCGTGGCAGTGTCCGAGTTCACCATGGATATCCAACACGTCTCCGGCCGAGACAATTTGGTAGCCGACTGCCTCTCCTGCCCCGCCATGCACGCCGCACACCTAGCAGTCGACTACGCTCAACTCGCAGCAGACCAGATCACCGAACCAGATCTGCTCTCCGCACCCACCAACCTACCAGGGCTACGCTTGGCCGACGTCGCCTGTGGCCCGACCGCAGTCACGGTCAAGTGCGACATATCCCTATGTCAACCTCGGCCTGTCGTCCCAGCGTCCTGGCGCCGCAGGGTATTCGACATTCTCCACAACCTCTCCCACCCCGGCGCCCACGCATCCATCAAATTGGTAGCCAACCGTTTTGTCTGGCGCGGCCTTCGCAAGGATGTGCGTACTTGGGCCAACTCCTGCCTAGCCTGCCAACGGGCCAAGGTACAGCAACACACGAAAGCACCCCTTGAGGTGTTTACCGTCCCCTCGCGGAGATTCGATCACATCCACGTGGACATCGTCGGGCCCCTGCCGCTATCTCAAGGCCACACGCACTTGCTGACCATCGTTGACCGCACCACACGCTGGCCTGAGGCAGTTCCACTGACCTCTACCACCACCGCCGACATCGCCAGAGCCTTCGTCAGCACCTAGGTCGCACGGTTCGGCGTCCCCTCCGACATGACGTCGGACAGAGGTATGCAATTTACCTCTGAACTCTGGACCGCCGTCGCACGCAATCTCGGGGTGACCATCCACCGCACCACAGCGTACCACCCCCAAGCCAACGGACTGTGTGAGCGGTTCCACAGATCCTTGAAGGCATCTCTTCGAGCCAGCCTCCAAGACAGCGCCTGGACCGACCGACTTCCGTGGGTCCTCCTCGGCCTGCGCACCGTGGTTAAAGAAGACCTCCATCCATCGGCAGCAGAGCTCATGTACGGTCAGCCGCTGTGCATACCCGGCGAGTTCCTGCCCACCGCCACGACACCCTGGTCAGCCGACCAGCAACGCCGCGACTTCGCCTCACTGGCGCTGCAGTTCGCCCCGGTGCCTATTGCCCGACACGGCGAATACACCTCACACGTCCCACTAAGCCTGCACCAGGCACGGGTTGTTTTCGTCCAGCACGACGACCACCGCGGACCCCTTCAACCGCCGTACGACGGGCCCTACAAGCTGCTACAGGCTGGGGACAAATTTTTCACCCTGCAAGTGGGCGACAGGACCGAAAAAGTTTCGGTGGACCGACTCAAGCCAGCACACTCGGAGCCCGGGGAGCAGGTCCCTGTAGCTCGTCCACCACCACGCGGCCGACCTGCCCTCAAGCCGGTTCACCCGGCTGCTCCACGCTCAGCCGTTCCACGTCCACCGGCGTCCTACAAGAGATGCTCCGGCCGGCACATCAGACCGCCGCACCGTCTCGTCCACACATCCTAAGCGGATTCTGGGGGGAGCTGTTTGGCGGATCGCCACCTAAAACAGGCATAATCCACTCTTCCGTCTGTTGACAAATTTCCAGCCCCTCCCCTTTAAGGCACATTACCTTTAAGGCAGAAGGGGGCGGGGCCTCAGGTTTTACCCAGAGAATTCTGGGTGTTTTTCCAGAGAATTCTGGGAGCAGCTCTCGCAGACATTTTGTGTAGCATGGAGTGAATAAAAGTTTCTTGTTTTCCACATATGGATTCAGCCTCCATTCGTGTTTCGTGGCAGCCTCAACACTTTTATAATTTATACTCTACATAATATAGATATAAGGAGGCTCCGTGTTGCGCTTGAGATGGAAGAGCGTTCACAGATAAACAGAAAATGATATAGACAGTGATATAAGACTGAGCAGCCCCGCTTATATGCTGAGATGTTGGATTTCAGCATCAACATTCAATGGGCAGAGGGGAAGGAGACAGGGTCTGGTCTGACAGGTACCGGGTGTGAGAAAGATGATTGTGGATAAGGATCTTAATAGCCCTTTGGAAGGGATGTGCGAAATATGGCCGTCAAAGTTAAAACATTGGAAGGTGAAAAAGAGACATTATGCCGGCTGTCGAACCGAAATTTGAAGCGGGACCCGGTTTATATACATTAATCTCACTCTCAGTGTAAGTTGTGGCTCAGTGGGTAGCAGACTCTGAGCATCTGAGTCAGAAGGTTGTGGGTTCAAGTCCCATTCTAGCGACTTTAGCACATAAAGCTAGGCTGTGGGAGTGCCGCACTTTTGGAGGTGCCGTCTTTCGGATGAGACGTTAAACTGAGGCCCCGTCTGACCTCTCAGGTGGACGTAAAATATACCATGGGACTATTTCTAAGAAGAGCAGGGGAGTTATCCCCGGTGTCCTGGCCAATATTTATCCCTCAATCAACATAACAGAAACAGATTATCTGGTCATTATCACATTGCTGTTTGTAGGAGCTTGATGTGCGCAAATTGGCTGCGGCGTTTCCCACATTACCACAGTGACTACACTTCACTCCAAAAAAATACTTCATTGCTGTAAAGCGCTTTGAGACGTCCGGTGGTCGTGAAAGGCGCTATATAAATGCAAGTCTTTCTACTTTCTTCTTGTAATTTCAATTAATCTAAATTCAACAGCTTTTTAGAGCAGAGAGTTCCCGATTTCTTCCACCGTTTGTGTGAAGAAGTGTTTCTGGAAATCACCCCTGAACGGTGAGGCTCTAAATTTAATGTTATGCCCCACCAGAGGAAATAGTTTCTCTCTATCTACCCTTTCAACACCTTTATTTATCTTAAACTCCTCAGATAGATCACCCTTAATCCTCTATACTCAAGGAGATACAAGCCTCGTGTGTGCAAACTGTCCTCATAATTTAACCCTTTTAGCCCTGGCATTATTCTGGTGAATCTGCGCTCCATCCACTCCAAGGCCAATATATGTTTCCTCAGATGAGGTGCCCAGAAATAAACGCAGTGCTCTAAATGGGGGCTAGCCAGATTTGTTATATAACTGTCATGATATTAGTCCCCTTTGTATTCTAGCCCCATTAAGATAAAGGCCAACATTCCATTAGACTTTTTAAGAACATTAGAATTAAGAATTAGGAGCAGGAGTTGCCCATACGGCCCCTCGAACCTGCTCCGCATTAGTAAGATCATGGCTGATCCCCTATCCCCATATCCCTTAATTCCTCTGGAGTCCAAAAAAACTATCTATCTCAGACTTGAATATACTCAACGACTGAGCATCCACAGCAATTTGGGACAGAGAATTCCAAAGATTCACAACCCTCTGAGTGAAAAAACTCCTCCTCATCTCAGTCTTAAAAGGCCGCCCCCTTATACTGAGATTATGCCCCCTAGTTCTAGACTCTCCAGCCAGAGGAAACAAACTCGGAGCATCTAACGAGTCAACTTCCAACTCATAATCGTATATGTTTCAATGAGATCGCCACTCATTCTTCTAAACGCCAGACAGTATCGGCCATATCTACTCAATTTATTCTCATATGGCAACCCTCTCGTCCCAGAGATCAATCTAGTGAACCTTCGTTGCACCGCCTCCAAGGCAAGTATATCCTTCCTTAAATAAGGAAACCAAAACTGTGCACACTACTCCAGGTCTGGTCTCACCAGAGCCTTGTATAACTGTAGCAAGACTTCCTTACTCTTGTACTACAACCCTCAAGCAATAAAGGGCAACATGACATTTGCCTTCCTAATTGCTTGCTGCACCTGTATGTTAACTCTTTGTGTTTCTTTTACTGGGACATCCAAATCTCTCTGAACACCAACATTTAATAGTTTCTCACCATTTAAAAAGTATTCTGTTTTTCTATTCTCCCTACCAAAGGGAACATTTTCCACACTATAATCCATCTACGACCTTATTGCCCACTCACTTAACAGGTCTACATCACTTTGCAGGCTCTTTGTTTCCTCCTCACTTTTATTTTTCCACCAAGCTTTCCATTGTCAGCAAACTTGAATAAATTACACATGTTCCCTTCGTCTATGTTATTAATATAGATTGTAAATAGCTGAGGCCCGAGCATTGATCCTAGTGACACCCCATTAGTTACAACCTGTCAATCTGAAAATAACCTGTTTATCCCTACTCTCTGTTAAATATCTGTTGACAAAACCTTTTCCGTGCTAATAGCTTATCCACAACCTCATGAGCCTTTATCTTGCTTAACAAACTTTTATGTGGCACCTTATCGAATGCCTTTTGGAAATCCAAATAAACTACATCCACTGGTTCCCCTTTATCTACCCTGCAAGTTACACCCTTAAAAACTCCAATACATTTGTCAAACACGATTTCCCTTTCATAAAACCATGTTGACTCTGCCTAATCATAACATGATTTTTTTAAGTTCCCTGATACCACTTCCTTAACAATGGATTCCAGCACTTCCCCGACGATTAGTGTCAGGCTAACTGGCCTGTAGTTCCCTGTTTTCTCGCTCCCTCCTTTCCTTTACATTTGCTATCTTCCAATCCGCTGGGACATTTCCTAAACCTAGGGAATTTTGGAAGATGACAACTAATGCATCCACTGTCCAGGGGATTTGTCGGCTTTTACTCCCTTTACTTTCTCTACTGATATTAATTACTTCAAGTTCCTCGCTCTCATTATCCCCATGTTTCCCCGATATTTTTAGTTTACGTTTTGTGTCTCCTACTGTCTTCTGCCATTTTCTTGTCCCGCAATATATTTTCAGCTGTCTCAGCATCTAAGGGACCCACGCTTACTTTTGCTACTCACTTCCTGTTTACATACTTGCAGAAGCTCTTAAAATCTGTTTATATATTTCTTGATAATTTACTCTCATATTATCTTTGCTCCCTTTTTATCAATGTTTTGGTCATCCTTTGCTGCTTTCTAGAGATCTCTCAATCCTTAGCTTTACTACTATTTTTTGCAACATTATAAGCCTCTTCTTTTAATCTAATACTATCCTTAACTTCTTTAGGTAACCACGGCTCGATCACTTTTCACATGGAGTTTATATTTCTCAATTGAATGTATATTCGTTGAGAATTTTGGAATATTTCTTTAAATGATTGCCACTGCTTCTCTAATTTCAAAGCTGTTAATCTAATTTCCCAATCTACTTTAGCCAACTCGCCCCTCATACCTACGCATTTGGCGTTGTTTAATTTGAAGACTCCAGTGTCGGACATAAGAATGTCACTTTCAAACTCAATATTGCAATTCTATCATATTATGATCACTCTTTCCTAGAGGTTCCTTTACTATACGTTTACTAATTAACCCTGTCTCAATACACAAAACTAGATCTAAAATAGCCTGTTCCCTGGTTGGTTCCATGATGTATTGTTCTCGGAATCTGTCTCCAATACATTCCATGAACTCGTGCTCTAGAATACCCTTGATAATTTGATTTGCCTGAACTATATTCAGATTACAGGCCCCCACGGTTATTGTATTACCTTTGCTACAAGCACTTATAATTTCCAGATTAATACTCTGCCCAATTGTATAGCTACTGTTAGGGCCCCTATAAACTATTCCTACTCCTTTTTTCTTTCCCTTGTTATTTCTTATCTCCAACCATTCTGATTATACTTGCTGATCTTCTGAGCCAAGATCCTTTTTCATTATTTTTTTTACCTGTCTACTAGCTTTTAGTAATTTTTGTACTTGGACCCCTAAATCTCTCTGGTCCTCCACAGTTTCTATCTGCTTACCATTTAGAATATACCCTGATCTATCTTTCTTCGGTCGCATGTGGATGACCTCACACTTCCCCTGGTTGAACTCCATCTGCCACAGATTTGCTCAGTCATTTAATGTATTAATTACCCTGTGCAACCGTCTGTTCCCATCCACACTATTCACTGTCCCACCTAGGTGTCGTCAGCAAACTTGGATATATAGTTCTATATTCTTTCATCTAAGTCACAATAAATGTAGCGAAAAGCTGAGGCCACAATACAGTACTAACAGGGCTAACAAGGAAAGGGAATACACATTAAATGGTAGGACACTGAGTAGTGCAGAGGAACAAAGGGACCTTGGAGTGCATGTCCACAGATCACTGAAGGAGCAGGCCAAGTAGATAAGGTGGTTAAGAAGGCATACAGAAGGCATACGGAATGCTTGCCTTTAATAGCCTTTATTAGCCGTGGCATACAATATAAGAGCAGAGGGGTTATGCTTCAACTGTATAAATCACTGGTTAGACCTCAGTTAGAGTACTGCGTGCAGTTCTGGTCACCACATTACAGGAACGATGTGAATGCACTAGAGAGGGTACAGAGGAGATTTACAAGGATGTTGCCGGGAGTAGAGAATATTAGCTATGAGGAAAGACTGCATAGGCTGGGTCTGTTTTCCTTGGAACAGAGGAGGCTGAGGGGAGACCTTATTGAGGTGTATAAAATTATGAGGGGCAGAGATAATGTGGATCGAATGGACCTATTTCCCTTAGCAGAAGGGTGAAAAACCAGGGGGCACAGATTTAAAGTAATTCGTGGAAGGTTTAGAAGGGATTTGAGGGGAACTTTCTTCACCCAGAGGGTTGTGGGGGTCTGGAAGTCACTGCCTGAAAGGGTGGTAGAGGCAGGAACCCTAACCACATTTAAAAAGTACTTGCATGTGCACTTTGAATGCTCTAACCTGCAGGGCTACGGACCAAGAACTGGGAAGTGGGATTAGTTTGGATAGCTCTTTGTTGGCCAGCGCGGACACGATGAGCCGAAATGGCCTCCTTCCCAGCTGTAACTTTCTGATACCCTGGGCCCACTACTAGTCACATCCTGCCAATCTGAATACATACCCATTATCACTGCTCCCTGTCTCGTATTGCCTGACAGATTTCCTGCCAATAGTAATAGGACGGGGAAATGATCTTGGATTCGAACTCCGAATAGATATTATCGAACACTCACAAACTGAGCATGTTGGGACAGTTTGACGGGACTTCTTGCCGTGACTCTGTAACAAAATAAGATTCATGTTGGTTTTACGATGCTAAATTTCCAACAAGAAGGGTATTTTGATTTCAAGTTAGATTAACCAAGCTGTACCATTACGGGAATTCCATTGCTCCCATGGCAGTGGTGAACTTAACTGTACAGACCCGTCAGGCTGTGCAAAAGGAAGCATCGAATCTGCATGAGGTTTATTTGCTTTTCTCCGTGCCTTTGTTTGGAAATAAACTAAGAAGAAAAAAATAGATGACTCGTGAAGAGAACAGACAAATGCATATGGATTGACAACTGATAGAGGTAAATGATTTAATCATTCTGATTGCGGTAAAAATAAGGCAAATTTTAGTGAAAGGTGCAAGTATATATAAATATTAAAACTTTGTCTGACAAGCTATAAGGTTTGTCCACCTCCCATATTTTGACTTCAAGTTACTGTCTGAAGCCGACTACATTACCAGTGCCACATTCTAAGTTTTAAATTAGATTTAAATCTGACTGGAGATCTGAACTCTGTGGGTTCACTAGAAATATTCATTATCCAGCCTGGGGAAATTCTAGGTAAGATGTGTTTAATTCCAAAGTCCTGCGGGAGGGTAGACTGCCACCTTCTGAGTCAATAACTGGTGATATTAAAGTACAGTACACAGCATCCTGTTGTGAGTCATCCAGTCGATGCATTGTGCAGCCTTTGATAAAACTATGATCGTTAGATTTAGCCTGTGAATTCATATGACGACAGTTACTTTTCGCTTTTCATATAATCAGATATAATCAGCTGAATTTGGTGGTCGTCCCACGTGATCTCGAGTGTTGATTCCAAAAATCGGTGTGTAATTATTAATCCTGGGAACACGCAAGGTAGAACAAGTAATGGTTGGGCCAAACCAAAAACAGAGAATATCAACTCCTGAGTCATATGCCTGAGGGAGATGATGCCTGGGAGCCAAAGAAGGGTTGGAAAATCAACAGGCCTGTATGATTCGACAGACAGGTATTAAACCAAAACAGCTGATCAACAGACCCCCAATGAGATCAAACTGCAACTCAGAAGATCAAAAAACGATAATTCTAGGTACATTTGATATCATAATTGCAACCCATTGGACACAAAGGAAGCGGCGTCGGGCCCTAAAGTGTGACAGCGCCAACAGTGGAGAGAACATAGGGTAGATTCTGAGGTTATGGTCCGTGAGACAAGAAATGGTTGATCAATGTGAAAGCGAGAAAACTGCAGATTTATTAAACAATGAAACATGTCGGTGAGAAAGGCGGAAGTAGGATATCTAATGACAGCGATAGAAGTGCCACTGCAAAATGCTGAAGTTGTTAGCATGAAGACATTGAACCGAGGCCACTTTCTGCCTCTCAGATGGAAGTAAAATATCTCATGGCGCCATTTCGAAGAAATGCCGGATTGTTGTAGTCTGATGGTCCGAGCTTATTGGGCCAACTTATAAGCTTTTGTGCCTTACAGGAATGTTACTTGTGACGGATTCATTGTGATGCTGTGTTTCTCGATAAACTGATAAAGTCCTGTCATACTCAGTCTTATGTTTACTGAAGTGCGGACCTGTTTCTAGACACGGCTCCGGAAAAACTTGGAAAATATCCTCACCCCCTTGTTCCACATATTGATTTTGAGCAGTGATATTCCTGAGGGTCGGCGGGTGCCTCTCTTATTGGGATTTGTCTTCTTTAAGAATATCTGTAGGTTCTTCCTTATCAGCAAGATATCTATGCAACTTAATGAATTGTTGTTTTAAGAGGCAGTAAGTGTGTGAGGGCTACATATGTATTAATCAAGGTTATTGTTACGGTTAAGCTGTTATTACATGGTGACTAGAATCACATTTCAAAAGCTCATCTTACACAGTTGATATGTCGTAAATATCTTAAATATGTTGGTAAAAACTAGATTAAACTGGTTCTCCTGTAGCAGGGCTCAGCAAGCTCCTTTGTTTCAGGGCCTTTAAAACAGGCTTTGCAGTGCGATTTTGCACTGAGTGCGGTTTAACCAGAGTGCTGCGAGTTGGCTAAGTCAGGGAGTCTTAACTGTTTGCTAAAATCAAACTTTTATTTGTTTCACATTTACTGTTACTGTTTACTGTTTAAAATCTAAATTTTCCACTTTAAGCAGGGTTATAAAGGGATATAAAAGGCCTACAATTAAGAGCAGCTGGATCAGTTAATTATGGAAACTTGATTAAACTGGTTCTCCTGTAGCAGGGCTCAGCAAGCTCCTTTGTTTCAGGGCCTATAAAAACAGGCTTTGCAATGCGATTTTACACTAAGTGCGGTGCAAAGAGAGTGCTGCGAGTTGGGTAAGTCAGGGAGTTAGGTGAGGAGTGGTGGGAGGAGCTCTCTTGCTTTGCCTTTGTAACTTTTTACCCTGGAGGAATTGGTTCTTACTTTACACCAAGGAAAGAGTCCGGGAGCGGGAGCAGTCCAACAACAACTGCGAAAACGCTAATGTGACGTCATAACCAGGGAAGGAGCTGATTGGTAAATAGGACCTGATGAGTATTTCTACAGTCCAGTCGTTAAAGTAAAAGTAAGGTCTCCAGTTTAGAGTAAGTAGTGTTTAAAGGGAAGTAAGGTCCTTAGTGTATTTAATATTCTTTAATTTAAAGGAAGTAAAGGGAGTAAATTAAGGGTAGGACATGGCAGGGCAGCTCGGCAGCGTGGAGTGCTCCTCCTTTGCTATGTGAGCAGTCAGGGACACTTTCGGTGTCCAGGGCGAACACATTTGCAGGAAGTGTCTCCAGCTGCAGCTACGCGAAATCCGCGTTTTGGACCTCGAGCTGCGGCTGGAGTCACTGTGGAGCATCCGCAAAGTTGAGATCTTCATGGATAGCACGTTAAACGAGGTGGTCACACCACAAGTAAAGAGCGCACAGGCAGACAGGAAATGGGTGACCACCAGACAGAGTAATAGAACTAGGAAGTTAGTGCAAGGGTCCCCTTGGTCCATCTCTCTCTCCAACAGATTTTCCGTTTTGGATACTGCTGGGGGAGATGGTTTCTCAGGGAAATGCAGGAAGAGCCAAGTCCGTGGCACTATGAGTGGTTCAGCTGCACAGGAGGGGAGAAAAAAGAGTGGGACAGCAATAGTGATAGGGTATTCTATCGTAAGGGGAACAGATAGACGTTTCTGTGGCAGCAGACGTGACTCCAGGATGGTACATTGCCTCCCTGGTGCCAGGGTTAAGGACGTCATTGAACGGTTGCAGGGAATTTTGAAGGGGGAGGGCGAACAGTCAGAGGACGTGTTTTAAATTGGTACCAACGACATGGGTAGAAAGAGGGATGAGCTCCGGCAACAAGAATTTAGGGAGCTAGGTAGCAGATTAAAAAGCATAACCTCAAAGGTTGTAATCTCTGGATTACTCCCGGTGCCACGTGCTTATGAGTATAGGAATAGGAGGATAGAGCAGATGAATGCGTGGCTACAGAGTTGGGGCAGGAGGGAGGCGCTTTAGTTTCCTGGATCACTGGGTCTGCTTCTGTGGAAGGTGGGACCTGTACAAGTCGGACGGATTGCACCTGAACCGGAAAGGGACCAACGTCCTTGCGGGGAGGTTTGCTAGTACTGTTGGGGGGTGGGGGGAGGGGGTTTAAACTAACCTGGCAGGGGGTTGCGATACGGAGTGGAGCTATATTATGGGGTGATGCACAGCCAAATATAGAGGAAAAAGCAAGTCAGCCTGGAAGGCAGAGAAAATATGTAACGGCACAAGGGAGTATGGCAAGGCTGGATGGCATTTATTTTAATGCAATGAGTCTTGCGAGTAAGACAGATGAAATTAAGGTGTTGATGAACACATGGGAGTATGACATTGTTGCTATCACAGAGACATGGTTGAGGGAGGGAAAGGACTGTCAGCTCAATATTCCGGCGTATAGAATCTTCAGGCGAGACATAGGGGGATGTAAAAGCGGAGGCGTTGTCGCAATATTAATCAAGGAGTCAATTACTGCTGTAAGGAGGGATGATATCTTAGCAGGTTCCTCTAATGAGGCCATATGGGTAGAGCTTAAAAACAAAAAGGGTCAAGCACTTTGCTGGGAGTGTACTATAGGCCCCCAAACAGTCAGGGGGTGATAGAGGAACAGATGTGTAGGCAAATCTCAGAGAAGTGCAGAAATAATAGGGTAATAATAGTAGTGGATTTCAACTTCCCCAATATTAACTGGGATAGTCAGAGTGTGAAAGGCGTAGAGGGTGCAGAATTCTTAAATTGCATCCAGGAGAGTTTTTTGACCCAGCATGTAGAAAGTCCTACAAGAGAGGCGGCGGTAGTGGACCTAATTCTAGGGAATGTAGCCGGGCAAGTGGTAGAAGTGACAGTAGGAGAGCATTTTGGTGACAGGGACCATAATTCGGTGAGATTTAAGGTAGTCATGGAAAAGGACAAATATTGACTGGAAATAAAGTTTCTAAATTTGAGGAAGGCCGATTTTAATATGATAAGGCAGGATCTGGCCAAAGTGGAGAGGGATCAACTGCTTGTAGGAAAATCAACATCAGAGCAGTGGGAGTCTTTCAGAAAGGAAATATGTGAGAAGTCGCATGAAAAAACACTGGCGGGCAAAATAAAGGAAAATCTCAAGCTGTTTTAAACGTATATTATGGGCAAGAGGATAACCAGGTAAAGAGTAGGGCCCATTATGGACCAAAGTGGCAATTTGTGTGTAGAGCCGGAAGATGTAGGTGAGGTTGTAAATACATATTTTGCATCTGAGTTCACTATGGAGAAGGACGATGTAGGCATAGAAATCAGACAGGGGGATTGTGATATACTTGAACAAATTAGTATTGAGAGGGAGGAGTTATTAGCGGTTTTAGCGGGCTTTAAATGGGTAAATCCCCAGCCCCAAACGAGATGTATCCCAGGCTGTTTTATGAGGCAAGGGAGGAGATTGCAGGGGCTCTGACACAAATTTTCAGAACCTCTCTGACCACAGGACAGTTGCCACAGGACTTGAGAACAGCTAAAGTAGTACCATTATTCGAAAAGGGTAGTAGGGATAAACCAGGGAATTACAGGCCTTTGAGCCTCACATCAGTGGTAGGGAAATTATTGGAAAAAATTCTGAGGGACAGAATGAATCTCCACTTGGAGAGGTAAGGATAAATCAAGGATAGACAGCATGGCTTTGTCAGGGGGAGATCATGTCTAACCAATTATATTGAATTTTTCGAGGGGGTGAATAGGTTTGTGGATGAGGGTAGTGCAGTTGATGTAGTCTACATGGAATTCAGTAAGGCTTTTGACGAAGTCCCACATGGGAGCCTGGTCAAGAATGTATGAGCCCATGGGATCCAGGGCAATTTGGCAGATTGGATCCAAAATTGGCTTAGTGGCAGGAGGCAGAGGGTGATGGTCGAAGATTGTTTTTGTGACTGGAAGCCTGTGTCCAGTGGTGTACCGCAGGGATCGGTGCTGGGTCCTTTGCTGTTTGTAGTGTGCATTAATGATTTAGATATGAATGTAGGAGGTATGATCAGTAAGTTCGCAGATGACACGAAAATTGGTGGAGGGGTAAATAGCGAGGAGGGAAGCCTCAGGCTACAGGACGATATAGACGGGTGGGTTAGATGGGCAGAAGAGAGGCAAATTAAATTTAACCCTGAAAAGTGTGAGGTGATGCATTTTGGGAGGATTAACAAGGCAAGGGAATACACAATGAATGGTAGGACCCTAGGAAGGACAGAGGATCAGAGAGACCTTGGTGTGCATGTACATAGATCCCTGAAGGCAGCAGGACAGGTAGATAAGGTTGTTAAAATGCATATGAGATACTCGACTTCATAGCCGAGGCATAGAATATAAGAGCAGAGAGGTTATGATGGAGCTGTACAAAACGCTAGTTAGGCCACAGCTGAAATAATGTGTGCAGTTCTGGTCGCCTCACTATAGGAAGGATGTGATTGCATTGGAGAGGGTGCAGAGGAGATTCACCAGGATGTAACCTGTGCTGGAGCGCTTCAGCAATGAAGAGAGATTGGGCAGGCTGGGGTTGATTTCCTTAGAGCAGAGAAGGCTAAGGGGGGACCTGATTGAGGTGCACAAAATTATGAGGGGCATAGATAGGGTAGATAGAAAGGAACTTTTCGCTTAGTAGAGGCGTCAATAACCAGGGGGGCATAGTTTCAAGGTAAGGGGCAGGAGGTTTAGAGGGGATTTGAGGAAAAACTTTTTCACCTACAGGGTGTTTAGAATCTGGAACTCACTGCCTGAAAGGGTAGTAGAGGCAGGCTCCCTCACAACATTCAAGAAGCATTTAGATGAGCACTTGAAACGCCATAGCATACAAGGCTACGGACCAAGTGCTGGAAATGGGATTACAATAGATAGGGCTTGATGGCCGGCTTGGACACGATGGGCCGAATGGCCGCTGTCTGTGCTGTATAACCCTATGACTCTATGACTCTATGTCAGCAAAAGCGGCATTGGAAATTACCACATCACCATTGGATTAGCTAGGGAGCCATGATCTGGGCTCCCCGCTCCTGGCTGATATTTTGATGCATGTTGGTGCGGATTCAGATGGGCATCTTTCGAGATTTTATAAAATAATAGGCACTTTTTTAGCGTTATGATGTTTAATTTTCCATAGATAAGACACGCGACGAAAAACGAATTCAGTTGACTGTATCTCTAAGGGAGTCCCATGACATCTATAGTAGTGATGAACCGGAGCCTGTTGAAGGAATTCCCAAGTAGTAATCAGTTTTTAAATGCTTAATTATTGAATATGAACGAGCATATAAATGTGACTTTTTTATTTATTCAGTTAGGGGTTATAGGCGTCGCTGGCAAGGCCAGTATTTATTGCCTAACGTAATTACCCTTGAGACGGTGGTGGTGAGCCGACATCTTGAGCAGCTGCAATCTATGTGGTTAAAGTACACCCACATACTATTAGTTGGGGAGTTCCAGGGTTTTGAACCAGTGACGATGAAGGCACGGCGATATATTTCCAAGTTAGGATGCTGTGTGACTTGAAGGGGACCTTGGATGAGGCAGTGTTCCCTTTTGCCTGCTGTCCTTGTTCTTCTAGGTGGTAGAGGTCATGGGTCTGGGAGGTACTGCTGAAGAAGCCTTTGCGAGTGGCTGCAGAGTAGCTTGTAGATGGTATACACTGCATCCACTTTGCGCCATTGGTGGAGGCAGTGAATGATTAAGGTGCTGAATGGTGTGTCGATCAATCGAGCTGTTTTGTTCTGGGTGGTTTCGAGTTTCTTGAGTGTTGTTGGAGCTGCACTCACCCAGGCAAGTGGAGAGTATTCCATCACACTCCTGAGTTGCGCCTTATAGGTGATGGAAGTTCTCTGGCGAATCAGGAGGCGAGTCACTTGTCACAGAATACCCAGCCTCTGACCTGCTCTGACGTATGATTCCTGACAAAAGACCAGGTTCCCCGGCTGCAGCCCCGAATGTCTTTTTACAGCATCATTTATAGCATAAAATCTGTCAACCCGCCCACAGCATCATGACACAAACTTCAGCAAAGCATAGTCAGTAGTTGTTCTTCTCGTCTTCTTATCAATCGTTAGTCGGACAGTAAGTGGGCCGTAAGGATGATTACATTCCAAAGTCTTAAGATGTTCCTGTTTTTGCAAAGGCTTAACAGTTCAATAGCTTCTTCTCCACAGAACTGACAAGCTCTGTTTCCCTTATCTGTTAAAAGGCAGCAGGCAGCCTTTACATCTTCCAACCGGAGCAGTTTGTTTTGCATTCCAGCAGAAAGTCTCTGTTTCTGTCCAAAGCCTTCTTCATCTGTGAACAGTTTACGTACAAAGTTCCCACTGGAACCAACCTCTCACCCTCTCGAAGCATGCTGCTATATTAAATTTGGTCAGCTTTTAAGTTTGGTCAAGTTACAGCAAAATGTACAGCAAATGGCTTATTCTTACAGTCCACCCTCAAGTGGCTGCCCACCCGAATCAGGGGTCAAAGGCACTTACACTTTGTAGGGTTTGTATTCTTCCTTGTGTCTCCTGTTGACTCAAAAAGTTATCATTAGTAAATATAACACAATCATCAATTGAACAATGATCAACACATGGGAGATAATTCTTATCCAGGGATGGATCTGAAGACTTATACCGATATCCCATCAGGTTGAATACTCCCCGACCTTAAGGATTGCTTTATGCAGTTCCCAGTTTCTTTGGGCCAAATATAAAAGTGCTTTTGGGAATGACAAACGCGTTTCATCAAATCTACCAAGTGTTCTGGCAGAGGTGGAATGTCATAGCCGAATCGAGTCACGTACTGGTGCAATTGTTCTTTTAGCTCAGCTTCGAAAGCAATATCTACTTGTCTATGCGAATAAATGTTTAAGAAAACCCGCGCCTCAAGTCATATAGACTGGAAGGGGCTAAAATAAAAAGTTCCCGTCGCATTTGGACAAGTCAGGTTGTTACCATACCGGTATTCCCTGTGCACTGTAGTGACACAATATTCACCCCTCCCTCGATACGCAGATCGTACGGGAAAATGCTGCCCCGCAATCACTTTCATGGTGCAGTTCCATTCAATCTCATCCCAATCAAACCCGCACGCAGGGGCAGCTTGTTCTACCACCTCATAAGGGCAGATGAATGTGTCCCGGGCGTCAGCACACCCGTTAAGATGTGGGGCCATTCATGTGGTCCCATCCACTCTGCTCACGTACTGCGGGGTTTCGTCATACCTTATTAAGTGGTGTCCTTGACGTACTCTTATATTCTCCACGCGGAACAAAGGATTTGTGGTGGCCCTTTTGGGCAAAATGGGATAATATAATACCATCCCTAACAGGGTGATGTTGTTTTGTTCCAGCAAATGGCATTCATGTTTCACCGGGTATACCTGTCCCAACCCCCTGACTTTACACATATTCATGGTAAATTGGTAAGTGGACATTGCCCTCAGGTGTCGATCAGTCACCGACGAGGGTAGCTTCCCCTCAGCAATGCTGTGCAGGTTTTTACGGGCTTGTACCACTAACCAAGATCCATCTTTTTGTGCGGCCTCCGTTAAAATATTAATTTCTTCAGCATGAGATTCTAAATATTTAACCACATCCTGCAGATGAATCGTCATAATTTGTTCCTTTTTCAATTCCTTTTGTTCCAGAGCAATCATTTTATTCAAAATTTCCCCTCGATGATTTCTAACCGCTTTTACATATTGTTCGAAGCTGACCAAATCTAAGCTATTAACGAGGAAGATTCCAGTGTTACAAGCAGTTGCTACCTCATTTATCACAGTCCGTCACCTTCTGATATGGAGCCATTTAATCCCGTAACCGACATAATTTTCTTCAATGATCTCAGTACTCTATTCCCCAAAGTTATTCTTAAATCTATTACCCTCCTTTGGGCCCATGTGATATAACGGCTCTAATTCCGATTCCACCAGTGTTATGCTGGCGCTTTCTCTAAATCTTGCCATTAATTCCCTCATCAACCTCCCATATAACCGCGCTGTCCCAGTTCGGCAGTCCCACTTCAGTCAGATTCAATATCACTGGCACCACCTCGTGATACACATCATGGTACTACATCATCCGAGTTGGGCGTACCACTAGCCCATTTGTCGGTCCCGGGGTATGTTTAGGGCAATTGACCTGGGTTGTATTTTGTCCTTCCCGTGATTGTGTTTTATTCATAGGGAGGGGAATTTTCGGTCGAACTTTTAATTCTACTGCATGTATAACCGCACTTCCGTTACCACATCCCCTTACGTGATAAGTGCAACAAGGATGTGGGTGTATCTGCAGCCTGTCTCATTGAAGTCCTCATCTAAGTCCTCTGTTCCAGAACTATTGTGTGACCTCGCCCTCCAGCGAGATTGTTCCTATGCTATTATTTTCCCTCAAACATAGTTCTACGCACTTGTGTCCGCTACCTCACCACGTGCAGACCCCTCCTCTATCCCAGCCACTAAAATATGTGCAGAGCCAGTATCTGAGCTGCTGGCTGCGACTGTAAGATGGATTGATGTTTTCCGTTCATCTTCACTTTTTTCTTCCTTTTCCTCTACTGACTGGGCTTGTTCCAGTTCTTGGGTATCTTAAATGAAAAAGTGAGAAAGGTTGTGTTGTGGTGATGAGCGAGGAGAAAGTAACAAATGCATTCTTACACCCTCTGCAGCTTCTCAGTCAGAAGAGATTGTGGAATGAGGGAGATGCGGCATGTGAGATTAGGTATGCTGATACCATCATCATCAATTACTTCAGCCCCGCCAGTAGCCACGGCTTCAGCAACGCCCCTTCCCATGATGCCCTGCTCTGTCTCCTCCATGGGATTTTAAAACATGCAGGCGCTTGACCTCCACCAGCTCATTTCTGCTGCCTGCTGTTATGCACCAACTCCTCATGTAAGAAAGGGGAAAGCATGTCAATGAGTGTCGTGCAATATGTTTGGTTGAGGTGGCTGTCATAGTTGCATAGCTGACATTGTGTGCGAGCTTGAGTTGCGGGTGCGACGCTTGCAACAGTGTTAAAGGTGAGGTAAAGCATATGAATTGAATGGTGGAGTACTTATTGATCTACATTGTTGGTAGGTGCGTGATGGGGTTTAGTGAATTAAGAAGTGGATGAGGCTAGATTTGCGCTTCGTAAGGTGAGCCATTTGAAAAAGAACTCACTGACCTTGCAAACTCGTGTGAAATCGTTAAACTGTTTCCTGCACTGCATCCATGTTCTTGGAGCAACACTCCTGGTATTGCCCTCCGCCGCTATATCTTCTCACTGCCTACTGAGCATCTGTCTGGAGAACCTCCTGTGGATACAGGATAGCTCTTCTTATTTCCAACTGTTTCATCAAGACCAGTGCAGTGTCTGAAAACCTTGGTGCCCGCTCTTTAGCATGTTCTGCTAATGCTCAAACTATGAGCGCAAAGAATCAGTTTTCAAATGACTCCCAGCATTTCTTGCTGCCACAACGCATCTTCCGTTTAAGAGGTGCAGGCTGCCTTTAAGTAGCGCTCGCCAATGGCGATAATGCACCTCCTGCTCATGCGTCAATCCAATGAACAGCACGGGTGCGCTGGCTGCACGATGAACGTATGTAAAGCAGGAGGCAGCATGAATTTACCATGCTGCTGCTAGGCAATGAAAGGCTGCGGGTTAATGGTGTACCGCGATTCCCACGCCTATTTTGGGGGTTAGCCAATTGCTCCCCCAGCAGGTGTTTGAGGTGAAGTAAGTTCAGAGCTGACATGCATTTTGAGTCCTCTGGTAATGCCATGCCTGTGCTTATGTTTAGCCTGGGGTCAGTGTGCAGGCTCTGATGCAACGCTGCTACTGTTCTTCTATTGGGTGTGAAATTGGACATAGGTGGGGAGATAAAACAGGCCGAATCACATTTGTGGGGCATTATACGACACGCCTGATATTCAGGTCTATTATATAAAATGGAACGGAATATCAGTAGTGCCTATAACAGGAGACCGATGCGATAACATTGGTTTTGCTTCCCCGCCCTTGACCATTTGTCCCAATCAAAAGGTCTCAGCATATCGTTCAGCTTAGGTAAATCACATTATTCCCGAGTTGTGGTGACAAGGGTAATGACGGGCAACAATGCAGTTAGATTTTCAACTTACCTCTGCTGGGTAACATTTATTTTGTGGATTGCGGCCCATTGTAGAAACACCCAAATCATATTTCCAATGAAATCAATGGTGATGAAAATCAAACGGTTTCTACAATGCAGGTAATATCTGCAACTCCAGCTTCATGGCGTAATTTGAAAATCGAACACAATGTGATGTAACATGAGGCACCAAACTGTACTATTCAATTATTATTGCAACAGTTCATTAAAGGAATGCTTTTAATGCACTAGTATATGGATTGCTAAAAATGATATCTTATTGGGGAAACCCAGACATATATAAGTATACTTAAAAAAATATTGATTCCGTTGGATAATATTGAACTTCAAACTGATACAAGTGTTTACTATGATGCAAGTTTGGGAAAGGATAGATATAAGCTGTGTGTTTCCAGTAGTTGAGTGGCCAAGAATGAGGAGTCATCGATACAACATTAAACGTAACAGATTTGGAGCAAAGTGCAGCAGAAAGTTCTGGACATAATGGGTTGTCAGGCTGTGTAACTCACTTGCAGGGTTAGTGTTTGAGGCATAAACAGTGTCAACATTCAAGTCTAAATTGGACAGGTGGATGATGAAATATCGCACAATACTCATATGGTAGGTGTACAGTCTTAGTCCAGTAACAGACACGAATCGACATTTATAGAAAACTTGAAGGAGTTTGAAGTTTCCTTGGTTAAAGAGCAGATATGGAGCGACCCAATTGGATTGTCCAACACCATGAAGGCGATGAGCAAATTTATTCAAGCTAATTATTCTATGTGGTGAACATTTCAAATTTCACGTTACATATTGAAAGTTCGCAACTTGGGAGCAAAATATCAGGTCAGGCAGGAATTGTCACTGAAAGGATAAAACACCCGTGGCATAATTTGAAAGACTCGCCAATTGAACGGAATCGTTAGCAGTTTCAACAGATAACTACGCATGTTTCTGACGGAATGAGGAAGATCAGCGAAAACCTACAGATATGTTTCTGTAATTGATTTTATTAGTTTCTGCAAAAAATCTGTGTTTGATCCAATTCTATAAGGCCTGTCTTATACTACAGGCAGACGTTAATATTAACCCAATAGCAAAATACTGCTGATGCTGGAAATCTGAAACAACAACAGAAAATGCTGGAAAAGCTCAGCAGGTCTGGCAGTATTGTGGAGAGAGAAAGAGAGTTAACGTTTCAAGTCAATGACCCTTCCTATGGACTGGAAAAAGATCATGGAACGGATTTTTTTCTCCCCTTGTCCAATCTCTTCCCACCTACATTTGTGACTCTTCCGACGCTCTTCACCACTTTAACATTTTGCAACTTACTGGCCCCAACCGTCTCTTTTTCACTATGCAAGTCCAATCCCTCTACACCTCCACCTCCCACCAGGATGGCCTGAGGGCGCTCCGCTTCTTCTTATGAACAGAGGCCCAAACAATCCTCATCCACCACCACCCTCCTCTACGGGGCAGAACTTGTTCTCACACTGAACAACTTCTCCTTTGACTCCACTCACTTCCTCCAAGATAACGTTGTAGCTATGGGTAGGCGCATGGACCCTAGCTATGTCTGCCTTGTCGTGGGATATGTGGAACATTCTTTGTTACAGTCCTAATCAGGTCCCCTCCCTCACCTCTTTTTTCCGGTGCATTGATGACTGTATTGCTGCCGTTTCCTGCTCTCGACTGGAACTGGTAAATTTCATACACTTTGCTATCAATTTTCACCCTTCTCTGACCTTTACATAGTCCATCTCCGAGTCTACCCTTAGCTTCATTGACTTCTCTGTCTCCATTTCTGAGGATAGGCTATGACAAATATTCACTATAAGCCCACTGACTCTCACAGCTACCTGGGCTACACTTCCTCCCACCCCGAACCCAATAAGGACCCCATTTTATTGTCTCAGTTTCTCCGTCTCCACTGCATCTGTTCTGACGATGTCACCTTCCACACTAGTGCCTCCGATATGTCTTCCTTTTCCTCAACCGAGGGTTAGCCCTCTACCGTGGTTGACAGGGCCCTGGACCGTGTCCATTCCATTTCCCGCACTTCAGCTCTCACCCATTCCCTTCCCTCCTAGAAACACGATAACGTTCCCCTTGTCCTCACCTTTCACCCCACCAGCCTCCACCATTTCCTCCACCTCCAGTGTGATCCAACCAATAAACACACCTTCCCTTCACCTCCCTATTCAGCATTCCAAAGGGAATTCTCCCACTGCGGTACCCAGGTGCACTCATCTATCACCCCCAACACCCCGTCCCCTTCCTTCTGCAACTTCCCTTGCCATCACAGGAGATGCAACACCTGCCCTTTCACCTCCTCCCTTGCCACTGTTCAGGGCCCCAAACATTCCTTCCAGGTGAAACAGCGATTTGCTTGGGACGAAACGCAGATTGGGTCACCGCTTTGCGGAAAACCTCCGTTCAGTCCGTACACGTGACCCCGAGTTTCCGGTCGCCTGACACTGGAATTCTCCACTCCACTCCCACTCTGATCTCTCCATCCTCGGCCTCTTAAACTGTTCCAACGAAGCTCAACGTAAGCTCGATGAACAGCACCTCATCGTTCGATTAGGCACTTTACAACCTTCTGGACTCAACATCAGGTTCAACAATTTCAGCCTATAAACCCGGCTCCCGTGTTTTCTTTTCTCGCTCACATGGCAGCTGCTGATGATTCTGCCATTGTAATTTACACCTCATCAGAGTCATCTTTTTTTCTTAACTTGTCCCATTACCATCTCCATTTGCCTTGTCCCATCATCCCTTTTGTCTTTCAATCTCAGCTGCCTTCCATCCTATTACAGACCTTTCCTTTTTTTAATTCCTCCCCTCCTTCCTTTGCCTGCCACACTCTTGGTTAAATATCTGTTACTTTTTCCAGTTCTAATGAAGGGTCATCGACCTGAAACGTTAACTCTGCTTCTCTCTCTACGATGCTGACTGTACTGCTGAGTGTTTCCGCATTTCCTATTGTTGTTTAATATTAACCCAGTCATTTTTGATCTCATACAGTATGACATCTAATATAGAGACCAGATTGCTGCTCCCATTGCCTTCGGAGATTCTGTGTGTACAGGTGAAGTGAACAACTGATGTTAGGTTCGGACGGATATAATTGCATTTTAGTTCTGTGAAGTCATTTAACTTATTTGATTAAATTAGTAATTATAGACAAGGGATGCTTAATCACATTTTTCAATTCCTCTCTGAATTTACTCTGAGACACTGCATAAATAAACGTGTTTGTGCATGAACTCAAAGTGCTAAGCATATACCCGGAATGCTCCATAATGGTGAAAGAGTCGTTGTAATTTGATTTCGAAAATTGAACATCTGTAAATTGCACACATAAGAAAAATATGAAAATTATCATCCATAAAAGTATAAAATTGCCTGAGATGGCGAGCAGTAAAATGATGGATTTTCTTCGGTTTTCCATCTCTGAATCGTTGTAATTCTCACAATTGTTGTTGCCTTGGAGTCCTTGCCTCACTCTATTGGCCAGTACAATATGCCTGATGGTCAGGGCATTGAGCAGTAAAATCAAAACAAATGGTGCAAATGGAATTAAAATGGTTTCCAACCACAGAAGTGCTACCCATATGGGTGATGTATAGAAGCTTGATTTGACATAGCAGGACCATGGTACATTTTCAATTATCTGCAGTGGTTCAAATACAAAGTAGATTGGAACATTTTGTAAACAGCTTAAGGATTACACCACTGCTATAACCACAGCCGCAGTCCTTTCGGTGCAATATTTTGTTCGCTAACTTTGGCAACAAATAGCAACAAATCGATCAAAGGTGAAAGCCACAGTTAACCAAACAGAGCAATCAATGGAAACAAAATGCAGGGCGATATTGAGACTACAAATAGGAGTATAATTCAAGAATGTGTAAGGGAAATAAGCATCTTTAATCTCAGAGAAAATTACCCCAATTATCAGGATCAGTAGATCAGCCACTGCCATGGCCACCAGGTAACGCGTGATGCATTTGGAGAGACCGCACTTTCCACGGCAGAGAATCACAATCGTCACCAAATTAGCTGCAAAATGGAGGAAATGTCATTACCACCTCTCCTGATATAGAAAAGATGATCAGTCGACAGTGCTTTGTATGAAACTCCATGATTATTTTCTGTCGCTCCGCTGTCTGTTCCTATCTTTCTCCCACGCCATTAGGCAAGATTAGCAATTCTGACAGGATAAATTTATATATCGAAATACTCCACAAAATTTTTCTGTGAGTTACTTCAACAAAACATTTAATTTTGGATTGTGCCTTAACTTTGTAACACTAGAGCCGCTTACATCGCAGCAGTGGGTTAAGTGTTGGGAGTTACATGTGGTCGGAGCATGGACAGCGAGAAATTTTGGAGATATATCAGAGATGTGCCTGGTAAAACAATAAAATCACAGTTATAATTCGAAACTTGGTTGCTGCTATGCATCTGACATGGACATTTAGAAATGCATTGGAAATGTAGTTTTTCAATAACGTGGAATAACTATTAATGTAAACGGGAGGCTCTGAATAGAATGGCTGTGCTTTGCAAACAAGAGCTTGGGCGATAATGCGCACGATATTCACTTTCTTAGACCAATAGAGCCTAATATCAGGAGGGGCATCCCGTACGATACAGCCCAATAATTTCTACCCGCAGATAGTAGCGGCTATAGGATTAACCCCCTTAAATATTTCTCAGCTATTTATCCCAGAAATATTTCAAAGTGTTTATTTTAAGCCAAGTATAATTATTGTCCCGGCTTGACGACATGAAACTGGTCTTTGGCCTCCACCCTGAGCTGAATAATGTAAAATGCATTTGCTCTTGTATCAGGTCTCAATCCCTGTTAAGGGTGGATATTTAAGCTTGGGATAGTGGCGTTTACCAAAATGGAATTGAAAACTCCTGTGGCCATAATGACAACACATATAAATACCAAATCCCAATTTAACTATTCCCTGTTTTGGGCTTGATGTGCGACAGAGTATTACTATTTAATCCAGTTTTTATGAATAACAGTATTTTTTTAAATCTATCAACAGATGGATTAATGTCTATTATGAGTGGAACTAATTATCTCCTGGTTTATTACACGGGAGGAAACGACCAGTAATAAAGACAATGATTTCACTGTGAGCCCCTGGCAGATAATCTGAAGAACGGATGGCCTGCTGCCCGCCGCCCTTTCATCCCACAGCTGAAAGTGGAAATGTTCCCGAAGGAGCTGTGTCTCCAGCAACACTATTTCGTAGAATTTCTGGGCGGTACCTGCCGAACTCCTGTTGTACATTGAACCCTTTACAACATTTCTCCCGGATATCCAAGATTATCTATGGAAGTTTTGGTGGAACATCGGGAGAAGGACCACGGAAATTCTATTCCTATCACTCTATTTCTAACATGCAAATAAAACTTGGGGTAGATTGTAGTCTTAACCGCTTGGGCATTACTCACCGCCTGATTATGCAGGTAGAAATTGGTCTTGGGCCGTACCGGTAAACGGGAGCTATGGCATGGGCCGCCTGTTATACGCCTCGCTTGATAATCAGTTCCATTGCAGTCAATGGAACTGAACATCGGGCGTGGAGCGATGGGGCAGATACGATGTTCTAACCCTACACGTAGAAAGGAAAATCTAGCGGCTTTATCACGGGTAGTAACATAATCCACAGGATTGTTCTACTATTTGCAGTAATGGTCGACGATCTGCTATTTTGTTAGGTAAGCAATAACTTACAGAATATTTTCCATTTGGTGCCTCGCTCAGCTGATGCAGAACATCCCGGACGTAAAGATTAAAGTTTATCCCATAGTTTCTGGAGAATCACCAGATTCAGCAACTTGGCATTAGAATTAAAACACCACAGCATTGTTTGGACTCGCTTTATTTTCACTTGGCTCAAATTCATTTCTGTAGTCACAGCAATAACTGGCTCTAGTTTCATGCAACATATTCGGCCGGATTTTGCTCCGAGTGTCAGCAGTTACATAGAATTACATAGGATATACGGCCCAGAAACAGGCCATTCGGCCCAAACAGTCAATACCCGCATTTATGCTGCGCTGAGCCTGCTCCCGTCTTTCCTCATCTACCTCAATCAGCACAACCCTCTATTCTCTTCTCCCTCATATTATTGTCTAGCCTCCCCTTAAATGCATCTACACGATTCGCTTCAACCAAGTCCTGTGGTAGCGAGTTCCACATTCTCACCATTCTTTGGGTAAAGAAGTTTCTTATGATTTCCCTAAAAGTTTTCTTGATGACTATCTTTTATTGATGGCCTCTAGGAATGCTCATCCCCACAAGTGGAAACATTTTCTTTGTATCCACTCTATGAAAAGCTTTCATAATTTTAAATGCTCTATTAGGTCTCCCGTCAGCCTTTATTGTTCAAGAGAAAAGAGAACCAGCCTATTCATTCTTTCCTGATATGTAGACCCTCGCATTTCTGGTATCATCCTTGTAAATCCTCTCCGCACCCTCTCCATTGCCTCTTTACCGTTCTTATAATATGGCGATCAGAACTGTACGCAGTACTTAACTGTGGTCTAACCATGGTTTGATGCAGGTTTAGCACAACTTCCCTACGTTTCAATTCTATCCCTTTAGAAATAACCCCTAGTCGTTGCTTTGCTTTTTTATGGCCTTTCTACTCTGTGTCGCAACTTTTCGTGATTTGAGTATTTGTACTCCCAGTTCCCAGTGCTCCGCTACCCCAACCAGACTCGCACCCTCCAAGTAATAAGTGACAGCCCTATTTTTCCTACCAAAATTTAATAGATCACATTTCTCTGTGATGAACTGCATTTGACAATTATATGATCATTCTGGAAGTTTATTACTGTCCTCCAGTAATTTGTTGCAGTCCTCCACAGTATTGACTTTCCCCCACCCCCCAATTTGGTGTCATCCCCAAATTTAGAAACTGTGTTATTGATTCCAAAGTCTAAATCGTTCAGGTAAATTGTGAGTAACTGTGGTCCCAGCACTGATCATGTGGAACACCACTACCCACCTTCTGCCATTGTAAATAGCTACCCTTTACCCTTATTCTTTGTTTTCTGTCTTGAGACAAGCTAGCTTTCCATTGCGCTACTTGCCCCCTGAGTCCGCATTCTCTGAACTTGTTCATCAGTCTAGTATGTGGTACCTTATCGAAGGCCTTCTGAAATCTAGAAAAATTACCTCTACTGCATTACCATTGTCTACTCTGTCTGTTACCTCTTCAAAAATTCAATGACGTTGATCAAGCAAGACGTTCCCTTTTGAAAGCAATGCTGCCTGTTCCTTTTTATATTTTTACTTTCTAGGTATCCTTCTGGTTTCTCCTTTATTAGAGATTCCATTATTTTTCTTGCCACCGATGTTAAGCTGACTGGTGAATTTGAATGGTGATTCAGACAGCGAGATGCCGTTTTCGGAAAGCTCTTGAGGAGCTGAGCGCCTCGGCCAGCAACTTCAGGATATCTGTGTTTAACTGCGCATGTGCCGTCACCAATTGTGCTTTCCATTATGCGCGTAAATAACGGTGATCGCTTTTAGCCTCAGTATTATTTTACAATAAAATGTGGCCAATTTAATATATCGCACAGTTTCAGAATCTGCACGAATACGCTATAAGCACAAATTTCACGATTACTTGCCAGCAGGCAATGACCTTGCCCTGCATTAACACGTAGCGGCCACTTATTTATCAATTACATACAGCAACCTCACGTCATTCAATGTATTTGAATCTCCTGGCGAGCTACTATAATTGTGCCCCTTTTGGAGGAGCAGGGCATCACGGACAGCAACTTCCTGATTTCCTCGCTTAACTGCGCAGGTGCGGTCGCAGGAAGTTTTTGCCCGAGTTCACGGAGATAACGGTGAGCGCTGCTAATGTCACCGTTATTACTACCGCAAAATCCGGCCCAAGAGGAATATGGCAGAATCTTGCAGCATTTTGTTTTATTTCTTTGGTGACAGTAATCAATGTCCACAAAACAAGCACATCCAAACAGACAGATTATATTATTAGAGCGACTTAAGGAGCAGTGATACCGTGAAACAGTGTTACAGATGAATATTAACTGATTATAAGCGTCTTACCAGGAACGCCAATCACTGCAAGAATCGGGTAGTAAATGTTTTCTATCTGTATGATTACCGGCTGTCCCATTTTCGGAGAGAAGCGACCTTGTCTGTTCGTGTTGGGGACTCGCAGATCTTCTCTTTTCAAAACAAAGTCGTATTAATACCTGAGAGATACATCAAGCGACACAAGAGCATTACATAATGATTGCCATTAGTTACAGTCATTTGAATAAACTGATTAGGCCAAACCGGGTTGACTCCTATTAGCCAGGGAATAGGATACTTTGCAGTGATATTGCATATTGAAAGTGTAAGGAGTCCAGGATAGTAATCTCATCATATATTGCAAACAAAATATTTCGCAATCTCCACTGCTACAATCATGGTACAAGACTCTTTAAACTGTGTATATTTGTTTACAGGTTTATATAAGGACATTTGATGTATTAAATGCACACAGTTATTACATATAAATTATTATATATTAGCTGCATCTAGATCTTAGTTACATCAAGTTGCGTCTTTATCTGCTCTAATTTATATTAAATCTAATTTATATGCTGCGGGTTCCATGGTGCACGTGAGATCGAAGAAAATTCACAGATAAAAACAGAAAGTGATTCAGTCAGTTGTGTGCATCTGATCAGCTGAGAAGTTGAAATTTTCCATGTATTAACAGACCTTGCGCGGAGGTCAAAGAGGGCAGAACAATTAGAATCTTAGAATAACACAACACGTGGCTGTGCCGGCTCTTTGAAGGAGATTTCCAATAAGACCCACTTCCCTGCTCTATCCCCATAATCCTGCAAAATGTCCCCTTGAAGGATGCATCGAATTCACTTCTGAAAATTATAAATGAATACGATTCCACCACCCGTTTAGGCAGTGAATTCCAGATCATAACAACTCGCTGCGACGTTTATGCCTCCATGTCGCATCTGCCTGTTTTGCCAATTATCTTAAATCATTGTCATCTGGTTGCGGACCCTGCTGCCACTGGAAACAGTTTCAACTTATTTGCTCTAAGAAAACCTTCATGATTTTAACAGCTTTATCAAATCTCCCTTTCACTTCTCTGCTCTGAGGAGAACAAACCCATTTTCTTGCAACATCCACGTAACTGAAGTTTCTGATCCCTGAGAAACAATTTAATAAATCTCATCGGCACCATCTCTAAGGCCTTGACCTCTGTACTGAAGCGTGCTGCCCAGAGAAGGTGACAATACCTCAGCTAAGGCCTAACCAGTGTTTTATAAAGATACAGCATAACTTTCTTGCTTTTGTGCTCTGGGCCTATATTTAAAGAACCATGAAAATTTGTACCAAGTAGTTTATGTTGTCTCTCCTCATTCTTCCGACCAAAATGAATCACTTCACACTTCTCTGCGTTAAATTAAATCTGCTATTGGTTTACTTATTTCAAGAGGCTGTCTATGTCCTCCTAATGTACCTTACTATCCTCCTCACCGTTTACAACATTTTAGAGTTTGGTGTCGTCTGCAAACTTTGAAAGTATGACGTGTATATCCAAGTACAGCTCATTAATATATATTGAAACTTACAGTGGCCCCAACAGCGATCCATGGCCGATGCACAACTACCTCCAGTCTGAAAAACAACCGCTTACCCCAACTCTCTGCTTTATATCATTTAACCAATTGCGTATCTACGCAGCCACTTCCCTTCTCATCCCATCGGCTTCATTTTTGCTAATAAGTCTAATATTTGGTACTTGATCAAGAGCCTTTTAAAGTCTATATTCTCAACATTAACCAAGCGACCTTCATCCACCCACTTCATTAAATAATTCAATCATGTCAGTCAGACGTGCCGAGTGGATGATCCATCTCGGCCACTTCCTCACGTCCCCACCCTCACAAAAGCCAGTCTTCAGCAGCCAATTTGATTCACGCCTCGTGATATCAAGAAACAGCTGAGCGCACTGGATACAGCAAAGGCTATGGGCACCGAAAACATCCCGGCTGTTGTGCTGAAGACCTGTGCTCCAGAAGTAGGCGCTCTTCTAGCCATGCTGTTCCAGTACAGCTACAACACTGGCATCAATCCGGCAATGTGGAAAACAGCCCAGGTTTGTCCTGTCCACAAAAAGCAGGACTAATCCAATCCGGCCAATTACCGCCCCATCAGTCTGCTCTCAATCATCAGCAAAGTGATGGAAGGTGTCATTGACAGTGCTATCAAGCGGCACTTACTCACTAATAAAATGCTCACTGATGTCCAATTGGGTTCTGCCAGGACCATTCGGCTCCAAACCTCATTACAGCCTTGGCCAAAACATGGACAACGGAGCTGAATTCCAGAGGTGAGGTGAGAGTGACTGCCGCTGACAACAAGTCAGCATTTGAATGAGTGTGGTATCAGGGAGCCCTAGTAAAACTGAAGTCAATGGGGATCAGGGGGAAGATTCTCCACTCGCTGGAGTCATACCTAGCACAAAGGAAGATGGTTGTGGTGGTTTGTGGCCAATCATCAGAGCCCGAGAACATCGCTGCAGGAGTTCCTCAGGGCAGTGTCCTATGCCCAACCATCTTCAGCTGCTTCATTAATGACCTTCCCTCCAACATAAGGTCAGAACTGGAGATGCTCGCTGATGACTGCACAGTGTTCAGTGCCATTCGGATCTCCTCAGTTAATGAAGCAGTCCATGCGCGCATGCAACAAGATCTGGACGACATTCATCTTGGACTGATAAGTGGCAAGAACCATTCGCGCCACACAAGAGCCAGGTAATGACTATCTCCAACAAACGAGAGTCTAACCATCACCCCTTGACATTCAACGACATTACCATCGCATTTGTAAAGCCATCACTTCTACGAATTGTTCCTCGATTTTAACTTGCCCCATCTGATTGACAGCCTCGCTCCCACACTGTCTGATTGACAGCTCCACTCCCACACTGTCTGATTGACAGCACCGCTCCCTCACTGTCTGAATGACAGCCCCGCTCCCACACTGTCTGATTGACAGCACCGCTCCCACACTGTCTCATTGACAGCCCCGCTCACACACTGCCTGATTGACAGTCCCGTCGTCCTCACTCGCAGTCTGAGTGACAGCCTGGCTTCTTCAATCCAAACCTTCCCTCTGGAATCAGAGGAGAACTCCTGCTCTTTCTGGCACACAGGGAACCAATTTGTTAACAAAAAACATACATTTGTGGGCCTCTTCTGACCCTGACTGCTGTTCCCGGCAGGTTTGGCCTAGCGGGGAATCCATTACTGTTCCCCGCTAAGGCATCAGGTAAATAAAGCAAGTCGCCGGACCTGATCTGCATATTCCAAGAGGACCCTGTTGAGCTGGACCTTTAAAATTTCAGTCAGCCAGGTCTGGCTGGGAAGAGAATGGACATTTGGCTCACGGTCTAAAATGTCACCTGTGGGGAGCACTTACTGGGGAAACAACCTGGGCTGCTGGACACAGCAACACCAATACGGAATCAGCACAACAGCTTCCAGACACGTTGGCTGCATTGTAGAGAAGCAAGGGATTCATCAACATTAACCAGGTCAAGATGATAATTTCTTGGTGCAGGGGTATGATCTGAATTACAGTAATTGATGCTAACTAACTGAGTTTACAGACTGAGATTCTGATAAAATGATTAAATTATGAAAGCTCTTTATCTGTCGCTGGCCACTCTAAACAGCTCGTTAAGTAATTATTTGCTCAGTCTCGGGTTTGCAGGATGAGGCTGTCATGTAACAATTGGCACATGAGTTCATCGCCCATAACGGAAACATTATTAATCCTTAGTTAGAATTGTCTACGATAGTTTAAATGTTCAATGTGCCCGAGCATCGCTAACCTTTAGCATTTTTAGTGGCAGAGCATATGTGGGGTAAAGGCAAATCTTAATCCTGTCTCTATATATGAACAACAGACAGTTTAGAAACACAAGGGCAGATAATCTCTGACGCCCTCTGTCCATTTCACCATCCTGTCTGTGTCACGCTGAATTCTAAAACTATCCTAATCACTATCTATTACTTTGCCAACTTTAGTATCAGCTGCAAACTTTATAATGCCGGTCCGTACACCAGTGTCTCGGACGTTTACAGAAATTAACGGGCACAAAAGATTAATGGGCACAAAACTGAGACGCAAAGGAGAATAGAAAGGAGGAAAGTTCCTGCTAGGGTAATGTCAGGTATTTCAGTCACCCAGCAAATTAGTTGACAACCCATCAGCTCCACTCTGCAACTCAGCAGATTAGAAAACGACTATTCTAAGGTTACTCATTGTCATAAGTTCAGCAGATTGAACACAAAGCAAATAGCTTCCGATACTAAAAGGTGATAGACGAACAGTGGAGGGACCACTGGGCAGATTTTAGCTTGCTAACCCGATAGAAAACTACCATTGCGGATCGGCCACCCGTTGTAGAAACCGCCCGATTGTCAATTTGACATTAGCACAAAATGGACAATAACACACTGGCCGCCCGTTTTATATCCTGTCTTGTCCTTTGAATTCAATGAGGAAGGAATTTGGGTGGGTTATAAAATAGGCTGGCAATTTGTTCCAGCCTATTTTGCACTACTGCCGAAGGCCTAGTTAACCCCCGTATTCTCAATCTGCTGTTCTGACATGAAACACAGCAAAGTGCATTGGCCGATTTCTATAAACAGTGGGCCCAAATGTTACATTCAGGCAGGAATTTGAAAATCTATTCACATATCACCCCATCAGATCAAAAATTGTTGATCAGTGTGAAAGGGCTGCAAGCGGAAGATTTGTGAGACAGGGCTTTGTTCACCTTTGGGGAAGGGTGATCCGGTTCTCATTGGATGTTGTGACTTATTATTATTTGGAATAAAAATGTGAATAGTAGACCTGATTTAGAGTAATGTGAAAACTGGAGCTGCCAGCGCCATTGCAGCTTAATCTACTATTGGATCACAGTCTAAAATTTCACCTGTGGGGAGCCCTTACTGGGGAAACAACCTGGGCTGCTGACCCTTGGGGAACACCACTGCAAACCACCACCCAGTTGAACAACATTCATCCACCATGATTCTTTGCTTCCCGTCAATGAGCCACTGAGGTGTCTGTGTATACGTCTAAGTGTGTGTGTCTTTGTGTATACACATATCTGTATATGTATGTCTGTGCATGTGACTGCTGTGTGAGAATGTGTCTGTGTGTGTATGTATGTCTATGCATGTCTTTATGGGCTTATATATGTGTCGACATGTGTGCATGTGTGCGCCATGTATTGCTCTATGTGTGTGTGCCTATACATGTGCTTGTTTGGGTATGTATGTATGTACACGTGTTTGTGTTTGATAATGTGTGTGTAATGTATTTATGTGCGGATAGGTTGATTTGGCTATAATAAATTGACCCTTAGTGTTAGGGGGGGATTAAATATGTGGGGTTATGGGGATAGGATGGGATATGTTAGGGGGAATTAAATACGTGGGCTTACGGGGGTAGGGTGGGATATGTGTACTGTGGGGATTAAAGTAGGGACAGGGTGCTGGATTTGGATGATCAGCCATGATCGTATTGAATGGTGGAGCAGGCTCGACGGGCCGAATGGCCTACTCCTGCTCCTAGATTCTATGTTTCTATGTTTGTGTTCATGCATGTACAGTATGTGTGCATATATATTTATTGATGTGTGCTTAAACGTGTGTGCTTTTCTCTGTACATATATCTATGTGTAATGTATTTATCTGACTGTTTATGCGAATGTGTGTGCCGTGTGTGTATTTGTATCTAAGTATGTGTGTGTCTTTTTACGTGTATGTGAGTGTACATACGTCTATGTGTACATCGTGTGTGCATGTGTGTACGTGTGCGCGCTTGCTGCAGGAGGGATGTTGGAAGCTTTATACTGGGAGGCGAGAGGCTAAACAATGAAGGTATGAAGTATGGGAGATTAATTTTAGTCTTTTTTATACAACGCCTGCATTATGAAGCAAGGATAAGGTCCATTGGAGACAAATTATCTCTCCCCTCTCATAGTCCAACCATTCCTTCCCAACATCTAACTGCAGTTCGAATTGTCCCTGCATTCGATGTATAAATGACCCTGACTGGGAGGTGCTGGCAGCCATTGGTCATTTTCTGTGTGAGCGGCAGAGCCAGGCACGCCCCCTCAGTCTGATTGACAGGTTCGGCTCGCTCACTTCCTGCCCCGCTCCCTCACTGTCTGATTGACAGCCCCACTCCCACACTCTCTGATTGACAGCCTCGCTCCCACACTGTCTGATTGACAGCTCCACTCCCACACTGTCTGATTGACAGCCCCGCTCACACACTGTCTGATTGTCAGCACCGCTCCCTCACTGTCTGAATGACAGCCCCGCTCCCACACTGTCTGATTGACAGCACCGCTCCCACACTGTCTCATTGACAGCCCCGCTCACACACTGCCTGATTGACAGTCCCGTCGTCCTCACTCGCAGTCTGAGTGACAGCCTGGCTTCTTCAATCCTGATCGGGGCCATTTACTTTTCAGTAAAATTCCAAACTTCGTCCAAAATTCATTGCAAACCGGTTAAGAAATAAAAAATTTAAAGAACCTAAAAATCCAATGAAGGTAGACAGGATCCGAAATTGGATAAGTCTCCTGGTCCAGATGGAATGTATCCTAGGCTTTTTATAGAAGCAAAAGTACACCCAACAGAGGCATTGTTCACAATCTATCAATCCTCATTGGATAAAGCAGTAGTGCCAGAGGACTGAAGGGTCGGTAATGTTATACCACTATTCAAGAAAGGGGAGAGGGATGAATCAGATATTACATGCAAGTCAGCATAGTGGGGTAGTTATGGGAAAGCATCAACGCGGTTCAAATTTACTTTCATTTGGATAGACATAGGCTACTCAAGGAGAACCCGAATGCATTTGTTAAAGGTAAATCGTGTCTGATTAATTTGATTGAATGTGTTAATTAGATATCGGAGAAGGATGTTCAACCTAGTGTAGCAGATGTTCTATATATGGACGGCCAGAAATCGATGAAAAAAAGTGCCACACAGGAGGCTTCTTGAGAAAAGCTTAGCCCACAGAATTAAGGGGAACGTAGTGGGATAGATGAGAAATTGGCTCAGTGACGGGAAACAAAGGATAGTGGTGGATGAATATTGTTCAACTGGATGGTGGTTTGCAGTGGTCTTCCCCAATGGTCAGTTTTGTGTCAATTCATCTTTAAAATTTTATAAACTTCCGAGACAAGGGTGTACGTACTAGCATTATAAAGTTTGCAGCTGATACGAAAATTGGCAAAGTAGTAGATAGTGATGAGGATAGCTGTAGAATTCAGAGTGACACAGACAGGATGGTGAAATGGGCAGAGGGTGTTCAGAGATTTTCTTCCCTTGCGTTTCCAAACTGTTTGTTGTTCATATATAGAGACAAGATTAAGATTTGCCTTTAGCCCACATATGCTCTACCACTAAAAATGCTGAGAGTTAGCGATGCTGGGATAGCTTGACCATTTAATTCATCGTAGAAAATTCTAACTAAGGATAAATAATGTTTCCGTTTTCGGCGATGAACTCATGTGCCCACATGACAGCCCCATCCTGCAAACCAGAGACAGATCAAATAATTGCTTAACGAGTTGTTTATAGTGGCCAGCGACAGATAAAGAGCTTTCATAATTAAATAATTTGATCAGAATCTCAGACTGTAAACTCAGTTAGTTAGCTTCAATTACTGTAATTCAGTTCATACCCCGGCACCAGGAAATTCTCATCTTGACCTTGTTAATGTTGATGAATCCTTTGCTTCTCTACAATGCAGCCAAAGTGTCTGGAAGCTGTTGTGCTGATTCCTTATTGGTGTTGCTGTGTCCAGCAGCCCAGGTTGTTTCCCCAGTAAGTGCTCCCCACAGGTGACATTTTAGACCGTGAGCCAATAGTAGATTAAGCTGCAATGGCGCTGGCAGCTCCAATTTTCACATTCCTCTAAATCAGGTATTCTATTCACATTTTGCTTCCAAATACTAATAAGTCACAACATCCATCGAGAAACGGATCACCCTTCCCCAGAGGTGAATGAAGCCCTATCACACAAATCTTACAGCTCTTTCACACTGATCAACAATTTGTGATCTGACGGGGTGATACCGGAATAGATCTTTAAATTCCTACCTGGATGTTACATTTGGGCCCGCTTTTTATAGAAATCTCCCAATATTCTTTGCTGTGTTTTTTGACAGGACATCAGGTTGAGAATACAGGGGTTAACTTGGCCTTCGGCAGTACTCCAAAATGGTCGATAAAAAATTGCCTGCCTATTTTAAAACCCACCGAATATCCTTCTCCATTGAAGTCAAAGGACAAGACAGGGGATAAAACCGACTCCCAATGTGTTATTGTCCATTTTGTGCTAATGTCAAATTGACATTCGGGCGGTTTCTACAATGGGTGGCAGATCCGCAATGGTAGTTTTCTATCGGGTTGGCAAGCTAAAATCTGCCCAGTGATCCCTCCACTGTTCGCCTATCAACTTTTAGTACAATTAGCTGTTTGCTTTGTGTTCCATCTGCTGAACTTATGAAAAGAGTAACCTTAGAATAGGCGTTTTCTGATCTGCTGAGACGCAGTGTGAAGCTGATGGGTTGTCAACTAATCTGCTGGGTTACTGAAATACCTGCCATTGCCCGAGCAGGAACTCTCCTCCTTTCTATTCCTCCTTTGCGTCTCAGGCATTTGTAAAGCCATCACTTCATCGAATTGTTCCTCGATTTTAGCACGCCCCATCTGGCAGAAAGCAGGCGAGGTGATGGGGAGATAAAATGGCGCTGCCCAAATGCCATTCTCTTCCCAGCCAGACCTGGCTGACTGAAATTTTCAAGGTCCAGTTCAACAGGGTCGTCTTGGAATATGCAGATCCGGACCTGCGACCTGCTTTATTTACTTGATGCCTTATCGGGGAACAGAAATGGCGTCCCCGCCATGCCAAACCTGCCGGCAACAGCAGTCAGGGCCAGAAGAGGCCCACAAATGTCTGTTGTTTTGTTAAAAAAATCGGTTCCTTGTGGGCCAGAAAGAGCAGGAGTTTTCCTCTGAGCACCAGAAGGAAGGCTTGGATTTCACCTGCCCTTCGCTTCCGCCTCCCCTTACAGCGCTTTCGCTGCCTGATTCCATCCATCCTCTTACCTTTTGCTGGGGCAGTTTCCCTGGTACTCGATGGCAGCCTCCTACAGCCCGATTTCGGGAAGTCCACGACTGACATGCTGATGTGGCGCTGCAGTTACAATAGACCGAACCTGTTTGCTGCCATTCCCCGAACAAAAGGAATTCGCCTGCGAGTTAAAATCGGAGGAGTTGCGCTGTTCCGCTTCTGCTCTGACCCAACCATTACTTGTTCTATTTATTCTCTATTTTGTGTATCCAGGATGAACAATTCGGCACTGATTTTGTGAGTAACGCTGGAGATCACGTGGGACGTTCAGTACATTCCTCTGAATTTGACGAAAACTGAAAAGGACCATTTTGTCAGATCAGGCTAAATCAGGTTTCAATTACAGGCTGAATAATACATTGCAACCGTAAGATACAGTAATGTACAAAGTAATGTAATTTAAAATTTTAAAATATGGTAATTCAGAAGGGGATAACCCCCACCGCCACCCACTCACAAGACGTATAATTTCTTACAGTTTGATAACGAACAGCACTTTTGGTTGAAAACATTTATTTAATCGACTTTTACCATGCGAGGTAGGTAGATATTAAATGGTTGAGCATTGTACGGAGTTCAGATCTCCAGAGGAAACGTTGTAATGTCACTGGGCACAGATCCAGAGGCCCGTACTAATGATCCAGAGACTGGAGTTCGAATCCCAATACGGCAGCTGGGGAATTTAAATGCAGTTAATTAAATAAATCCGGAATAAAAAGCCAGTATCAGTAATGGTAACCATGAAACTATCGGATTGTCGTAAAAACCTATCTGGTTCACTAATGTCCTTTAGGGAAGGAAATCTGCCGTCCTTACCTGGTCTGGCCTATATGTGACTCCACACCCACAGCAATGTGGTTGACACTTAACTGCCTTCTGAAATGGCCTAGCAAGTCACTCAGTTGTACCTAACCGCTACGAAACATAATAAGAATGAACCCGGACGGAGCAACCGGCATCGACCTCGACACCGGCAACGGACACGGCAATGGCACACACAGCCCAGTCAACCCTGCAAAGTCCTACTCACCAACATCTGGGGACTTGTGCCAAAATTGGGAGAGCTGTCCCACAGACTATTGAAGCAACAGCCTGACATAGTCGTAATCACAAAATCATACCTTTCCACCAGTGTCCCAAAATCCTCCTTCACCATCCCTGGGTCTGTCCTGCCGGTGGGACAGGACAGACCCACCAGGGGTGGCGGCACAGTAGTATACAGTCGGGAAGGAGTAGCCCTGGGAGTGCTCAACATTGACTCCGGACACATGAAGTCTCATTGATTCAGGTCAAGCATGGGCAAGGAAACCTCCTACTGATTACCACCTACCGCACTTCCTCAGCTGATGAATCAGTACACCTCCATGTTGAACACCATTTGGAAGAAGCACTGAGAGTAACAAGTGCACAGAATGTAATCTGGGTGGGGGACTTCAATGTCTATCACCAAGAGTGGCTCAGTAGAACCACTACTGACCGAGCTAGCAGAGTCCTGAAGGAAATAACTGCGAGTCTGGGCCTGCGACAGGTGGTGAGAGAACCAACACGAGGGAAAAACCTACCTGACCTCGTCCTCACAATCTACCTGTCGCACATGCATCTGGCCATGACAGCATTGGTAGCAGTGACCACCGCACAGTCATTGAGGAAACGAAGTCCTGTCTTCACACTGTGGACAGCCTCCATCGTGTTGTGTGGCACTACCACCGGGCTAAATGGGATACATTCAGAACAGATCTAGCTGCTAAAACTGGGCATCCATGAGGCGCTGTGGGCCATCAGCAGCAGCAGAATGTTATTCCACCACAATCTGTAACTTCATGGCTCGGCATATCCCTCACTCTACCACTACCACCAAGCCAAGGGCCAACCCTGGTTCAATAAGGAGTGTAGAAGAGCATGCTGTGTGCAGCACCAGGCATACCTAAAAATGAGGTGCCAACCTGGGGAAGCTGCAACACAGGATTACATGCAAGTAAAAAGCGGAAGCAGCATGCTATAGACAGGGCTAAGCGATCCCACAATCAATGGATAAGATCAAAGCTCTGCAGTCCTGCCACATCCAGTCGTGATTGGTGGTGGACCATTAAACAACTAACGGAAGGAGGAGGACGCTCCATGAATATCCCTATCCTCAATGATGGTGGAGCCCAACACGTGAGTGCAAAAGACAAGGCTGAAGCGTTTGCAAACATCTTCAGCCAGAGATACCGAGTGGATGATCCATATCGGCCTCCTCCTGAGGTCCCACCATCACAGAAGCCAGTCTTCAGCCAATTCGATTCACTTCAGGTCATATCAAGAAACGGCTTAGCGCACTGGATACAGCAAAGTCTATGGGCCCCGACAACATCCCGGCTACCGTGCTGAAGACCTGTGCTCCAGAACTAGCCGGGCCTCTAGCCAAGCTATTCAAGTGCACCTACAACACTGGCATCTATCCGACAATGTAGAAAACTGCCCAGGTATGTCCTGTCCACAAAAAGGAGGGCAAATCCAACCCGACCAATTCCCGCCCCATCAGTCTACTCTCAATCATCAGCAAAGTGATGGAAGGTGTCATCGAAAGTGCTATCAAGCTGCACTTGCTCACAAATAACCTGCTCACTGATGCCCAGTTTGGGTTCGCCAAGAGCACTCGGCTCCCGACCTCATTACAGCCTTGGTCCAAACATGGACAAAGGAGCGATATCCCAGCGGTGAGGTGAGAGTGACTGCCCTTGTGATCAAGGCAGCATTTGTCCGATTGTGGCATCAAGGAGACCTCGTAAAACTGAAATCAATGGGTGGGGGGGGGGCGGAATTCTCCACTCGTTGGAGTCATACCTAGCAAAAAGGAAGATGGCTGTGGTGCTTGCTGGTCAATGATCACAGCCCCAGGACACCGCTGCAAGTGTTCCTCAGGGCAGTGTCCTAGGCCCAACCATCTTCAGCTGCTTCATCAATGACCTTCCCTTCAACATTAGGTCAGAAATGGGGATGTTCGCATTATGACTGCACAGTGTTCAGCGCCATTCATAACTCCTCGGATAAAGAAGCAGTCCATGCCCGCCTGCAACAAGACCTGGATGACATTCAGGCTTGTGCGGATAAGTGGCAGGTAACATTCACGCCACAGAAGTTCCAGGCAATGACTATCTCCAACAAGCGGGCATCTAACCACCTTCCCTTGAAATTAAATGGAATTACCATCACCGAATCCCCCAATATCTACATCCTGGGGGTCACCATTCACCAGAAACTTAACTAGACCAGCCACATAAATACGGTGGCAACAAGAGCCAGTCAAAGGCAAGGTATTCTGCGGCGAGTGTCACACCTCCTGACTCCTCAAAGACTTTCCAACATCTCCAAGGCACAAGTAAGGAGTGTGATGGAATATTCTCCACTTGCCTGGATAACGGCACTTCAACAACACTCAAGAAGCTCGACTTCATCCAGGACAAAGCAGCCCGTTTGATTGGCACCCCATCCACCACCTTAAATATTCACTCCTTCCACCACCGGCATACCGTGGCTGCAGTGTGTACCATCTACAAGATGCACTGCAGCAACTCGCCAAGGCTTCTTCTGCAGCACCTCCCAAACACGGGACCTCTTGCACCTAGAAGGACAAGGGCAACAGGTGCAGGGGAACACCACCACCTCCAAGTTCGCCTCCAAGTCACACACCATCCTGCCTTAGAAGTTTTTAGCCGACCCTTCTTCGTCGCTGGGAAAAATCCTGGAAATCCCTCCCTAACAGCATTGTGGGAGTACCTTCACCACACGGACTACAGCGGTTCAAGAAGGTGGCTCACCACCACCTTCTCAAGGGCAACTAAGGATGGGCAATAAATGCTGACCTTGCCAGCGACGCCCACATTTCATTTAAAAAACGAATTAAAAAGAGACAAAACTGAACACAAGTAAAGCCAAAGACCTGATATGTGTAGTGGAATATTATCAAGATACAGTGCTGACCTTGAATTTAACAAAGTGGAGGTCGACAGCCGGCTGGGCCTGAGAAACAATGGCCCGAAAATTAGACCTAATACGCGAGAGTATGCACTGTGTACTCTCGCGTATTAGGTCCCGAATTGCCGGTTTCCTGCATGCACTGCGCATGCACGGGAAACCGGCACTTCGTGTATTGCAAAGGGGGCGGCTGCTAAGTGATCCGCGTGCGCACTACAGGTTGTGCGCACGCAATGCACTTAGTTTTTTTTCAGGATTGAACGCGCAGGTAAGTGGTGAAGATTTTACACATAAAGAAAGCAGGCGTAGGACACCCTTTTAACAAGGTAAGTAGTTAATTAAGTGTTATTTAATTTTTTTTTCAACAGGTTTATCTTTTTTAGAGACTTTAAAGAAAGGTAAGTTTATTTTTATAACTTTTAAAAAGATTTTAAATTTTTTCAAAAATGTAATTTTTTGTTTAAAGTGGTTAATTTATTTAACTATAGGTATTTTATTAATGTGATGGCTTTTTTAAATTTAATTGAGGTTTAGCTGTTCTTTTGGGGGCTTGTAGTATTCATAGCTTTGACAGCTCTTGCTGTCAAAACTATGAATGAAAGATGGTGTGCTGCCATTGGCTCTAACTGAATCACGTGATCCCAGAGCTCGCACGAACTAATTGCGTCTCTGGCACACGCAAGCACTGCACGGTTGCAACAGGGAGAGGCCCTGAAACTAAAGTTCGTGTGGGCCCTGAGCAAAAAGGTAGGCGCGGAGTGCAATATCGCGGGGAATCCTTACCCCCGCGGGAACCATCGATGTTTAATTTCTGGGCAATTAAATGTTTGAATGTTTATACACACCGGCTCCTTCCATTAAAAGGTGCCTCACTTGTGCTGCAATCACAGAGATTTAATCAACTGAACTTCAATAAATGTGAATTAACCTTCCAATAAGGATGTCCTCTTCAGCACACAACTAGTTTTCTATCTGCTTACTTTATTTCCAAGAAAAGGCACGGATAATTACAAAGAAAGTTCATGCAGATTAGATATTTATTTTTACACTGACTGCCAGGTCTGCAGAGTTAACGGCCCCACTGCCACGGGAACAATGGAATGCTCATATTAAAATCTCATGATTAAGGACGGCCAACCGTTTTCGACAATATGTGCAAATGACATTGTTGCAGACAAAGAGCCCATGTAGTCAAAGGCCACTAAAAACAATGCTGGTCCGATTAGGGACCAAAAGGGCAATCTATTTGTGGAGGCAGAGAGCACGGCTGAGGCAGTAAATTAGTAGTTTACAGCTGTTTTCAGTGAAGAAGAGGATGCCGCCAATGTCACAGTAAAGAAGGAGGCAGTAGAGAAATTGGATAGGATAAAAATAACGAGGAGCTAATTAAAAGCTGGCAACGGTCAAACTACAAGGGTCACGCGGTCCGGACGGGATGTAACGAGGTTGCTGAGGGAAGAAAGGGTGACAATTCGGAGGCTCTGGCTATAACCTTCCTGTCATACTTATATATGGAACTGGTGCCAGAGTACTGGTAGATTGCAAATGTTACTCTCCTGCTCAAAAAAGCGGAGCGGAATAAACCTAGCAACTACAGGCAAATCGTGTTTATTTTATATATTCGTTTATGGGATTTGGCCGTTGCTGGCAAGGACAGCATTTATTGCCCATCCCTAATTGCCCTTGAGAGGTGGTGGTGAGACGCCTAATTTAACCACTGCAGTCCGTGTGTTGAAGGTACTCACACAGTGCTGTTCGGGAGGGAGTTCCAGGATTTTAACCTAGCGACAATGGAGGAAAGGTGATATACTTCCAAGTCAGGATATTAGGGAGTTGGAGGGGAAATTGGACGTGGTGGTGTTCGCATGCGACTGCTGCCATTGTCCTTCTAGGTTGTAGAGGTCACGGGTTTGGGAGTGCTGCCAAAGAAGCGAGTTGCTGCAGTGCATCTTGTAGATGAGACACACTGCAGCCACGGTACGCCGGTGGTGGAAGGACTGAATGTTTAAGTAGGCGGATGGGGTGTCTATCAAGCGGGCTGCTTTGTCCTGGATGGTGTCGAGCTTCTTGAGTGTTGTTTGAGCTGCACTCATCCAGGCAAGTGGAGTGTACTCCATCACACTCCTTGCTTGTGCATTGTAGATTGTGCAACGGCTTTGCGGAGTCAGGAGATGAGACACTCGCCGCAGACTTCCTCGCCTCTGACCTGCTCCTTTTGCCAAATATTTATGTGGCTGGTTCAGCTAAATTTCTGGTCAATGATGACCCCCAGGATTTTGATGGTGTGGGATTCGGCGATGGTAATGCCGTTGAATGTCAAGGGGCGATGGTTAGACTCTCGCTTGTTGGAGTTAGTCATTACCTGGCACTTGTGTGGCGCGAATGTTACCATCCACATATAAGCACAAGCCTGAAAGTCGTGCAGGTCTTCTTGCATGCGGGCATGGACTGCTTCATTATCTGAGGAGTTCCTAATGGTACTGATCACTGTGCAGTCATCAGCGAACATCCCCAGTTCTGACCTTATGTTCGAGGGAAGATCATTGATGAAGCAGGTGAAGATGTTTGGACCTAGGACACTGCCCTGAGGAACTCCTGCAGCGATCTCCCGGGGCTGTGATGATTAACCAGCAACCACCACTACCATCTTCCTTTTTCCTTCGTATGACTCCAGCGAGTGGAGAATTCCCCACCCCCCACCTCCGATTCCCATTGACTTCAGTTTTACTCGGTCTCCTTGATGCCACATTCGGTCAAATGCTGCCTTGATGTCAAGGGCAGTCACTCTAACCTCACCTCTGAAATTCAGCTCCTTTGTCCATGTTTGGAACAAGGCTGGAATTAGGTCTGTAGCCGAGTGGTCCTGGCAAAATCCAATTAGACATCAGTGAGCAGGTTATCAGTGAGCTAGTGGCGCTTGAAGGCACTGTCGACGAAACCTTCCATCACTTTGCTGATGATTCAGCGTAGACTAATGGGGCAGTAATTGGCCAGAGTAGATTTGTCCTGCTTTTTGTGGACAGGACATACCTGGGCATTTTTCCAGATTGCCGGATAGATGCCAGTGTTGTAGCTGTACTGGAACAGCTTGGCTAGAGACGTGGCTAGTTCTGGAGCACAAATCTTCAGCACGACAGCTGGGATGTTGTCGGGTCCCATTGCCTTTGCTGTATCCAGTTTGCTCAGCTTTTTCTTGATATCACGTGGAGTGAATCGAATTGGCTGTTGAAGACTGGCTTTTGTGAGGGTGGGAACATCAGGAGCTGGCCGATATGAATCATCCAGTCGGCACTTCTGGCTGACTTGTTTGAATTCTTTAATGAAGTGGGTGGATGAAGGCAGCATGATTGATGATGTGCATATAGACTGTAAAAGGCTTTTGATCAAGTACCACATATTAGACTTACATAGATACATAGATACATAGAACAGTACAGCACAGTACAGGCCCTTCGGCCCTCGATGTTGTGCCGAGCATTGTCCGAGACCAAGATCAAGCTATCACACTCCCTATCACTCTGGTGTGCTCCATGTGCTTATCCAATAACCGCTTGAAAGTTCCTAAAGTGTCCGACTCCACTATCACAGCAGGCAGTCCATTCCACACCCCAACCACTCTCTGAGTAAATAATCTACCTCAGACATCCCTTCTATATCTCCCCCCATGCACCTTATAGTTATGCCCCCTTGTAACAGCTGCCTCTACCCGAGGAAATAGTCTCTGAACATCCACTCTATCTATCCCCCTCATCATCTTATAAACCTCTATTAAGTCGCCTCTCATCCTCCTCCGCTCTAAAGAGAAAAGCCCTAGCTCCCTCAATCTTTCCTCATAAGACCTCCACCCCAAACCAGGCAGCATCCTGGTAAATCTCCTTTGCACTCTTTCCAATGCTTCCACGTCCTTCCTATAGTGAGGTGACCAGAACTGCACACAATATTCCAAATGTGGTCTCACCAAGGTCCTGTACGGTTGCAGCATAACCTCACGGCTCTTAAACTCAAACCCTCTGTTAATAAACGCCAACACACCATAGGCCTTCTTTACTGCTCTATCCACTTGAGTGGGAACCTTCAGAGATCTGTGGATATGAACCCCCAGATCCCTCTGCTCCTCCACGTTCCTCAGAACCCTGCCGTTGACCCTGTAATCCTTATTCAAATTTGCCCTACCAAAATGAATCACCACGCACTTATCAGGGTTAAATTCCATCTGCCATTTTTCGGCCCAGCTCTGCATCCTATCAATGTCTCTTTGCAGCCTACAACTGCCCTCCACCTCATCCATTACTCCACCAATCTTGGTGTCATCAGCAAATTTACTGATCCACCCTTCAGTCCCCTCATCCAAGTCATTGATAAAAATCACAAACAGCAGAGGACCCAGCACCGACCCCTGTGGCACACCGCTGGTAACTGGTCTTCAGTCCGAAAATGTTCCATCCACCACCACCCTCTGCCTTCTATGAGATAGCCAGTTACTTATCCAATCGGCCAAATTTCCCTCTATCCCACAACTCCTTACTTTCTTCATGAGACGACCATGGGGAACCTTATCAAACGCCTTACTAAAATCCATGTATACGACATCAACTGCTCTACCTTCATCTACACACTTAGTTACCTCCTCAAAGAATTCAATCAAATTTGTTAGGCAAGACTTACCCTTCACGAATCCGTGTTGACTATCCCTGATTAAGTTGCCCCTTTCCAAATGGTCATAAATCCTATCCCTCAGGACCTTTTCCATTATCTTACCAACCACCGAAGTAAGACTAACCGGCCTATAATTACCAGGGTCATTCCTATTTCCTTTCTTGAAGAGAGGAACAACATTCGCCACTCTCCAGTCCTCTGGCACCATTCCCGTGGACAGTGAGGACCCAAAGATCAAAGCCAGAGGCTCTGCAATCTCCTCCCTTGCCTCCCAAAGAATCCTAGGATATATCCCATCTGGCCCAGGGGACTTATCGACCCTCAGGTTCTTCAAAATTGCTAAAACATCTTCCCTCAGAACATCTACCACCTCCAGCCTATCCACCTTTATCACACTCTCATCCTCAAGAACATGGCCCCTCTCCTCGGTGAACACTGACGAAAAGTATTCATTCATCACCTCTCCTATCTCTTCTGACTCCATGCACAAGTTCCCACTACTGTCCTTGACCGGCCCTACCCTCACCCTGGTCATTCTTTTATTTCTCACATAAGAGTAAAAAGCCTTGGGGTTTTTCTTGATCCGACCCGCCAAGGACTTCTCATGCCCCCTCCTAGCTCTCCTAAGCTCTTTTTTTAGCTCATTCCTTGCTACCTTGTACCCCTCAATCGACCCAACTGAACCTTGTTTTCTCATCCTTACATACGCTTCCTTTTTCCTCTTGACTAGACATTCAACCTCTTTTGTGAACCATGGTTCTCTCACTCGGCCATTTCCTCCCTGCCTGACAGGGACATACCTATCAAGGACACGCAGTAATTGCTCCATGAAAAAGCTCCACTTTTCGTTTGTGCCTTTCCCTGATAGTTTCTGTTCCCATCTTATACTCCCTAATTCTTGCCTAATCGCATCATAATTACCCCTCCCCCAATTATAAACCCTGCCCTGCCGTATGGCCCTATCCCTCTCCATTGCAATAGTGAAAGTTACCGAATTGTGGTCACTATCTCCAAAGTGCTCTCCCACATACAAATCAAACACTTGGCCCGGTTCATTACCCAGTACCAAATCCAACGTGGCCCCACCTCTTGTCGGCCTATCCACATATTGTGTCAGGAAACCCTCCTGCACACACTGTGCAAAAACTATCCCATCCGAACTGTTTGACCTATAAAGGTTCCAATCAATATTTGGAAAGTTGAAGTCACCCATGACAACTACTCTGTGACCTCCACACCTATTCATAATCTGCTTTGCAATTTCTTCCTCCACATCTTTATTACTATTTGGGGGCCTGTAGAAAACTCCTAACAACGTGACCGCTCCTTTCCTATTTCTAACTTCAGCCCATATTACCTCAGACGGCAGATCCCCCTCGAACTGCCTTTCTGCCGCTGTTAAACTATCCTTGATTAACAATGCTACTCCTCCACCTTTCTTGCCAACTTCCCTACTCTTACTGAAACATCTATACCCCGGAACTTCCAACAACCATTCCTGTCCCTGTTCTAACCATGTCTCCGTAATGGCCACCACATCGTAGTCCCAAGTACCAATCCACGCTCCAAGTTCTCCTACCTTATTCCGGATGCTCCTTGCATTGAAGTAGACACACTTCAAGCCATCTTCCTGTCTGCCGGTACAGTCCTGCGACCTTGATACCCTCCTCAGTACCTCCCTACACTCACCACTGGCTCGTGGACTACAGCCCTTTTTCCCATCCCCCTGACAAATTAGTTTAAACCCCCCCCCGAAGAGCCGTAGCAAATTTCCCTCCCAGGATATTGGTGCCCCTCTGTTCGCAAAAGAGAAGCCCATGGGATGAAAAGGGAAGTGGCTGCGTCCATACGAATTTGGTTAAAGGACATAAAGCAGAGAGTTGGGGTAAACGGTTCTTTTTCAGACTGGAGCTAGTTGTGCATCGGCCAAGGATCGCTGTTGGGACCACTGTAAGTTTTGATATATATTAATGAGCTGTACTTGGATATACAGGGCATACTTTGAAAGTTTGCAGATGACACAAAACTCTTGATTGAATTCTTTGAGGAGGTAACTAAGTGTGTAGATGAGAGTAGAGCAGTTGATGTCGTATACATGGATTTTAGTAAGGCGTTTGATAAGGTTCCCCATGGTCGGCTCATGAAGAAAGTAAGGAGTTGTGGGATAGAGGGAAATTTGGCCGATTGGATAAGTAACTGGCTATCTCATAGAAGGCAGAGGGTGGTGGTGGATGGAACATTTTCGGACTGGAGACCAGTTACCAGCGGTGTGCCACAGGGGTCGGTGCTGGGTCCTCTGCTGTTTGTGATTTTTATCAATGACTTGGAGGAGGGGACTGAAGGGTGATCAGTAAATTTGCTGATGACACCAAGATTGGTGGAGTAGTGGATGAGGTGGAGGGCAGTTGTAGGCTGCAAAGAGACATTGATAGGATGCAGAGCTGGGCCGAAAAATGGCAGATGGAATTTAACTCTGATAAGTGCGAGGTGATTCATTTTGGTAGGGCAAATTTGAATAAGGATTACAGGGTCAACGGCAGGGTTCTGAGGAACGTGGAGGAGCAGAGGGATCTCGGGGTTCATATCCACAGATCTCTGAAGGTTGCCACTCAAGTGGATAGAGCAGTAAAGAAGGCCTATGGTGTGTTGGCGTTTATTAACAGAGGGTTTGAGTTTAAGAACCGTGAGGTTATGCTGCAACTGTACAGGACCTTGGTGAGACCACATTTGGAATATTGTGTGCAGTTCTGGTCACCTCACTATAGGAAGGACGTGGAAGCATTGGAAAGAGTGCAAAGGAGATTTACCAGGATGCTGCCTGGTTTGGGGTGGAGGTCTTATGAGGAAAGATTGAGGGAGCTAGGGCTTTTCTCTTTAGAGCGGAGGAGGATGAGAGGCGACTTAATAGAGGTTTATAAGATGATGAGGGGGATAGATAGAGTGGATGTTCAGAGACTATTTCCTCGGGTAGAGGCAGCTGTTACAAGGGGGCATAACTATAAGGTGCATGGAGGGAGATATAGAAGGGATGTCCGAGGTAGATTCTTTACTCAGAGAGTGGTTGGGGTGTGGAATGGACTGCCTGCTGTGATAGTGGAGTCGGACACTTTAGGAACTTTCAAGCGGTTATTGGATAAGCACATGGAGCACACCAGAGTGATAGGGAGTGTGATAGCTTGATCTTGGTCTCGGACAATGCTCGGCACAACATCGAGGGCCGAAGGGCCTGTACTGTGCTGTACTGTTCTATTCTATTCTAAAATGCTGTAAACGGCGAGGATGATAGTAAGGTACATTAGGAGGTCAAAGACAGCCTGGTGAAATAAGTAAACCAATGGCAGATTTAATTTAACGCAGAGAAGTGTGAAGTGATTCATTTTGGTAGGAAGAATGACGAGAGACAATAAAAACTAAATAGTACAAATTCTATATGCAGTGAAGTAACAGTGAGAACTGGAGCTGTAAAACACAAGTCTTTGAAGTTCAGCAGGTTGATGAAAAGGCAGACAGGACCCATGGTTCTTTAAATAGAGGCACAGAGCACTGAAGCAAGCAAGTTATGCTGAATCTTTACAAAACACTGGTTAGGACTTAGCTGACGTATTGTCAACTATTTTAGGCAGCACGCTTCATTACAGAGGTCAAGGCCTTAGAGATGGTGTAGATGAGATTTATTAAATTGTTTCTCAGGGATCAGGGTCTTCAGTTACGTGGATGACGCAAGAAACTGGGATTGCTCTCCTCAGAGCAGAGAAGCTAAAGGGAGATTTGATAAAGCTGTTAAAAATCATGAAGTCTTCCAGTGGCAGCAGGGTCAGCAAACAGAGGACAAGGATTTAAGATAATTGGCAAACCAAGCAGAGGCGACATGAGGGGATAAACATCGCAGCGACTTGTTTTGATCTTTTATACCCTGACTGAACGAGTGGTGGAATCGGATTCAATAATAATTGTCAGAAGTGAATTCGATGAATCCTTCAAGTGGACATTTTGCAGTGTTATGGGGAAAGAGCAGGAGAGTGGGTCTCATTGGAAATCTCTTTCAAAGAGCCGGCACAGGCACGTGTTGTGTCATTCTAAGATTCTAATTGTTATGCCCTCTTTGACCTCCGCGCAAGGTCTGTTAATACCTCCAAAATTTCTCATTTTCTGCTGATCAGATGCACACAACTGACTGAATCACTTTCTGTGTTTATCTGTGAATGTTCTTCGATCTCACGTGCACCATGGAACCCGCTGCAAATAAATTATATTTAACATAAATTAGTGCAGATAAAGACGCATCTTTATGTAACTAAGTTCTAGATGCAGCTAATATATAATAATTTATATGTAATAAAAGTGGGCATTTAATACATCAAATGTCCTTGTATAAACCTATAAATAAATATACACAGCTGAACGAGTCTTGTACCATGATTGTAGAAATGGAGATTGCGAAATATGTTGGTTGAAATGTATGATGAGATTAATATCCTGCACGCCTTACTCTTTCAATGTGCAATATCACTGCAAAGTATCCTATTCTCTGGCTAATAGGAGTCAACCCGGTTTGGCTGAATCTGTTTGTTCAAATGACTGTAACTAATGACAATCATTATGTAATGCTCTTGTGTCGCTTGATGCTTCTCTCAGGTATAAATACGACTTTGTTTTGAAAACAGAAGTTCTGCGAGTCCACAACACGAACAGACAAGGTCGCTGCCCTCCGAAAATGGGACAGCCGGAAATCAGACAGATAGAAAACATTTATTATCAGTTTCGTGCAGTGATTGGCGTTCCTGGTAAGATGCCGATAATCAGTTAATATTCATCTGTAACACTGTTTCACAGTGTCACTGCTCCTGCATTCGCTCCAATAATATAATCTGTTTGTTTGGTTGAGCTTGTTTTGCGGGCATTGATTTCTGTCACCAAAGAAATAAAACAAAATGCTCCAAGATTCTGTCATATTGCTCTTGGACCGGATTTTGCGGTAATAATAACGGTGACGCTAGCAGCGCTAACCGTTACCTACGTGAACTCCGGCAACAACTTCCTGCGGCCGCACCTGCGCAGTTAAGCGCGGAATTCAGGAAGTTGCTGTCCGTGATGCCCTGCTCCTCCAAAAAGGGCGCAATTATAGTATCTCACGAAGAGATTCAAATACATTGAATGACCTGAGTTTGCTGTATGTACTTGATAAATAAATGGCCGCTATGTGATGATGCCGGGCATGGTCATTACCTGCTGGCAAGTAGTCGTAAAATTTGTGCTGATTCTGAAACTGTGTGATATGTTAAAATGTGCCGCATTTTGCTGTAAAATAATAGTGAGGCTAATAGCGATCACCGTTATTTACGTGCAAAATGGACAGCACAATTGGAAACCGCACATGCGCAGTTAAACACAGAAATCCGGAAGTAGCTGGCCGAGACGCTCAGCTCCCCAAGAGCTTCCCGATAACGGCATCTCGCCGTCTGAATCGCCATTCAAATTCACAGAACTGCGTGACGTTACTGTACTTACCTCATAGATATGGATTAAACTCACCAGGGACAGGCACCGCGTGCCCATTCCAGTGTAAGTACCCTTTTAACGGCGTGGTAAATATTAAATAATTAGTTTGCTTCAGTATTTAGCAAGGAGATAGAACAGGTGGGCATGACATTGGATGATGAGATTAGTAATGAGATAAGTGCTTTTAAAATAAAAAGAGGGGATATATTATCGAACCTAATGAAACTCAAAGAGGAGAAAAACCCTATGTCCGGATGGATTGCATCCACGCATTTTAAAAGACTTTGTGGAAGAGATAGCAAAGACATTACTAAACATATTTAATAATTCATTAGGAAAAGGTGTAGTGTCAGAGGACTGGCTTATAGTAAACATAATACCTATATTCAGAAGGGGCATATAACATGTACAGGGAATTATAGACCAGTCAGCTTAACATCGGTGATAGGAAAAATAATGCAATCTCAAATAAAGGAGAATACAGAAGAACACCTAGAATTAAAAATATAATAAGCAACAGTCAGCATTGATTTGAAAAGGGAAATTCTTGCCTGACCAACCTCATTTGAATTTTTGAAGAAGTAACAGCGTGATTAGACAATGGTAATGTAGTAGATGTAATGTATCTAGATTTTCAAAAGGCATTCGATAAGGTACCCCATAATAGACTAATGAACAAGGTCAGAGAATGCGGATTCAGGACGAAAGTTGCAGAATGGCTAGCTAGCTGGTTTCAAGACAGAAAACAAAGAATAGGGGTAAATGTTAGTTATTTGCAGTGGCAGAATGTGGATATTGGTGTCCCACAAGGATCAGTGCGGTGACCACGGTTGTTCACAATTTACCATAACGATTTAGACTTTGGAATCAATAGTACAGTTTCTGAATTTGTGGATGATACCAAATTGGGGTCGTGGTGGGATAGTCAATACTGAGGAGGACTGCAACAAATTAAAGGAGGTCAGTAATAAACTTGCAGAATGGTCATATCATTGTCGAATGCAGTTCAACACAGAAAAATGTCACCTATTACATTTTGATAGGAAGAATAGGGCAGTCACTTATTACTTGGAGGGTGCGAGTCTGATTGGGGTAGAAGAGAAATTGGATCTGGGAGTACAAATACACAAATCATTAAAAGTTGCGACACAGAGTAGAAAGGCCATAAAAAAGCGAACCAACGACTAGGGTTTATTTCTAGCGGGACAGAATTGAAACATAGGGAAGTTGTGCTAAATCTGTATCGAAACTTGGTTACACCGCACTTAGAGTACTGCGTACAATTCTGATCGCCATATTATAAAAACGAAATGGAGGAACTGGAGAGGGTGCAGAGAGGATTTACAAGGATGATGCTAGAAATGCGAGGGTGTACATATCAGGAAAGGATTAACAGGCTGGGTGTCTTTTCTCTTGAACAAAGAAGTCTGAAGTGTGACCTAATAGAGCACTTAAAATTAAGAAAGGTTTTGATAGAATGGATACAGAGAAAATGTATCCACTTGTGGGGAAGAGCATAACTAGAAGCCATCAATATAATATAGTCAACAAGGAAACTATTGGGAATATAGAAGAAACTTCTTTAAAAAAAGAGTGGTGAGAATGTGGAATTCGTTACCACAGGGATTAGTTGACACGAATAGTATAGATGCATTTAAGGGGAGGCTAGACAAGCATATAAGGGAGAGGGAATAGAGGGTTGTGCTGATAGATGTAGATGAGGAAAGATGGGAGGAGGCTCGAGTACAGCATAAACGCCGGCATTGACTGGTTGGGCCGAATGGCCTGTTTCTGGGCCGTATATCCTATATAATTTTATGTAACCAGTGACACTCGGAGCAAAATCCGGCCCAATATGTTGCATTAAGCTAGAGCCAGTTATTGCTGTGACTATGCACATGAATGTGAGTCAAGTGATAATAAAGCGAGTCCAACCAATGCTGTGGTGTTTTAATTCTAATGCGAAGTTGCTGAATCTGGTGATTCTCCAGAAACTATGGGGTAGACTTAAGTCTTTCCCCCGGATGTTCTGCATCGGCTGAGCGAGGCAAAAAATGGAAAATATTCTGGAAGTTATCACTTCCCTAACAAAACAGCAGATCGTTGACCATTACTGCAAATGGAAGAAAAATCCGGTGGATTCTGTTACTACCCGTGACAATAGCCGCTAGATTTTCCTTTCTACATGCCGGGGTAGAACGGCGGTGTCGTGTCTGCCTCTCGCTCCAGGCCCGATGTTCATTGCCATTGACTGCAATGGAACTGATTATCAAGCGAGGCGTATAACAGGCGGCCCATGTAATAGCTCCCGTTTACCGGTACGGCCCAAGACCAATTTCAGGCGATGAGTAATGGCCAGGCGGCTAACGCTACAATCTACACCAAATTTTATTTGCATGGTAGAAATAGAGTGACAGGAACAGAATTTCCACGTGCCATCTCCTCATGTTCAACCAAAACTTGTATTGAAGATCCTGGCTATACGGGAGAAACGGTGGAAAGGATTGAAGTTACCACAGGAGTTGGGCAGGTAACGTTCAGAATTTCTACCAAATAGTGTTGCTGGAGACACAGCTCAGTAGGGGACATTTCCACTTTCAGCTGTGGGATGAAAGGGCGGCGGGCAGCAGGCCATCCGTTCATCAGATTATCGGCCAGGGGCTTACAGTGAAATCATTTACTTTATTACTGGTTGTTTATACCCGTTCCACAAACCAGGAGATAATTAGGTCCACTCGATAATAGACATTAATCCATCTGTTGATAGGTTAAAAAAATACTGTTATTCACAAAAGCTGGAGGAAGTGGTAATACTACGTCGCAAATCAAGCCCAAAACAGGGAATAGTTAAATTCGGAGATGGTAGTTATATGGGTTGCCATTATTGTCACAGGACTTTTCAATTCCAATTTTATAAATGCCACCTTTCCCAAGCTTGAATATCCACTCTTATCAGGGATTGAGACCTGATACAAGAGCGAATGCATTTTACATTATTCGGCTCAGGGTGGAGGCCAAAGAATTGTTTCATGTCGTCAAACCGCAACAATAATAATGCTTGGCTTAAAATAAAAACTTTGATATACATCTGGGATAATTAGCTGATAAATGATTTAAGGCGGGTTAATCCAATAGCCGCCACTTTCTGCTGGTAGAAATTATTGGGCTCTATCGTACGGGATGCCCCTCCTGATATTAGGCTCTGTTGTTCTAAGAAAGTGAATATCGTGCGTATTATCGCCCAAGAGGAGCAAGCTCGTGTATGCAAAGCACAACCATTCTATTCAGAACCTCCCGTTTATATTAATAGATATTCCACGTTATTGAAAAACTACATTTCAAATGCATTTCTAAATGTCCATGTCAGTTCCATACCAGCATCCAAGTTTCGAATAAGAACTGTAAATTTATTGCTTTACCAGACACATCTCTGATATATCTCCAAAGTTCCCTCTGCCCATGCTCAGACCCCATGTAACTCCCAACACTTAACCCGCTGCTGCGATGTAAGCGGCTCTGGTGTTACAAAGTTAAGGCACAATCCAAACTTAAATGTTTTGTTGAAGTAACTCACAGAATAATTTTATGGCGTATTTCGATATAAAATTTTACCTGTCAGAATTTCTAATCTTGTCTGATGGCGTGGGAGAAAGATAGGGTCAGACAGCGGAGCAACAGAAAATAATCATGGATTTTCATGCAAAGCATTGTCGACTGATCATCTTTTCTATATCAGGAGAGGTAATAATGACATTTCCTCCTTTTTGCAGCTAATTTGGTAACAATTGTGATTCTCTGCCTTGGAAAGTGCGGTCTCTCCAAATGCTGTTTACCTGATGGCCATGGCAGTGGGTGATCTACTGATCCTGATAATTGGTGTAATTCTCTCCAATATTAAAGATGCTTATTTCCCTTACACATTCTTGAATTATACTCCTATTTGTAGGCTCAATATCGCCCTGCATTTTGTTTCCATAGATTGCTCTGTCTGGTTAACTGTGGCTTTTACCTTTGATCGATTTGTTGCTATTTGTTGCCAATGTTTGCGAACCAAATATTGCACCGAAAGGTCTGCGGCTGTGGTGATAGCAGTGGTGTGTTTCTTAAGCGGTTTACATAATGCTCCAATCTATTTTATATTTGAAAATCGGGAAATAATTGACAATGTACCATGGTCCTGCTATGTGAAATCAAGCTTCTATACCTCACCCATATGGGCAGCATATTTTTGGTTGGAAACCATTTGAATCCAATTTGTACCATTTGTTCTGATTACACTGCTCAATTCCCTGACCGCCAGGCACATTGTACTGGCGAATAGAGTGAGGACAGGACTCCAAGGTAACAAAAGTGGGGCTAATCACAACGATACAGAGACAGAGAACCGAAGAAAATCCATCATTTTACTGTTCGCCATCTCAGGCAATTTTATACTTTTATGGATGGTAATTTTCATATATTACTTATGTGTGCAATTTACAGATGTTCAACTTCTGGAAGCAAATTGCAACGACTCTTTCACCATTATGGAAGAGTCCGGGCATAGCCTTGAAAATTTGAGCACATGCACAAACACACTTATTTATGCCGTGTCCCAGAGTAAATTCAGAGAGGAATTGAAGAATGCATTTAAGCATCCCTTGTCTATAATTGATAATTTAATCAAATAATTTTAATTACTTCACAGAATTAAAATGCAATTATATCCGTCCAAACCTAATATCAGTTGTTCATTTCACATGTACCTACAGACATCTCCGAAGGCAATGGAAGCTGCAATCTGGTCTCTACATTTGATGTCATACTGTATGAGATCAAATATGACTGGGTTAATATTAAACAACAACAGAAAATGCTGGAATCACTCAGCAGGTCAGGCAGCATCGTGGCGAGAGAAGCAAAGTTAACGTTTAGGGTCGATGACCCTTCGTCAGAACTGGAAAATGTGACAGATATTTAAGCAAGTGTGGGGCAGTGAAAGGAATGGGGTAGGAAAGCACAAAAGGGAAGGTCTGTGATAGGGTGGAAGGCAGGAGGGATTGAAAGACAAAAGGGATGATGTGAAAGGCAAAAGGAGATGGTAATGGGACAAGTTAAGAATCAAAAGATGACTCTTGATGAGGTGTAAATGACAATGGCAGAATCATTCGCAGCTGACATGTGAGAGAGAAAAGAAAACATGGGGGACGACGTTATAGTCTGAAATTGTTGAAATCGATGTTGAGTCCTGAAGGCTGTAAAGTGCCTCATCGAAAGATGAGGTGCTGTTCCTAGAGCTTACGTTGAACTTCGTTGGAAAAGTGTAAAAGGTCGAAAACGGAGAGGTCAGAATGGGAGTCGTGTGGAGAAGTTAAGTAACAGGCTACCGGAAACTCAGGCTCATGCGTAGAGGCAGAAGGAGGTGTTCGGCAAAGCGGTCACCCAACCTATATTTGGTCTCCCCAATGTAGAAGAGACCACATCGTTAGCAGCGAATACAGTATACTAATTTGCAAGCAGTACAAGCAAATCGCTTTTTCAACTGGGAGGACTGTTTGGGGCCGTGGAAGGTGGGAAGGTAGGAGGTAAAAGGGCAGATGTTGCATCTCCTGCGTTTGCACCGGAAGTTGCAGTGGGAAGGGTGTTGGGGATGATAGAAGAGTCGACCAGCGTGCCGCAAAGGGAGCGGTCCCTTTGCAATGCTGAAGGGGGAGTGGAGGGGAAAATGTGTTTAGTGATAGGATCACGCTGGAGTTGGCGGAAATTCAGAGGATGATCCGTTGAATGTAAAGGCTGGTGGGGTGAAAGGTGAGGACAAGGGGAACCCTATCGTGCTTCTGGAAAGGAGGGGAAGGGGTGAGAGTTGAAGTGCAGGAAATGGAATGGACACGGTCGAGCGCCATGTCAACTACGGTAGAGCGGTAACGCTCGATTGAGGAAAAAGGAAAACATATCCGTGACACTAGTGTGGAAGGTGACATCGTCCGAACAGATGCCGTGGAGACAGAAAAACTGAGAGAACGGAATAGAGTCCTTACAGGAAGCAGTGTGGGAAGAATTGTAGTCTAGGTAGCTGTGAGAGTCAGTGGGCTTATAGTGCATGTTTGTCGATAGCATATCCCCAGCAATGAATACTGAGAAGTCAATGACGTGAAGGGAAGACTAGGAGATGGATTGTGTGAAGGTGAAGGAAGTGTGAAAATTGGAAGCAAAGTGTATGACATTTTCAATTTCCCGGCGAGAGCAGGAAACGGCACCAATACAGTCATCAATGTAATGGAAAAAGAGGTTATGGAGGCGACCTGATTAGGATTGGAACAAAGGATGTTGCACATATCCCAAGAAGAGGCAGGCATAGATAGGGCCCATGAGGGTCCCCATAGCAACACTTTTAATTTGGAGGAAGTGAGTGGAGTCAAAGGAGAAGTTGTTCAATGCGAGAACAATTTCAGCCAGGCGGAGGAGGGCAGTGGTGGATGGGGGCTGTTTGGGCCTCTGTTCAACATGGAAGCGGTGTGCCCTCAGGCCGACCTTGTGGGGGATCGAGATGTAGAGGGATTGGACATCCATAGTGAAAAGGATACGGTTGGGGGCCAGCAAACCGCAAAATGTTATAGTGGCGGAGGGCGTAGGAAGAGTTGCAAATGTAGGTGGGAAGAGACTGGACAAGGGGAGAAATAAATCCATTCCATGTTCTTTTTCCTGTTCTGACGAAGGGTCATTGACTTGAAACGTTAACTCTGTTTCTCTCTCCACCCTACTGCCTGACCTGCTGAGTGTCTCCAGCATTTTGGTTTGTTGTTTCAGATTTTCAGCATCCGCAGTATTTTGCTATTGGGTTAATAGTAATGTCTGCCTGTAGTATAAGCCAGGCCTTATAGAATTGGATGAAACACACAATATTTTTTTGCAGAAACTAAGAAAATCAATTACAGAAACATAACTAGGATTTCGATGATCCTCCTCGTTCCGTCAGAAACATGTGTAGTTATCTGTTGAAACCGCTAACTATTGCCTTCAACCGGCGAGTCTTTCCGGGAATTTGATCCTTTTGAATTCCTGTCTGACCTGATATTTTGCTCCCAAGTTGCGAACTTTGAACATTTAACGTGAAATTTGTAATGTTCACCACGTAGAATAATTAGGTGGAATAAATTTGCTCATCGCCTTCATGGTGTTGGACAATCCAACTGGGTCGCTCCATGTCTGCTCTTTTCCAAGGAAACTTCAAACTCCTTCAAGTTTTCTATAAAAGTTAATTTGTGTCTGTTACTGGACTAAGACTGTGCACCTACCATGTGAGTATTGTCTGTTATTTTATCATCCACCTGTCCAATTTAGACTTGAATGTTGACATTGTTTATGCCTCAAACACTAACCCTGCAAGTCAGTTCCACAGCCTCAGAACTCATTGGGCCAGAAATTCGGGTCTCCACGGGTGGGTACGCGCTGTGTACTCACCCGTAGACCCTACGAAAGTGCGCTGGAAACCAGATCTTCCGTTCCCCTGAATGAAGGGGTTCGGAGGTCAAACGCGTGCGCCAGAGAGGCAGCGCGTGGACCTGGAACTTCCGGTTTTTTTCAGGTTTCTCCGTGAGGGTAAGTCCCTAGCAGCTGTGCATTGAAAATGTAGGCGCAAGGCCTGCTTTTAACAATGTAAGTGGTGAATTAAGTAAAATTTAAATTTTTTTTCCACAGGTTTATCTTTTTTAAATACTTTAAAGTAAGGTAAGTTTATTTTAGCCCCTTTAAAAAGTGCAATTATTTTTTTCAATAATTTAAATTTTTGTTTAAAATAGTTAATTTATGTAATTTATAGTTATTTTAAAAATGTGATGTTTTTTTAAAATTTATTTTAAGTTTTATTTAGGTTTTGGGGCCGATCTCTATTCATAGATTTGACAGGTCTTCCTGTCAAATCTATGAATGGAGATTGCCTGCTCCGATTGGCTCTCCATGGCCCACGTGATCCCAGGGGACACTTCGAACTAACTGCGCCCCTGGGATACGCAAGCACTGCACACCGGCAGCTGGAGGAGGCCCAGGATCGGAATCCCATGCTGGCCCACAGCACAGCGGCAGGTGCGCTAGGTAATAGCAGGTCGGGGGCTTGCACCCGCGGGAAGCCTCCGACCCGAATTTCTGGCCCCAGAACTTTCTGCTGCACTTTGAACTAAATATCTTACATTTAATCTTGTATCGATTACTCCTCATTCTTCCTCACTCAACTACTGGAAACAAGCAGCTCAAATCTATCTTTTCGCAAACTTCCATCATTGTGAACACTTGTATCACATTGAAGTTCAATGTTGTCCAATTAAATCAATATTTTTTTAAGTATACTTAAATATATCTGGGTTTCCCCAATAAGATATAATTTTAAGCAATCCATGTACTAGGGCATTAAAATCATTCCCTTAATGAACTGTTGCAATAATAATTGAATAGGAGAGTTTGGTGCCTCAAGTGACATTAAATTGGGGTCGATTTTCAAATTAATCCATGAAGCTGGAGTTGCAGATCTGACCTGCATTGTAGAAACCGTTTGATTTTCATCACCATTTATTTAATTGGAAATATGATTTGGGTGTTTCTACAATGGGCCGCCAATCAATAAAATAAATTTTACCTGGCAGAGGGAATTTGAAAGTCTAACTGCAATGTTGCCCGTCATTACACTTGTCACCACACCTCGGGAATAATTTGATTTACCTGAGCTGAACGATATGTTGAGACCTTTTGATTGGGGCAAGTGGACAAGGGCAGCGAAGCAAAACCAATGGTACTGGATTGTTCGCCTGTTGTACGCACCGTCTGTTATTCAGTTCAGTTCTCTTTAATAGTCCTGAATATCAGGCGTGTCGTACAATGCTCCACAAATGTGACTCCGCCTTTTTTATCTCCCTGCCTATGTCCAATTTCACACCCAATAGAAGAACAATAGCAGCGTTGCATCAGAACCTCTGCACTGAATCCAGGCTAAACATAAGCACAGGTAGGGCATTACCAGAGGATGCAAAATGCATGTCAGCTGTGAACTTATTTCACCTCAAAGACCTGTCCTTATGACGTGGCAGAACACGCAGCCCCTGCGTGCGGGTTTGATTGGGATGGGATAGCATTGGACTGCCCATTGAACGTGATTGCGGAACAGCATTTTCCCGTATGATCTGCGTATCGAGGGAAGGGTGAATATTGTTTCACTACAATGCACCGGGAATACCTGTATGGTAACAACCTGATTTGTCCTAATACGACGGGAACGTTTTGTTTTACCCCCGTCCAATCTGTGAGACTTGGGGCGCGGGTTTTCTTAAGCATTTATTCACATAGACAAGTAGATATTGCTGTAGAAGATGAGCTAAAAGAGCAATTATACCAGTACGTGACTCGATTCGGCTATGACATTCCACCTCTCCCAGGACACTTGGTAGAGTTAATGAAAAGCATTAGTCAGTCCCAAAAGCACTTTTACACTTTGGCCCAGAAAAACCGTGAACTGCATAAAGCAATCCTTAAGGTCGCGGACGATTTGTCCTGGTGGGATATCGGTATGAGTATTGAGATTCATCCCTCGATAAGAATTATTTCCCACGTTTTGATAATTGTTCAGTTGGTGATTGTGTTATTTCTACTAATGATAACTTGTCGAGTCAGCAGGAGACGCAAACAGTAAGAGTGGGTTAAAGCGTTGCAGAAGACGCCGAAGGAAGAAGACAAGGGGCCAAATATTCGGGTGTGAAGCTTCCCGCGGGTTCAAGCCCCCGACCTGCACTTACCTAGCGCGCCTGCCGTTGTGCTGCGGGCCCGCGTGGGATTCCGATCCTGCGCCTCCTGCTGCTGCCGGTGTGCAGTGCTTGCGTATCGCAGGGGCGCAGTTAGTTCGAAGCTTCCCCTGGGATCACGTGGGCCATGGAGAGCCAATCGGAGCAGGGAATCTACATTCATAGATTTGACAGGAAGACCTGTCAAATCTATGAATAGAGATCGGCCCCAAAACCAAACCCAAACTTCAAATATTTTTTTTTTAAATCACATTTTTAAAATAACTATAAATTACATAAATTAACAATTTTAAACAAAAATTTTAATTTTTGAAAAATTAATTACAGTTTTTAACGGGTCTAAAATAAACTTACCTTTCAGAAAGTATTTAAAAAAGCTAAACCTGTGGAAATTTTTTTTAAATTTTACTGAATTCACCACTTACTTTGTTAAATGCAGGCCTTGTGTCTGCTTTTTCCCCGCGTAGCTGCTCGGGAATTACCCTCATGGAGAAACCTGAAAGAAAGCGGAAGTTCGATGCATACATGTTGCCTCTCCGGCGCACGCATTTGAACTCCGAACCCCTTCCTTCAAGGGAACGGAAGTTGCGGTTTGCAGCGCATGCGCAGTGCATGCGCAAAACCGGCACTTTCGTTGGGTCGACGGGTGAGTACACAGCGCGTACTCACCCGTGGAGACCCGAATTTATGTCCCAATGCCTATAAAGTGTAAGGGCCTGTGAGCCCTGATTCAGGTGCACAGCCACGTGACGGTGGTCTTTAAGAATAAACCATTTGCTGTAAATGTTGTGGTAACTTGACCAAACTTAAATTTGACCTAATTTAATATACCAGCATGCTTCGAGAAGCTGAGAGATTGGTTCCTGTGGGAACTTTGTACAAAAACTTTTCACAGATAAAGAAGACCTTGGTCAGAAACAGTGACTTCCTGCTGGAATGTAAAATAGACTGCACCGGTTGTAAGATGGAAAGGCTGCCTGCTGCCTTTTAACAGATAAGGGAAACAGAGCTTGACAGTTCTGTGGAGAAGAAGCTATTGAACTGTTAAGCCATTGCAAAAACTGGAACATCTTAAGAATTTGGAATGTAACCAGCCTTACGGCCCACTGACATAATGACTGACCACTGATTAGAAGACGAGAAAAACAACTACTGACTATACTTTGCTGAAGTTTGTGTCATGTATTCGGTGGGCGGGTTGCCAGGTTTTATGCTATAAACTATACTCTAAAAAGACACTCGGGGCTGCAGCCGGGCAAACTGGTCTTTTGTCAGAAACCAAACGTCAGAGTATTTCAGAGGTTGGGCATTCTGTGTCAGGTGACTCAGCTTCTGATTCGCCAGAGACTTTCCACCACCTAAAAGGCACAACTCAGGAGTGTGAGGGAATACCCTCTACTTCTCTGCGTGAGTGCAGCTCCAACAAAACTCAAGAATCTCAACACAATCCAGAACAAAACAGTTTGCTTGATCGGCGCACCATTCATCACCTTAAACATTAACTGCCTCCACCAATGGCAAAAAGTGGCTGCAGTGTATACCATCTACAAGATACTCTGCAGCCACTCTCAAAGGCTTCTGCAGCAGTACTACCCAGACCCATGATCTCTACCACCTAGAAGAACAAGGGCAGCAGGCAGAGGGGAACACCGCCTCATCCAAGTTACCCTTCAAGTCACACAACATCCTAACTTGGAAATATATCGCCGTGCCTTCATCGTCACTGGTTCAAAAATCTGGAACTCCCCAACTAATAGTACTGTGGGAGTACCTTCACAACATGGATTGCAGCCGTTCAAGTCGGCAGCTAAGCACCACCGTCTCAATGGGAATTACGATTGGCAATAAATGCTGGCCTTGCCAGCGATGCCTAAATCTCCTAACTGAATAAATAAAAATGTCACAAGTATGTGCTCGTTCATATTGAATAATTAAGCACTTTAAAACTGATTACGACTTGGGAATTCCTTCAACAGGCTCCGGATCAAAAAGGGGGGTAGGAAAAAAGCAGGTAATTACAGACCTGTAAGCCTTACATCAGTTGTGGGCAAAATGCTGGAGTCCATCATTAAGGATGAAATAGCGGAGCACTTAGCAAATGGGGACAGGATAGGACAGAGTCAACATGGATTTACAAAGGGTAAATCGTGCTTGACTAATCTATTGGAATTTTTTGAGGGAGTAACTGGTAAAATAGATGGGGGAGAGCCAGTAGATGTGGTGTACCTGGACTTCCAAAAGGCCTTCGATAAGGTCCCACATAAAAGATTAGCAGGGAAAATTGAAGCTCATGGGATAAAGGGGAAAGTATTGACGTGGATAGAGAACTGGCTGTCAGATAGAAAACAGAGAGTTGGAATAAACGGCTCATTTTCTGAATGGCAGGCAGTAACAAGTGGGGTACCACAGGGATCTGTCCTGGGTCCCCAGTTGTTCACAATTTACATTAATGACCTGGATCAGGGAGTCGGATGCAGCATTTCCAAATTTGCAGACGACACTAAACTAGGAGGGGGGGTGGGCTCAGAGGAGGAGACCAGGAAGCTCCAGAGCGATTTGGACAGACTGGGTGATTGGGCGGATAAATGGCAGATGCACTATAATGTGGACAAGTGCGAAGTTATCCACCTTGGGTGCAGGAACGGGAGGGCAAATTATTATTTAAATGGCAATAAATTGGGAGAGGGGGAAGTACAGAGAGACCTGGGTGTTCTTGTACACCAGTCACTGAAGGCGAGCATGCAGTTGCAACAGGCGGTCAAGAAGGCAAACGGTATGCTGGCCTTCATAGCAAAAGGGTTGGAATACAGGAACAGGGATACCTTGCTGCAGCTGTACAGGGCACTGGTGAGACCACACCTCGAGTACTGTGTACAGTTTTGGTCGCCTCATCTGAGGAAAGATGTTCTTGCCATGGAGGGGGTGCAGCGGCGATTCACCAGGCTGATACCAGGAATGGCGGGATTGACCTATGAGGAGAGACTATGTAGTTTAGGGATGTACACACTGGAGTTTAGAAGATTGAGAGGGGACCTCATAGAAGTGTATAAAATTCTGACAGGTCTAGACAGACTAGATGCAGAAGGAATGTTTCCCTTGGCGGGTGAGAACAGAACTAGAGGACATAATTTAAGGATAAGGGCTAAACCATTTAGGACAGAAATGAGGGGGAATTTATTCACTCAGAGGGTGGTGAACCTGTGGAACTCATTGCCACAGAGGGTTGTGTACGCCAGCTCATTAAATATATTTAAGAGGGAATTAGATATATTTCTACAGGCAAAAGGGGTTAAGGGTTACGGAGAGAAGGCGGGGACGGGATACTGAATTGAAGGATCAGCCATGATCTCATTAAATGGCGGAGCAGGCTCGAAGGGCCGGATGGTCTACTCCTGCTCCTATCTTCTATGTATCTATGTATCATCACTGCTATAGATATCATGGGATCCCTTAAAGATAAAACAACTGATGTCATTCTTAGTCGCGAGGCCTATCTATGGATAATTAAGCATCATAATGGGCCAGAAATTCGGCATTTATCGGGTGAGTACGCGCTGTGTACTCACCCGTAAGGCCACATGAAGTGCCGATTTCCTGCATGCACTGCGCATGCGCGGGAAACCGGAAAATCCGTTCCCCTGAAGGGAGGGGTTTATAAGTCGAACGCGTGCGCAGGAGAGGCTGCGCGCACGCAGCGAACTTCCTTTTTTTCAGGTTTCTCTGGGAGGGTCAGTATGGAAGAAGCTACACTTTTAAAAAGGAGGCGCGAGGCCTGTTTTTAACAAGGTAAGTGGTTAATTAATTAAAATTTATACATTTTTTCAACAGGTTTATTTTTTTTGAGTCTTTAAAGAAAGGTAAGTTTATTTTTAGCACCGTTAAAAAGTATAAATAATTTTTTCAAAAATTTAAATTTTTGTTTAAGGTAGTTAATTTATGTAATTTACAGTTATTTTAAAAATATGATTTTTTGTAAAATTTATTTGAAGTTTAAGTGTGGTTTTGGGGCCGATCTCTATTCATAGTTTTGACAGGTCTTCCTGTCAAGTCTATGAATGAAAGTGCCCTGCTCGGATTGGCTCTCCATGGCCCACGTGATCCCAGAGGACGCTTCGAACTAACTGTGCCCCTGGGATACGCAAGCACTGCACGCTAGCAGCTGGAGGAGGCCCAGGACCCGAAGTCCTCGTGGACCCAAAGCACAACTGCAGACGCGGTAGGCAACTACGCGCGCGATGCTTGCAACCGCAGGAAGCCGTAAAGCCGAATTTCTGGCCCATTGCTTAAAAAGTGCCAATTATATCATAGAATCTCGAAAGATGACCATCTGAATCCGCACCAAGATGCACAAAAATTTCAGTCAGGATCGGAGAGCCCAGATCATGTTCCCTACCTAATCCAGTGGGGATCTGGTAATTTCCAATGCTGCTTTCGCTGACGTATCTATTCTGTGAGGAAAGGTTATGAAATGTAATTGTAGTCAACATGTAATAACAGATCAACACCTTAATTAAAACAAATGTCGCCCTCACACACTTACTGCCTCTTAAAACAGCATTTTAATAAGTTGCATAGATACCTTGCTGATAAGGAAGAACCCACAGATATTTCTAAGGAAGATAATTCCCAAGAAGAGAGGCACCCACTACCCTCAGGAAATATCACTGCTCAAAATCAACGAGTGGAACATAGAGGGTGGAGATATTTTCCAACTGTTTATGGAGCCGTGTCTGGAAACATGTCTCACTTCAGTAAGCATAAGACTGATTATGACAGGACTTTCTCAGTTTATTGAGAAACACAGCATCACGATGAAACGAGCAGAAGTAAAATTCGTGTAAGACTCAAAATGTCATTAGTTGCCCAATTAAACTCGGACTATCAAACTCCCAGAATCTGGTTCTACTTCGAAATGGCGCCATGGGATATTTTTCGTCCATCTGAGAGGCAGAAAGTGACCTCGGTTTAATCTCTTCATGCTAACAACTTCAGCATGGTGCAGTGGCACTTCTACCGCTGTCATTAGACATCCTACTTCCGCCTTTCTCACCGACATGTTTCATGGTTTAATAAATCTGCTGTTATCCCGCTTTCACATTGATCAACCATTTCTTGTCTCACGATCCATAACCTCAGAATCTAACCTATGTCCTCTCCACTGGTGGGGCTGTCACACTTTATGCCCGAAACCGTTTCCATTGCTTCCAATCGGTTTCATTTATGAACCTGGAATTATCGTTTTGTGATCTTCTGAGTTGCACAGTTTGATCTCATTGGGAGTCAGCTGATCAGCTGGTTCAGTGAAATGCCTGTATGTCGATTCATAAAGGCCTGCTGACTTTCCAACCCTTCTTTGGCTCCAAGCCATTGATCAAGTGATGATTTAATCAGCCCCCTTAGGCATATGACTGAGGAGTTGATATTCTCTGCTTTTGTTTTGGCCCAATCATTACTTGTTCTAACTTGCGTGTGTCCAGGATTAATAATTAAACACCGATTTTGGTAACGAACACTAGAGATCACGTGGGGCACCCACCAAATTCATCTGATTATATCTGATTATGTGAAAAGCGAAAAGTAACAGTCGCCGGATGAATTCACAGGTTAAATCCACCGTTCAGAGTTTAATCACAGTCTACGCAATACATCGGCTGGGTAACTCACAACAGGATGCCGTGCAATGTACTTTAATATCATCAGTTATTTACTCAGAAGGTGGCAATCTACCCTCCGCATAGAATTTCTATATAGATTTATAAGGCACAGCGATTTTAGAATGAAACACATCTTACCTTGACTTTCCCCAGGCTGGATAATGACAATTTCTAGTCAACCCTCAGAGTTCAGATCTCTACTCAGATTTAAAGGCAAGTAAAACATGAGACGTGATGTGGCACTGGTAATATATCCGGCTGCAGTCAGTAACTTGAAGTCAAAAATATCGGAGGTGGAGAAACCTTACAACTTGTGAAACAATGTTTAATGTCTATATATATATATGCACCTTTCACTGAAAGTAGCCTTATTTGTACCACAATCAGAAAAAAATAGTAATTTACCTCTATCAGTTGTCAATCCAAATGCACTGGCCTTACAGCCTGGCTTTTCTCTTCAATAATCATCTATTTTTTCTTCTTAGTTTCTTTCCAAACAAAGGCACGGGGAGAAGCAAATAACCCCCTGCAGATTCGATGTTTCCTTTTGCACAGCCTGACGGGTCTGCACAGTTAAGGTCATCACTGCCATGGGCACAATGGAATTCGTGTAATGGTACAGATTGGTCAATCTAATTTTAAATCAAATTTGCCCTTATTATTTGAAAATAAGCACCATAGACCAAAGAAAATCTTACTTTGTTACAGATTCACGGCAAACAAGCCCCGTCAAACTGTTCCAACACGGTCAGTTTAAGAGGGGTCGCTAATATAAATTCAGAGTTCGAATTCAAGATTATTTCCCCATCCTATGGATATGGGTAGGGAATCTGTTCGACAATACGAGGCAGAGAACAGTGATAAAGGATGTGTTCTCAGATTGGCAGGAAGTGACTAGTGGTGTGCCCAGGGAACTGTACTGGGGCCTCAGCTTTTCGCTACCTTTATAGTGACTTAGATGAAAGAATATAGAGCCATATATCCAAGTTTGCTGACGATACCAAGATGGGACAGTAAATAGTGTAAATGGGAGCAGACGGTTGCAAATGATAATTCATAAATTAAATGAGTGAGCAAATGTGTGGCAGATGGAGTTCAACCAGGGGAAGAGTCAGGTCATCCACATTGGACTTCAGAAAGATAGATGAGAGTATATTCTAAATAGTAAGCAGAGAGGAACTGTGGAGGAGCAGAGAGATTTAGGGGTCCAAGTACAGAAATCACTAAAAGCTAGAGGACAGGTAAAAGAAAAATGATCACAAAGTATCTTGGCTCAGAAGATCAGCAAGTAGAATCAGAATGGGTGGAGATAAGAAATAACAAGGGCCAGAAAATGTGGGAGGTGTAGTTTATTGGCCCCCTAACAGTACCTATATCATTGGAAAGATCATTAATCAATAAATAATAGGAGCATGTAAAAAATGGTAATACAAAAACAGTGGGGGGCTTTAATCAGCATATAGATTGGGCAAATCAAGTTATCAAGGGAAGTCTGGAGGACGAGTTAATGGAATGTACTCGAGACAGATTCCTAGAGCAATACATCATGGAACCAACCAGTGGACAGGCTATTTTAGATCTAGTTCTGTGTAAATAGATAGGGTTAATAACTGTACTAGTCATAGCCCCTTTTAGGGCTATCCCAGATCAGGCGTATTTCTCAGATGTTCACTTTCAACTAAATTTTGAGGTAGCCGAATCCTAAAGATGCTTAATTGTGTCTAAAGGTCTGGGCTATCTCTCCCTAAAGGAAAGGAACAACCCGAGAATGTTACCGTCCTCCAGCTATCGCTTTTAATAACTTTAGCTAGACTGTAACGCCCCGGATATTATGAGGGTCCGGAAAACTCCCTCAGAATTCTGCAACTCTTCACCAAAGATTGTACAGAGATTGAGTTCCCGAGCTTTTGATACAGAAGTCTTGTGAGACAATTCTAAAAATATATAGAGATTTATTAAAAGAACCGACATGCAATTTACAATTGGTGAATCAATCAATCGCAACATTAACAAGTCTAAAAAGAGAAATCATACGATCTTTTTAACAGAGAATCTTACTTTTAAATCTTAACTTCGCTACAATATTACAGTTCCAAATTTTCTCTTATAAAGGATATCCCTCAATATCAAATACCTTTGTTTCCCGAGGTACAAAGAGTGATAGATTACAGAACCACCACTGAAGCCTAGAATCGCCTTGCCCGATTAAGGCAAGTCTGATATCACATTTAAGAGTTCAATATTTATACCCTTTTCCAGTGGTATTTCCTTTAAGATTTTCTGTTGATGCAAGTTAATTATCCCTAATAATTTTTTTCTGCCGACCTCTGCAATTCTCCACTGCTACATCAGCTTGTAACATTACAGAATCTTGTCTCATCTCCAGGTCTTCTGAGTTTACCATCTAAAAATGGTGTGGCGGCAGGTGCTCCATATTTTACGTCATCTTTACGAGGGCAGATGTTCCTTATCTTATGTGCCCTCTTTACGAAGTTTAACTTATCCAGGGTGAACCATTGTTTTGTTCCCAAAAGGTCAGCTTGTTGGAGCCTGCACCTCTGTTTCAATAAGGTTATTTATTCAGGGTCAACGACTGTCTTTTCTCAATAGCCAGAATGCTTTCATAGCTATTTCATAGTTAGGTTTATAAATTTCCAAACCCAGTTTTTCATGTTTTAATAAGGCCAGAATTCTTTCATAAAATAGTGCATTTTTCTGAATAGGTTATATGGCTTATTCCTTCACACACCCCTCTTGACCAAAAAATGAGCTCGAGCATCTAGGGCAGAGTTTGGTCAATGTTTCAAATAAGCTTACAATTATACAATAATTTCACGAAATTCACAAGAGCCCAATCATGTGCTACATGTTAATTACTTTAAGTCATCCCAGGACAATATTTTGCCTTATTGTAAATTGAACACAAATTAAAAGAATGATAGGTACATTGTCATGCAATTAGCGAAACAACATGTAATTAGTATGTCCAATTGACAGATGTATGTTCCGTAGATGTAAGTTATTCATATGAGTCAAGGAGACATCATTTGGAGCTGGCTGAAGCTTGACACGTTGTTCCATTGATCCAGCATGAGGACAGATTCTTGTTTTCGTAAAGGCCTTGCCAGAAGCTCAGTTGATTCCTTCTCCATCCTCAGTGTTTTCCTTCTTCGTTGAAGTAACTTGTTGGTACTTACGTGTTTTGGTTTTGGCTTTTTGCGAATCCAATTCCTGAGGCGTTGCAAAGCATTATGTGGAGGAGTCGGTGACACTGTCTGGCAGACCGTCGTCAGTAATTCGATTGCATCCATTATCTGTGTCGTGCTCCAAGCTGGGTTTGGAAGACAGTGTAGGACAGCACCTTGTATTGTTCCTCCATTCCGGTATCCCGCAGGACATCTTTTGAGATTGTCTATGGAGACAGTTTTAAGAATATGCTTGCCATTCGGCTGATTAATATGTATTTTAACAGTTCTTTCATTAATAACAGAACGTATTTGAACAGGTTATTTCCACTTAGGTCTTAAACCAGAATTCTGCTCGAACTTATTTTCCTGTTCCCATTCTCCTGCGAGGGGTTGCCATGCTTTGTTTGTCAATGTTTTCTGTCTCTTTTTCTCCCTTATCCTACGATCAATTTGATGTATCTTCTTATTACTTCTTTTTTAAATCTCACTGTCGCTGTCGGGTCAAGGAATCAGAGAGTGTTGAGGCAAATAAAGTACCATGGATAAGCGGTGTATGGATCTCAACCCCATACATTAAATAATATGGAGTTTTAGGAGACAATGCCCCTGATGAAGATGCGGGCTATTATTAAGCGATAGCTGCACCTCCGGAATGATGGGGGTTCACTTCTTTCCCCTGATTCTCAACAGTTTGACCAATAGCTTTTCTTACTTCCTGGTTATTACGTTCCACCAGGCCCGCTGATTGCGGATGGGGTGGTGTGCTGTGCTCTAACCCAATCCCATTTTGTTCGCAGTAGTCTTTACAGACCTTGGAGACAAAGGCTCCGCCTTGAATGGAGTGTAAGATTTTCGGTGTACCAGCTACAGTAATTATTTCAGTAATAGCATTAGCGAGTGCGTTTTCCGAAACAGTTTTTGTGGGAACCAGCCAGCAGAAGGAAGTGCATCCATCTACACAAACCAGAACATCCCAAAGACAGGGGAAGTGTTCCAATGATGTCAATGAAGAAGCTTCCAATTGGCTCATCAGCTTTCACAGGAGCCAATGGTGGTGGCTTAATTAGTGATGACTTATTGGTTGAATTGCATGGCTCACAATTTACTACGTATGTTTTGCAGGCCTTTAGCATGCCTGGCCACCAATATAAGGGAGTCAATTTGCAGAATATTGTTCTGGCAACACAATGTGCCTTACCTATGCCCTGTGAGCTTCTTTTTCAAGCTGTTCTCGTTTGTGTCTCGGGTGTACCTCTCGGTTTCCCTTGGGCAACTTAACTAGCACAATACCAGTAGGGGTTTCCCAGTAAAAGTACTTTGATGGATATCCTGGTGGATTCTCTTTTGTTGGGTCTATTAGCTGAATCAGTTCTGCATCCTGATGAGCTGTCCGTTCTGCCCTAGTGATAACACTAATATTGTCAGGCCCCTCTCGAGGGGGTATCATGCAGACCGAATGTTGCACTTGTTCGTCTGCAAGCCTGTTTCCTCTTGAGTGTATTGTCCCAATGGTATGCCCGTTTACATGAATCACCTGACAATTCTGTTTCTCCATCCTCGAACGGAGATTGTCTTCTGACAATGAATTATGTTTTATGGGTTTACCCTTATGATTGGAAAAGTTTGTTTGTTCCCAGAAAACTAGATCTTGGTTATATCCTCTTTTACAATAGTCACTATCCATACAGATTATTGGGGGTTTAATAGGGTCTGCCTTTTCTAAAGCATACTGTAGTGCTGCGGCTTCAGGATATTGGGCTGTCTTATGGCCAAGGGGTATAGACAGTAATTCTTCTGGATAAAAAGAATAGGAATATCGAAAGGTCCCTACTACTATCCCCATCCCAGCTGAGGAATTTTGGGATGCCCCTTTTTTATTCGTCATGTCGATCCATCACAGTAAATGTCTTGATGGTAGCAATCGTTTGAATTTCCTAATAAAAAGACTTGGCCGTTCCCGACAGGGTTTGCCATGTCGTTAGGACTTATCCTCGTTTAGGATTTAATATGAACTTTATAAGAAATTTCTAGACCTCAAAATGGTATATTGAGGGAGTTCTGATATAAGTTCTACAAGGCCTGATCAGGGACTTATCGTCTCTAGAGACTTGAATCTGGGTCTCAGTAACACTGTCAGTAAAACCTTCCTTCTATACATAACAATCTACGAGATGGATATAGATTTAAATATAAGTATAGGGTTATGTATCAACTCGGCAACACACAGGTTGGTCGCTAACTGAAGGGATATTTACTAGTCCTGGCCCCTTTAGGGCTACCCCGGTTCAGGTGTATTTCTCAGACGTTCACTTTCAACAAAAATTTGAGGTAGCCGAATCCTAAAGACGCTTAATTGAGTCTAAAGGTCCGGGCTATCTCTCCCTAAATGAAAATAACAACCCCAGAATATTACAGTCCTCCAGATAGCGCTTTTAATAAGTTTAGCTAGACTGTAACGTCCCGGATATTATAAGGGTACAGAATACTCCCTCAGAATTCTACAACTCCTCACCAAAGAGTGTACAGAGATTGAGTTTGCGAGTTTTTGATACAGAAGTCTTAAGTGAGACAATTCTAAAAATATATAGATTAATTAAAGAACCGACATGCAATTTACAGTTGCTGAGTCAGTCAATCACAAAATTAACCGTTCTAAAAAGAGAAAAAATGCTATCTTATTATTAACAGAGAATCTTACTTTTAAATCTTAACTTTGCTACAGTATTACAGTTCTTAAAGTTCTCTATACAGGAGATGCATCAATATCAACTACCTTTGATCACCGAGGTACGAAGAGTGGTAGACTACAGAGCCGCCTCTGAAGCCAAAAATCGTTTTGCCCGATTAAAGCGCGTCTGTTAGCCAATTTGAGAGTTCAATATTTATACCCTTTTCCAGCGGTATTTCCTTTAAGGTTTACTGCTGATGCAAGCTAATTATTTCTAGTCATTTTTCTGCCGACATCTGCAAGTCTTACTGTCACCGCAGCCAGAATCTTGTCTCATCTCTAGGTGTTCTATGTTTACCATATAAAAACGGTGTGACGGCAGGTGTTCCTTACTTTATGTCATCGTTACGAGGGCCGATGTTCCTTATCTTATCGCCATCTTTACGAAGTTTAAATTAGAACACTTTATCCAGGGTGAACCATTGTTTTGTTCCCAAAAGGGTAGCCTGTCGGAGTCCTTCACCTTCTGTTTCAATAAGGTTATTTATTCAGCGTCAACAGCTATCATATCTCAATAGCCAGAATGCTTTCATAGCTATTTCATAGTTAGGTTTCTAAATTTCCAAACCCAGATTATCATGATTTAATAACGCCAGAATTCTTTCATAATTTATTATATTTTTCTGAATAGGTATTGTGGCTTATTCTTTGTTTTCAGATAAGGGATCGCGTTTTGGGAGTCCGAGGTTTTCTTACTGTGTTTCAAGAATTTTTAAATCGTGCATCAAATGTAGATATTATTTAATTGTAAGGAGGTATTTTTCTGCTATACAATAAATTATTGTCTTTATCAAGCCATGGTTTATGCCGAGGGTTTTTTTATTTGCTTAAAGAGCCACTGAGTTAAAATTAAAATTTCAATCGTGTGAGGATCAAAATGCATTTCCCCAAATTGAAGAACATCACATTGTGCCTTTTGCCCCTACATATTGCACAGTGATTGGAGCAGAACCCCTGGCCAATCCCCCTCTCTAAAAATGGTTTTAAAATGCATGTACGTAAACGCCAAAGTGTGGTGAATAAGGTTGGTGAGCTACAAGCACAATTAGCCGTGTGGCATTATGATGTTGTGGCAATAACGGAATCATGCCTTAAAAACGGTGAGGACTGGGCACTTAATATTCAAGGAGACAAGGTGTTCAGAAAAGTTAGGGAGGGAAAAATGGGAGCTGGGGTGGCAGTACTGATTAAGGAAGACATTGGTACTGTTGGAAAGGGCGGATGTTTTTGAGGGGACAAGGACAGAATATATTTGGTTAGAGTTGAGGAGCAAATGGGTATGATCACGCTATTGATGGTATTCTATCGGCCTCCAAATAGTGAGATGGAGGTAGAGGAGCAAATCTGCAGGTAAATCGAAGAGATATGCAAGAGCTACAGAGTGGTGATATTGGGGGACTTTAATTGCCCAAATATTGATTGGGATAATGCAAGGGTAAAGGGAAAGGAGGGGGAAGAATTTCTGAAATTTGATCAGGAAAATTCCTTGATCAGTATTTTCTTGGCCCAACTATGAAGGAGGCATTGCTGGATCTGCTGCTGGCAAATGAGGTCGGCCAGGTCGACCAAGTGTCTGTGGGAGAACATTTGGGTAAGATTGATCATCGTATCATAAGATTTAGATTAGCAATGGAGAGGAGCAAGGAACAATCTAGAGTGGAACTTCTAAACTGGAATAGGGCTAACTTCAATGGGATGCGAAATGATCTAGCCAGGGTAAAATGCAACCAAAGATTGGCAGGAAATACTGTAACGGATCAATGGGTGATCTTTAAGGAGATGTTCCAAGTACAGGCTATTTACATTCCAACAAGAGGAAAGGGTAAGGGAAACAAAGCAAGGGCTCATTGGATGACGACGGAAATAGAGAAGACGATGAAACAAAAAAACAGGGTTTATGCTGCATGTCACGTGAATTATTCAAGCGAGACCCATAACAAATACAATAAGTTAAGAGGGGAAGTGAAGATGAAAATACGATTGGCAAAGAGAGAATATGAGAGTAGAATGGTGGTTAACAGAAAAGGTTAAAATAAAACGGAACCGGCATGTAAATAGTAAGTGGGTATTAATAGGCGGGTTAGGGCCTATTACAGACAAAGAAGCTGTTACATGCTTAGAGGTGCAGGAATTACTCAATGAGTACTTTGCATCGGTATTTACTAAGGAGGAGGATGCAGACAAAATATCGGTAGCAGTGGAAAATGGAAGGGGTGAAAATTGATAGACAGGATGTACTAGAGAGGCTGGGTATGCTCAGATTGGATAAGTGGCCTGGTCCAGATGCCACTGCATCCCAGATTGCTAAGGGAATTGGGGGAAGAGATAGCGGAAGGGCTTCCCATAATTTCCAATCTTCCCTAGATGCGGAGGAGGTGCCTGAGGTTGGAAAGTGGCAAATGTGACACCATTGTTCAAGAAAGGGTGTTAGGTCAATCCTAGTAACTACACGCCGGTCAATTAAACATCAGCTGTGGATAATATTTTGGAAACAATAGTGAAGGAATAAATTAACGGGCACTTGGTGAGATTTGAGCTCATTAAGGAGAACCAACACGGATTTGTAAAAGGCAGGTCATGTTTGACTAATCTAATTGATTTTTTTGATGAAGTAACAGGGAGGATCGATCAAGGGAATGCAATGGATGTTGTCGACATGGATTTTTAGGATGGCGTTTGATAAAGTACCATATAGAAGGCTATTTAACAATATTGAGGCTCATGGACTAGGTGGGTCAGTTGCAACTTGGATAAGGAATTGGCTTTTGGACAGAAAACAGCGAGTTGTGGTAAATGGCTGTTTTTTCAGACTGGAGGATGGTAGACAGTGGTGTTCTGGATTTGGGAATAAAAAGTAGAATTTCTAAATTTGCCGATGACAACAAACTTGGCGTTCTGGCAAACAGGGAGGATGATACCAATCGACTGCAACAGGACATAGAAAGGCTAGCAGAATGGGCAGACAAGTGGCAGATGAAATTTAATACAGAGAAGTGTGAGGTGATGCATTTTGGCAGAAGGAACAGGGAGAGGCAATATACACTTAATGGCACAGATTTAAAGAGTGTGCAGGGACAGAGGGACCTGGGAGTTAATGTGCATATGTCCGTGAATGTGGCAGGACATATTGAGAGATTGGTTAGCAAAGCATATGGGATATTGTGTTTCATAAATAGAGGTATTGAGCACAAATGTAGAGAAGTTATACTGACACTTTATAAAGCGCTGGTTAGGCCACAACTGGATTATTGCATTCAGTGGTCACCACACTTTAGGAAGCATGTGAAGGCCCTTGAGAGGGTGCAGAGGAGATTTATCAGAATGGTTCCGGGGATGGGGATCTGAGATACAAGGACAGGCTGGAGAAGCTGGATTTGTTTTCATTAGGGCAAAGCAGGCTGAGGGTTGATTTGATAGAGGTGTACAAGATTACGATGCATTTGGATAGGCTAGACGGGGAAATGCTGTTCCCACTAGTTGATGGTACAAGGACTAGGGGACACAGATTTAAAGTTTTTGGCAAGAGATACAGCGGGGATGTGAGGAAAACAATTTTACGCAGCGAGTGGTGAGGGCCTGGCACATCTGCCGACAGAAGTGGTGGAAGAGGAGACACTCAATGTTTTCAAGGCGAGACTGGATAGGCACTTGAGGGAAATAAACTTGCAGTGCTACGGGGATAGAGCGGGGGAATGTGACTGACTGGATTGCTGTGCAGAAAGCTGGCACTGACACGATGGACCGAATAGTCTCCTTCATTGCCGTTATGACTCTATGACTCTGTAATGTACATTGCATTTATTTTTCTGGGAATATGCATTATGATCCACTTCTTCAGCCCAATATTCACCTGCCATCAGTATAAAACAGCATTTATAAAAAAAGGTTTTCTTTGAATCTTTCACGTAAAATGATACGTTCTATGAACATAGGAACATAGGAACAGGTACAGACCAGTCAGTTCCGTGAGCCTGTTCCGCCATTAAATTCGATCATGGCTGATGTTTATCTTTAATCCATCTAACCGCCTTGGTTCTGCAGTCTTTAAAACATTTGCCTAACAAAAATCTATCAATCTCAGTTTTGGAAGTTCCAGCTGGCGTCGCCTTATCAGGTTTTTCGGGTCAGGAGTTCAAGGTTTCCACTGCCCTTTGTGTGAAGAAGTGTTTCCTGACATCAACCCCGAACAGCCAAACTGTACTTCCTGTACTGTCACAGGAAGGAGCGGTACCACTGGGGCAGGCTCCTCCTGAACCGGAATGGGACCAGACTCTAAGCAGAAAGCATAAATAGGCCTGTGGATAAGGCTTTAAAATAGGGGAGGGTGTTGGTAGAAATAAAATAAGGAAATAGGAGGCCAACATAAGGAATAACAACAACTTGTATTTATATAACGCCTTTAACGTAGTAAAACGTCCCAAGGCGCTGCGCAGGAGTATTTCAAGATGAAACATTTTACTAAGATAACATAAACGGTCAGGGAACAACTATAGTTATAGCACAGAAGTATAAAAGGACGTTAAAATAAAGTAAGAGGAACGACTAATAAAATGAATTAAATTGCCTGTAAAGCAATGCACACACAGTCTGGTATAAAATGGGGGAACTGAAGATTAATCGGGCCGTATTTTCTGATCGGACGATTCCCGCGTGCGGAGGCCTCCGTTCTGGAAAAAATCTACGCACTTATCTGAGGGCTCCCGAGGTGCCTATCGTTCTGAAGCTGGGCCTCACCAACCACAAGTGCGCAGGGCCTACGAATCCCAGTGGCGTATGATGTTCGCAAGCGTCCCTGGGATCACGTGGGCCATGGGGAGCAAATCAAAGTAGGGAATTCCCTTCATACACTTGACAGATAGACCTGTCAAATATATGAATGGAGATCCAAGAAAAAACATCGTAAAACTTAAAAAAAAATTAAAATACATCACCGTTTTAAAATTAGTTGAAAGGTCAATGGGCCGGATATTGCGATCCCTACGGGTGGGTACGCGCTGGTTTCAGGCATGCACAGCGAATGCGCTGAAAACCGGCATTTTCGATCTGTCAAGAATGGCCTTGACAGATCCTCCGGCTGCACTGGAGAAGGGCCTCTGCGGGCGGATAGTTCCGCTTTTATAGACGCTCCACCCGCAGAAAACCCTTACAATTCTTACGCATGGTAAAAGCAGACGTAAGGCCTGCTTTTACCAGGATAAGAGTTGAAAAAAGTAAAAATAATGTTTTTTCCACTGATTTATCTTTTAAAAATACTTTAAAAAAAACTAAGTTTATTTTAGCCCCGTAAAAAATATTAATTATTTTTTTTCAAAAAATTTAATTTTTGTTTAAAATACTTAATTTATTGTAATTTCCAGTCATTTTAAAAATGTAATGTTTTTTATAATTTATTTAAAGTTTTACTATGTTTTTTCATTGATCTTCATTCATATATTTGACAGGTCTTCCTGTCAAATGTATGAAGGGAGATTCCCTTCTGTGATTGGCTCCCCATGGCCCACGTGATCCCAGGGACGCTGCGAACGACATGCGCCTCTGGGAATCGTGGCGGAAGTGTGTGCTTCCCGGGAGCCATCAGGTAAGGGCGCATATTTTTCCAGATTACAGGCCTCTGCCCGCGGGAGGCCTGCGATCGGAAAATACATAGATACATAGATACATAGAAGATAGGAGCAGGAGTAGGCCATCCGGCCCTTCGAGCCTGCTCCGCCATTTAATGAGATCATGGCTGATCCTCCAATTCAGTATCCCGTCCCCGCCTTCTCTCCGTAACCCTTAACCCCTTTTGCCTGTAGAAATATATCTAATTCCCTCTTAAATATATTTAATGAGCTGGCGTACACTGCCCTCTGTGGCAATGAGTTCCACAGGTTCACCACCCTCTGAGTGAAGAAATTCCCCCTCATTTCTGTCCTAAATGGTTTAGCCCTTATCCTTAAATTATGTCCTCTAGTTCTGTTCTCACCCGCCAAGGGAAACATTCCTTCTGCATCTAGTCTGTCTAGACCTGTCAGAATTTTATACACTTCTATGAGGTCCCCTCTCAATCTTCTAAACTCCAGTGTGTACATCCCTAAACTACATAGTCTCTCCTCATAGGTCAATCCCGCCATTCCTGGTATCAGCCTGGTGAATCGCCGCTGCACCCCCTCCATGGCAAGAACATCTTTCCTCAGATGAGGCGACCAAAACTGTACACAGTACTCGAGGTGTGGTCTCACCAGTGCCCTGTACAGCTGCAGCAAGGTATCCCTGTTCCTGTATTCCAACCCTTTTGCTATGAAGGCCAGCATACCGTTTGCCTTCTTGACCGCCTGTTGCACCTGCATGCTCGCCTTCAGTGACTGGTGTACAAGAACACCCAGGTGTCTCTGTACTTCCCCCTCTCCCAATTTATTGCCATTTAAATAATAATTTGCCCTCCCGTTCCTGCACCCAAGGTGGATAACTTCGCACTTGTCCACATTATAGTGCATCTGCCATTTATCCGCCCAATCACCCAGTCTGCCCAAATCGCTCTGGAGCTTCCTGGTCTCCTCCTCTGAGCCCACCCCCCCTCCTAGTTTAGTGTCGTCTGCAAATTTGGAAATGCTGCATCCGACTCCCTGATCCAGGTCATTAATGTAAATTGTGAACAGCTGGGGACCCAGGACAGATCCCTGTGGTACCCCACTTGTTACTGCCTGCCATTCAGAAAATGAGCCGTTTATTCCAACTCTCTGTTTTCTATCTGACAGCCAGTTCTCTATCCACGTCAATACTTTCCCCTTTATCCCATGAGCTTCAATTTTCCATTCTAATCTTTTATGTGGGACCTTGTCGAAGGCCTTTTGGAAGTCCAGGTACACCACATCTACTGGCTCTCCCCCATCTATTTTACCAGTTACTCCCTCAAAAAAGTCAAGCACGATTTACCCTTTGTAAATCCATGTTGACTCTGTCCTATCCTGTCCCCATTTGCTAAGTGCTCCGCTATTTCATCCTTAATGATGGACTCCAGCATTTTGCCCACAACTGATGTAAGGCTTACAGGTCTGTAATTACCTGCTTTTTCCCTACCCCCCTTTTTGAATAGTGGGGTAACGTTAGCTACCCTCCAATCCATGGGCACTGTTCCCGAGTCTAATGAATTCTGAAAAATCATACTTAGTGCATCCGCTATCTCTAGGGCCACCTCCTTCAGTACCCTAGGATGCATGTTATCAGGCCCTGGGGATTTGTCCGCCTTCAATCCCTTTAGCTTCCTTAACACCATATCCTTAGAGATATTGATTTGCGTCAGTTCCTCCTTTGCCAATGTCCCTATTTTTCCCGATATCCCAGGGAGGTTTTTTGTGTCTTCCTTCGTAAAGACTGACCCAAAGTATGCATTTAGTTGGTCTGCCATTTCCTTATTTCCCGTTATATATTCCCCCGTATCTGACTGCAATGGACCAACTTTGGTTTTCACCAGTCTTTTCCTCTTGATGTACTTATAAAAGCTTTTGGAGTTAGTTTTTATATTTTCCGCCAGCTTGCTTTCGTAAGCTATTTTGCCCCTCTTGATTAAGCCCTTTGTCCTTCTTTGCTCTATCTTAAACTGTTCCCAATCTTCCGCTCTGGCGCTTTTTTTGGCTATTTTATACGCCCTATCTTTGGATTTTATGCTGTCTCTAATTTCCCCTGTTATCCACGGTTGAGTCACCTTTTTAGATTTCCTTTTATGCCAGATTGGTATAAATAATTTTTGCAATTTTGTCATTCTATCTTTAAATGCCTGCCATTGTTTATCTACCTCCAGTCCTCCCAGGAACGTTGTCCAATCAGACCTACTCAGTTCCCGTCTAATGGCATCATAATTCCCCTTGTTTAAATTCAGGACCTTAGTCTCTGAGTCAATTTCTTCGCTCTCCATTTCGAGTGAGAAATCGATCATGTTATGATCGCTCTGACCCAATACAGGCCAATAAATTAAATATTTTAAACAAAAATTAAATTTTTTGAAAAAAATAATTACAGTTTTGTTGCGGGGCTAAAAATGACATATCAGAAATGCCGGTTTTCAGCTCATGCGCTGTGCATGCCTGAAACCGGCATTTCCAATGTCCCTACGGGTGCGTACACAGCGCGTACACATCCGTAGGGATCTGAATTTCCGGGCCAATAATTCGGAGTTAGGAATCAGATACAGCAGGGGTAACTGAATCTTGGCTACACAAAGACCAAGACTTGTTATAAAATATTTAAAAGGATGGGGAAGGAAGACGTGGTGGAGTCGCTGTACAAATTAGACATGGCATACGGTAATACAATAAATGGACGTAACAAACAAAAAATAAAAACAGAATACATCTGGAATGAAATAATAGATAAGAAGGGATCGATCACACGAAAGGGTTTTTGTACAGACAAACTGATAGTGGAAGGGCGATAGCATCATAGAATCATAGAATCTTACAGCACAGAAGTAGGCTATTCGGCTTATCGTGCCTGTGTCGGCTCTTTTAAAGAGCTGTCCAATTTACTCGCTCACCCAAAATTTTTAACTGCAAGTTAGTCCTCTTCAAGTACATGTCCAATTTTCCGATGAAAATACTTATGCAGTCTTATTCCACCAACATTTCAGGTAGTGCGTTCCAGATCTTAATAAACATTTGTGTGAAAAAATCACTTCAGAGCAGACGGGAAGTTGACAGTGTCCTGAATCATACGTTCCAGGAGATGGTCACCTCACATCTATTGAAAGCTGAAGCTAGTAAGTGGGTGGCCATCCGCCAGGGTAGGGAGGGGCAGGGAGTGCTGGAACCCTCAGGGAGTGTGACGCTCACTGTGTGGTTTTCATTACTATGCCGGTGAGGCTGACGGCATCTCGAAAGAGTGCAGGAGTGGCACCGCGGGACACAGGGTTGTACAGAAGGACACAACAAAGTGTAGGAATGCAGTAGTTACTGTGGATACATAGTAAGTTGTCAGACATAGTTTCTGCTACCGCCAATATAAGAATCGTCTAGATTGTGGCCTCCCTAGTGCAAGGTTAATGGGCATCATTGAGAAAAATACGAAGGGTTTTTGTTAGCGGAGAGAGCCCTTTTGCACTATCACATTTCCAGGACACACGCAACTCTACCACTTTCCCTTCCATAACTCCTTCAACCATTCGCCTTCCTCGGCCCCCTGACTCTAAGCCTCGTCTCTTTCTTCATCAATTCCACAACTCTCATTAAATGAACCCATGTCCTCCTAAAACTATGCATTCCCAAATCAGTGTGATATCTAAGCAGGTTTGCTAACACCAACTGGAACTGACTCTCTGATATAAGTATTGATAATTCCCAGTCCTCGGTCCTTTTCCCAACATCTTACTTTTATTCTCAAATATTTATCTATTTCCCTTTTAGTGGCTATTATGATTCTTTCTGAGAGCATTCTCAAGTCTTGGCAGCTATACTCATGGAGAGATATGCACAAGGTTTTCTTGCATCCATTTGATGACGATCTAATGTTAATGACCCCCAGTTAGCAACTCACCACCAGTGTTAATTCGTCCGTAATTTATTTGATTAAAACCTCTCCCAATCTTGAACACAGCAATCAGAGATATGCTTAACCCTTTCCATTACAATGAATAGCTTCCACGTTAGTCAAATGTTGATACCTAACACCTAAAATTCCTGGTGTCATCCCAGTGAAACTCCTAGCCTTGCTTTTCAAGGACTTGATCGGTATCAAAAACCTGGCTGCACAGAAATGAACTATGGTAAGATTTTCAACCTCAGTTATGGTCCTGGAGACACAGGATGGTTAGTGGGATTCATAGCCTGGTTAGACAGGTAAATGGCCCGAGAGATAGATAGATAGATAGATAGATAGATAGATAGATAGATAGATAGATAGATAGATAGATAGATAGATAGATAGATAGATAGATAGATAGATAGATAGATAGATAGATAGATAGACAGACAGACAGACAGAGAGACAGGTGGATAGACATGTTGAAATGTCACATAACTATACACAGAATGAGACAAAGTACGCTGATAGCCATTGCATAACCTACAGGCTTTGTACGATATAATAGAGATATGTTATTTAAATCATTTCACTAAATTACTAATTAGATCAAAGGGACGTTTAATCACATTCATAAGCTGCCCTCTGAATTTATTCTGCGATACTGCATAAATAAATGTGTTTGTGCAGGAACTCAAACTCTGAAGCATAAACCCTGTTGCTTCCATGATTGTGAGAGGGTTATCGGAAGCTGCGAACACGAACTGAATGTCTATAAGTTGTACACAGATATAATGTGTAAAATTTACCAACCATAACAGGATAAAACTGCCTGAGATGGCGAGCAGTAAAATGATGGATTTTTTCCGACTCTCCATCTCTGAATCTTTGTGATTCTCAATATTGTTATTGCCCCTGAGTCCCCTCCTGAATCTACTGGCCGATAGAATGTGCCGGATGGTCAGAGCATTGAACAACAAAATCAAAACAAATGGAGCGAATGGAGTTAAAACAATGTCAAACCAATAGAATGCCGTCCACACGGGTGAGGTATAGAAGCTTGATTTTACTATGCAGAACCACGATTCATTGTTAATTATTTCCTGATGTTCAAGTGTAAAATACATTGGAATGTTTTCTACAAAGATTAACCCACACACTGTTGCTATAACGACGGCCGCAGTTTTGTCGGTGCAATATTTGACTCTCAGCTTCTGGCAACAAATGGCCACAAATCGATCAAAGGTGAAAGTGATTGTTAACCAGACCGAACAATCAATGGCAGCTAAACTCAGGATGATAATCAATTTGCAGATAGGAGTATAGTGCAGGAATGAATTTGTGAAATGAATATGATTAATCTCATACAGTATCACATTAAATATGATAAACATTAAATCCCCTGCTGCCATGGAAATCAGGTAACGAGTTATGCATTTGGACAGGCCGCACTTTCCGCGGGAGAGAATCACAATTGTCAATGAATTTGCTGCAAGAAAGAGGGAAACAGGTGAAAATGAGTAAGTCTCACGTCAAATGGATTATCATTGCTTAGAAATGATTAACAAGTATTGCAGATTGGTCTTGTTTTCACTCAACTCGTTCTGTCCGTATATTAACTAAGTAAATGATTTCAGAGCAAAACAATTATTTACTCAGACACGTTAATATAGTCCCTCCAAGACAGAACACGTGCTGTTATGGATCAGAGTGATTTCCTAGATTTATTCAATCTGTATCTGTTTTGTTTGCCATAAAGATCACTTGACACAATTTTGTAGTAAATACAGATATTTTAGACCAAAATCCATACATTCCCTGTGGCTTTACTATAAATATATTTCCTGAGAATGTTATTACACATAACCCGATTTATATAATTATACAACCTTGAAGTTGTGTGGTAGTAGGACTCACAATGTGGAACTTCACATAGTGGGTGAGGATACAGATGGAATTCACTCTAAAGTTCTTGCCCCGGTTCATGCCCTCACGCCCTGTGGGCAATGGTGTTGGTCAGGTGGCTCTGTGCCTCGTTTTATTAAGGCACCATGTAAAAAGAAATGTTTTCACACCGGACTCGCAACCACTTAGAAACAACTGAAATTAATCGCAATAAAACAGTTTGGCACATTGATGTCTGGACATACTGGATGTTTGCCCTTAAAATATCAATTCACAGTCATTATTGGAAACACGCCTATTTGGCAAGCAGATGATTTATAATGGCCGAGAACTATTGCAAAGAAACGGTAGCCCGTGGAAGAATGGTTAGCTCCTTGTAACCTGGAGAAAGATATTTATATAAGATAAGAAGTTCCCAGTAGCAGGGTTTTAAAGGGTGTCTGTCGGACCCAGAGACAGGAGCCGTCCGGGCCAAAGGTTTTACTTATCTATGCAAAGTAGGACCCGTTAAATAACTTGTTTCTCGTCTACCCTGGCAAGCGCAACTCAGCAATATGTGGGTCAAATTCAAATTGTTCCTGAGCGCACAATGGGCGATAACTAATGGGCAGTAATTCGCTCTCGGGTAGGAATTTCACTTAGGTGGTAGTGCAAAGTGCACGGTATCGAACTGGCCGCCAGTTAAATGCCCCGTCCGATATTCAGTTCATTTGGCTTCAGTCCCGCGGCCGATTGGATAAGAGGAGCATTGCAATATCGGTTACGTCGAAGTCCTTTTCGCACTACTTGGCAAGACCAACTTCAGCCATGACTGTCCAAATCTATATCTCTGTCCCCATCCCAGAATGATAATTCTGCTCAAGGACACGGCCTGCCACGTTCCTGCACCTTTAGTGCTTCTTAGGGACGTGTCAGTTAGCCTGACCTGAGAATGAAGTTTGCACATGACCAAGGCGCCGATGATAGTGAGGCGGCAGTGGAGGTCACAGCCTTGGTCTCATTGCGCTGGTGTACCTCATGCTCCGTGTCACAATACAGGGCGGCGGGGCTGGGGGGATTGGCTTGAAGAAAAAACATTGGTATCGTGATCTGCCCAGGAGTCCTCCTGACACAAGTCTGAGGGATTGGGTGGACAGACAAAAGATTGGAGGAAGGCTTTCAGAGTTAGACTTCACGCTCGCTAGCATCCTGAATTCTAAGCGGGAACACCGGGCAGCTGGTGGAGATCGATAGCCAGAAGGTTCGGATCCCTGAGGCCAGAAACCTGCAGGGCTGGCAGGATCCGAATGTCTTCTCTGGACAGTCCAGGCCACGCTCGCCAAGGTCGTGTGTTTGCACTGTGCTGCCCGCAGTCCAATTAAACCGTCTGGATATCAAATCCTGGCTATCCCAGAGCTGTAAAACAACAGTGCAGGTGAGATGTGCTACTCCTGAATATGATGGGGCACGGGAGACAATAATCTGCCTTAATAATATGACTGAGAATAAAATTGGTACAATTGTAGATTTTGAACATCTGAAAAATCCTGTTATCTGTCTGATGATTATATTAAAAACCTGCTGGAATATGGGATAAAGTTCCTCATTTAACAGATATCAGAAACAAATGACCTTACATTAAACATATCAAAACAAACACATGGCATAATTATAGAGGCATCAAGAACAGTAATACAGTTAACACTGAGAAAATGTAATAAAAACCGATCGTAGTGACTTACCAGGGACACCAACCACTGCCAGAATAGGATAGTAAATTGCTGAAATCTGAAAAATTATTGGCCGCTCCATTTACTCTGAGAGGCAACGTGTCCGTCAGTATGATCGACACACAGATCAAACACCTTCAGATCAAACCTTCCTTTATATCAGAGAGAAATCTCAAGTGTACAGAATAAATGACATTAGTTACAGTCATTGAACAAACAGATTAGGCAACAGTTTCACTGCAATACTGATCTGGGAATAGATTATTTTAGTATCATGTCCCAGTGGAATTCAGAAAATGAATAGATAGAATAATACTGACTTCTTAAATTCAACACGTTATTATATCTCCACTTCTACAGCACTGGTGCATTCTATTCCAATACATGAACTTTATTCCATAACAGCTGTCACATTATCGTAGACTCTTACAACGTATTTAGTGAAATAAATGTATCCATTTACATTACTTTAGTCCAATCTGGGTGTTAGAAAGATAGATAATATAATTTCAACTTGTTTTAATGTTGTTCTGTGCAGGGTTAGTGTATAATGCGGTACACACGACGTCCAAGAACATTCATAGATTAAGAAAAAGTGAACAAAAGGTTGTGTACAGTAGTTAGTGTGCAAAAGATAGAAGCATCCTATCCCAGTGTGCTAGTCAGGTCTAATGCACTGGCCTGAATCTGACCGGATTTGTAGCTTTATGTCTTCAGAATACCCCATGATCCCCCAGTGCGGATGAGACCCTTGGCAGCGGCTCGCACCTATCATCGGGAGCAGGAGGCCAGCTACTTACCAATCCTTTCATTATGAGTGTAATCATTAATTTATATTTTCCTATCATTATTGCAGCTAATTTATTTGCAATCGCGACTCTGTCCCGTGGAAAATGTTATCTGTCCAAATGCAGAACTCGTTACCTGTGGCCATCACAGCAGCAGTTCTACTGGTATTAATATTGGAAGCAATTCTGTATGAGATTATGGAGATTTATTTCCCAGATTCATTCCTGGAATACACTCCCATCTGTAGTCTGAGCTTCACCTTCATTTTAAACTTCCATTGATTGCGCCATGTGGTTAACAGTCGATCTCAACATTGATCGCTCTGTATCCAACTGTTACTAGCAGCTGAGAACCAAATATTGCCCCGAAAAGCTGCAGTTCTGGTTACAGCAGCGGTTTGTGGGCTCAATGTTTTTATACAAAAGTATTTCACTTTGCTTGATCAATGAAACGGGGACAAACTTTGATCACTGGCTCTCATGGTATCGCCCATCTGGCAGAAAGACCCTGGAGTACAATCTCAGGTTGATTTTCAACTTGCTGTCGGAGCGTCACACGGATGATGTAGATCAGCTGCTTATTAAAGAAACCGCTGGATTTTCGTAGACTTGAATGGAAATGGAAATTGGCCAGTTTCAATAACTGGTGGACGATCCTCACCAGTGCTATGCCTGGGCGGCAAGTTGAAAATATACGGCCTACTCTTTACTGCCTGGGTGGTGATCTGGTTGAGTGAAATCGTCGTCCATTATTGATCCAGGTCCAATCTGATTTTCATTTCATTGAAATACATTTACGGAAGATCGGCCAGGTTCTAACATAAGCGATGAACATGAACAAAGGGATAGATTTTGACTTTGTGCGATACTTCAAAACATGTGACAGCGAATTCGCCATCCGTTATATACCTTCCCTGATTTTCCGCTCCATGGACGCTATCTCTGTACTGTGAAAATTTAAATAAACCCCGCCCTCGTCTGTGTCCCTACCTGGAAAGCTCCAACAAATCTAAAACTCTAGAACTGCAACACACCTTAACTGAAAGCCAGCCTTGCAACCTGAGCGTATCCTTTCCCCAAATGGTACCTCAGTGGTTGCGGTTGGGAAGCTGCCCGGCAGCCCTAACTCATGGTTAAATAAACCATGCTGATGGACTCAACTATACAAACCCGATCAATAGACGGGAGCAACGAAAGAGCGAACACTGCACTGTAAGAAGAAATGTAATTGAATTTGAAGAAGTTGCTCAAAATAATTTCCCGAATTTCTGAGTGAATCCGCACTCCTGAATGACACAGCAGTGCAGTGCTGAACAATGGGAGCTGTGATTATCTGGATGCCTTGCTCAACAGAGGCACTGTCTGATTGATTGGCTGCATATTTGTTCGAGAATGTTGCTTTTTATGATTAGGTGCTCGATCTATTCCTGATCATCATCAAGTATCTCTAAACATTAAGGACCAGACCTCACAGAGTTATTAAGTTTACAGTACAAGCAATACTACCTAAGTGTACATTTTAAACAATATTTACAGCCGGACTGGGAGACCATGGCTGCGGACTCTAACGTATCACAGTACTGAGCTCAGTATTCAGCTTGATCATGCAGTCGAATCGAACTTCCTGTTACATTCCGCTGGTTTATAAATCTTTAAAGCATATAATTCTCCTCAAAATATCCTGATAGTGTTGGCTCAGCATGACATAATCATGCGTTGTTCTTGTTCAGCCTTTGCATCTCTAAATCCAGAGTTCATGAATGAAGAGTAATTTTACAATACTTCTATTGGTTTACATGGACGAATATTATTCCAATTATCAAACATCTTAGTTTCCTCTAAATCAGGCTAATTTTCTCTCCATCTCGAGGTTACTCGTCTATTTAATGAAGCTAGTACCTGGTTTATCATTTCTGTTTTCTCCCTCGTTGTTCATAGCATGATAACTATGCAGGTGTTTATTTAAGTGAGGTATCTCTCTCTCGAGTAATTTTCTTGTATTTCTTCTCTGAAATTTCTACGTGCTGAAGTCACTATAATGTTAACTATTTCTTACTGTTAGATTATCTTAAAATTGTATAAATTGATCAATATATCCCAGCATGCGTTTTCCCATGTTATCCCTAGAGCGAATGTGGGGGGAAAGGGTAAATGTATGATTAAAGACAGTTTTGAAATTCAAAGGCTAGAAAATGATAAACACCTTGGCCAAGACTTGGCCCATATTCCTAACAGCCGGCCTGCTGATTCTGGGAGAACCCCATGAATGTACCCTAGAAGTTCCCGAGACATGTGAGAGTCCTTTCCAGCATCCCCATTAACAGATTCGGAGTCCGCTTTTGGGGATGGTTCTTGTAAAATAAATCCTCAGGGCCGGAAATCGGGGTTTGGTATTTATGTACCAGAAGGATAAATTGAAAATGTCGTCCAGCTAACTGGGGGCCGATCGGCCGCAGTAACCAACGTCGTCCAGATGGACAAGGGTGAGCGAGCCTTGATCATTTTTTCTGATAGACATTTCACCAGTTTATGGCTCAACAATTATTTAGCCATCTGGAAGAAAAGAGGATTCACCTCAGCGGAAGGGATAATGTTACCCATCGCTGACCTCCAGCAAAATATTTTGGAACCAGCCCAAAATAAAGCGCATCTGGTAGATGTTATAAAGGTAAAGGCTCATTCTGAAAACACGCCATGCCGACAGAAAACAGAAAAGCTGATTTTTTGACCAGAGCTTTCCAACACAGCAGCGAATGGTGGCCCCGCCCACTAGCGAGAGCCTCGGATACACCTGTCCCTGGCTCTCCCGAGCAGCTCAATTTCGTAGAACTAGAAACAAAGGGGTAGAAATTAGGTCGCGCCCCATTTGGGGCGCAAATATCGTCCGGACGCAAATATTAGCGCCTGGCGCTAATTATCGGCACTGACAGGAAACTTCACTTTTACCGCCCCGGGAGGTGAGTGGAGCGCTAAATTAGGAGCTGCACACCTCTCTTAAGGCGCAAAGGCCAAGGAGTGAGGCGCTAACTCAACGCACGAGCGCAGCGCAGCTGCTGCCAGTTAGCGAGGGAACACAGACACAATGGCGCCGGACACTTCTTAAAGCGGGGGGGGGGGGGCACTTGCTCCCCAGCCACACCCTGCTCATTGCAGCCTTGAATCTCAGCCTGGAGAGACCTGTAATCCATTTTGCTGCCAAGCATGTAGAGGGTGAGAGAACGCGCTCATCGCTTCACCGAGCGGGCCTTGGATGCTCTGGTTGGCGCAGTGGAGCGCAGAAATGCATGCTGTTCCCGGAGAGTGGCAGGAGGCCTTTGCCACGCGAGTTCAGAAGAGTGTGGAGGGAGGTGGCTCAGAGCGTCTCCTCCAGGAGCATGGTGCCCAGGACCCATGTTCAATGCCGCAAAAAGTTCAACGACCTCACTCGGGTCGTCAGGGTGAGTGGCTTTTTCTCAATACCTCTCCATCCCTCCATCTCAACCTCACTCTATGGCCAGAGGGTCTTAAAACCCCAATGCACAACACTCATCCAACACCTATGGCCCTTTCATCAAACACACACACACATTCCACACTTTGCATACAGTAAGGGCTATTCACCTATGGGAGGCACATCAGGCAAGACCATGGCTGTATATTGTAAGGGCTATTCACCTATGGGAGGCACATCAGGCAAGACCATGGCTGTAAGGGCTATTCACCTATGGGAGGCACATCAGGCAAGACCATGGCTGTATATTTACTCAGATGCTGTCCTTTTTCTTGCAGGCTAAGCTGGCTCATAATCGGAGACAGCAGCAACGGACGGGTGGAGGGCGGCTTCAGCTGCAACCCCTCAGCGATCTGGAGGAGCGCGTCCACAGGATTGTGGCAAGCCGGGTGATCGGTCCCGTCGCCACTGGAGACGCCGACCCCGTTGTGGACAGCAATGGTAAGGTCATCACCTTTTTGTCCTCTGTCCTTCCACTTGTCCCTCACAATACCAGCCTTTGACACTTTCAATCCAACTTGCTAACTCGCTGCACTTATTCCTCCCTTACTGCCACCCTGTCCTCACGCTAAAGCCACTCTTGTACCTCCCTGCTTTCAGATGGTGATTCACCAGCTGAGGAGACGGGCCCTGAAGCTGCCACTGGGAGTGATGCTGCAGCTGAGGAGGAAGAGGAAGCCGGAGCATCAGTGCCACCCTCTCCCGAGGAAGCCCATGCCCACACTGGGAACACGCCTTCCCCGGAGGGGAGCAGGGGGGAAGGGGCTGATGATGGTGAAGCTCCAGGACCCAGCGGGCTGCAGCAACGCCATGGGGGGGGGGGGGTAGGGAAGAACGGGGGCCTTCTCCCCAGAGGGAGAGTATGCCAGACACACCTACTGCAATGGACGCAGAGGAGGAGCGGCTGATTGCAGAAATGAACAGCCAGGCGGTGGGCATGCACACTGAGCTCATGGGTGCAGTGGGAAGGGTGCCCGAATGCATTGAGTCACTGGCAAGGAGTGTGGAGCACTTCGCTGTAGCACAGGCGGATGCCACACTAAAGCTTAGTGCTGCAATTCAGTCACTGGCTGCCAGGAACCCATCTGAGACTGCTCTCATGCAGACTCAGATTGAGGCCACGCGAGCACTGACTGCTGCCATCCTCGATGGTTCGTGCACATGTCCCCGGGGCTGTCACCGCGCCGCAGCAGGCCAGCAATCTGTTCTCCGGCAAATTGCTCCGGATGCTGAAGTGCTGCCCCGTGGGAGTGCCAGTGTGTCGGGCGAGCAGGGAGTTGCTGTCCTCTCTCACGATGACAGCATTCCTGCTGCCAACACTGTCACTTCTCCACTGCACTTGCCACCGCCTGTAGGACAGACTGCTGCCGCCCATGCAGAGTTGTTGCAGTCTGCAGCCGGGCCCTCCAGGCCCAGAAGTGGTCGAGGCCGTCCTTCAGGGGCATCTGCAGTGTCAGGGTCTGACGAGCAGCAGCCTTCCACCAGCCTTGCTGCAGCCACTGAGGTCCCATTACGGAGGAGCAGTAGGGTTAGAAGGGGGGAAGTGCGCAAGGGAAGGAGATCACCCTCGAAGGGCAAAAAGTAGGAGGTGTGCCAAAATGCTGGTCATTTTTTTATTAAAGGCCGAGGTTCATGGTCCAACTTTTGTTTAGTGTTTTGGACATTATCTCCAGGTTGTGAGAACCAGTTATGTTATTGACTGTTTTTTTGTGTTTATTTCTATGAGTTTGTCATGAGGAATTGACACACACAGAGTTTGTAAAATAAATAAGTTTCTGTATTCAAAATATACATGGCTGGTGGTTGGAATTATTGGTGCCTTGGCCGGCTTAGGGGTTGCGTGCTGGGTTGATTAGTGTTTGTAGCAATGGCAGGGGCCCTAGAAGCGGCTTGCTATTAGTCGTTGACGGACGGCCCTTGCAGTTTGACCATTGTGGGCCGCCCTCCTGCCTTGGTGCTGCTGATGATCATCGTCCTCGTCCTCTTCCTCCTCTTCCTCCTCCTCCTCTGGTGGTGCTACAAGGCCTGGTGGCATTGGCTGGGTCCTGAGGATTGCCATGTTGTGCAACATGCAGCACACGACTACGAAGTTCGAAACTTGCTCAGGCGAGTACTGCAGGGCTCCTCCGGAATGGTCCAGACAGCGGAACCGTTGTTTCAGCACGCCGATTGTGCGCTCAATAATATTCCTGGTTGCTTGATGGCTTTCATTGTACCGCAGCTCAGCAGGGGTGTTTGGCGTACGGAGCGGTGTCATCAGCCAGGTGCTCAATGCGTACCCCTTGTCCCCCAGAAGCCAACCAACTGGCTGATGCGGTGCCTCGAAAAGTTCTGCCACAGTAGTCTGGCGCAGGATGAAAGCATCGTGGCAGCTGCCCGGATAGTGGGCATTGACAGCGAGTATCACCTGTCTGTGGTCACAGACCAACTGCACATTCAAGGAATGGAACCCCTTTCTGTTCCTGAATTCCTCTGCATTCTCTCGCGGAGCACGCAAAGCCACATGCGTGCAGTCAATGACGCCCTGCACCATGGGGAAGCCCGCTACCCTCGCAAAGCCCAGAGCACGGTCACGCTGCTTGTCTGGGGTCATAGGGAAAGAGATGAAGTCTCGTCTCCTTCTGAAGAGGGCATTGGTGACCTGCCGGATGCAGCGATGCACCGCAAACTGGGAGATATTGGCGAGGTCCCCAACAGCAGCTTGGAATGAGCCAGTGGCGTAGAAGTTCAAAGCCACTGTGACCTTCACTGCCACCGACAGAGACGTCCTGGACCTCAGCTGAGGCTGCAGTTCTGGCTGCAGCAGGTGGCAGAGCTCAGTGACCACCTCCTTGCTGAATCGCAGCCTTCGCAAACACAGCTCCTCGGACATATGGATGTAGGAGAGCTGTTCACGATATACCCTGGGAGGGTAAGCTCTCCTGTACATGCGCCTGATGGCCCTCCTCCGTCTGGCCATCATTGCCACTCTCTGTCTGCGTCTCACTATCCTCCGATTCAGCTGGAGCAGGACGACGCCCCCAATCATTGCAGCCCCCATATTCTCTTTGCCAGAAAAGTAATGAGGTACAGCAACTAAAGTAGCAAAAAAGTTAGGATGAACTAGGCAAAACTACCTCACAAAGCGTTGAGTCAATGTAGAAGTCTCTCTCTCTCTCTCTCTCCGAATCTCTCTCTCTCTCTCAGAACGAGTGGTGCATAAATGTCGACCACAGAAAAAGACAGGAAGAGGCCCCCTTTAAATAGCGCCCCCCCCCAGCCCCACACCGATTGATAACGTTCCAGTCTTCCGGTCGTTGGAAGCGCCAGGCGGTAAGGCAGGGGGCGCCACTCAATTTCCGCTCCGGGGCGCCCCAAGGGCGTTGCACCATGGAATGACGTCACAATCTGCGCGCACAGGTGGTCGCAGCGATAAGTTTTAGCGCCGCCGCACAATCTCAAGTTAAGTTCTCGAGCGGCGCAAACAGCGCTGCGCCCGGGCGTTAGCGGCTTAACGCCCCATTAGCGCCCTCTTAAGGCGCTAACGGGAGGCGCAACCAAGTGAATTTTTACCCCAAAGTCTCTGTGGATCCTACAGCAGCGAGCTGCCACACGAGGCACTGGTCCGCGGCCTCAGAGATGCCCTTAAATTGCGGAGGATATTACTATGGACGCTGATCAGTCGGTATGTTATTAAAACCAAATGACCATCCCTACAGAATGTAGACAGCAGATTGTGCAATTGAGGCACATGTTCAGCGGAAGTCAGAGGGGAGAGAGCTTGGTTCTGCGACTGCTTGAAACAATGTGGTGGCCGGATATTACGGCAGGTGTCACCATAGTCGTGAACCAGTGCATCATCTGTGCACAATATGAACCTGGACCTCAAAAGAAAATAATAAAAGAGGCATTTTAAGTCCACACCGGGAACATGGGACGCGTTGCAGATTGGTCCGTTAAAAATAACCACACGAGGCAAACAGTATACATTAGTGGTGGTAGATTAATTTCTAAATGGGTAGAAGCCTTGTCGGTTGGCAGGAATACAGTTATTCAAACAGTTAAGGTAATCATTAACACGCATTCACCCGTTCGGGTCTGTTCAACATAATTTAAGCTGACAAAGGCACTCACTTCACCAGGGAGGTAATGCGAGAGACCAGCAGAATGTTGGGTATAACATGCAGATTGCACATCCCGTATATTCTCCAGATTGCGGTTACTGTGGTCAGAATGAACCACATGGTTAAACATCAATTAGCTTAGGCGCTCTCTGAATCTCACTTAGTGAGATACCCTATTGTCAATGATTTTAATGGCTATATAAGGTACCCCAGGGAAAAGCATGGGGTAAACTACGTATGAAATTATGAGTGGCAGTAAATTGCATCTGCCCAATGTCTGAATGGTGGAGCATATGTCCCTGCCTCAATGGCAAGGGGTGGAAATGGATAACTGAATGGAAAATACTGTAGAATCAATTGGGTCAGACTCACCTGTTGGTGGCCAGAAACCGAGGGTACGCCCAAGCGGATCCCTCCCAATATCTATCACAGCAGGTGTGAGTACAAATGTGATAGCTTGCATGTGAGGGAACTAGCCTGTGGGAATGCACGGTGAAGATCCATTGAAGAACGAGTCCCAGGCATGCTCAGTTACTTCACAACAACATGAATTGAAATGCTTAATGTGGCTCAGGAGAGTGAAAAAAAACTTCTTAATCAAGGCTCTGACGCATGTTTCATAGAGAAACCGACCCTTTAATGAAACATTCAGGGTACCGTTAAACACACTAACCTGTCAGAAGGAATGAAATTAAAGTGAAGAGGAACGTGCAATTTAGATTTCTAAAATTCAGGGTTGGGTTTTTTTAAATTATAAAATGAAACTGGGACAATTGGGGCTCAGAGAAAAATAATAATTAGCAATAATTATTCACAAGATGGATAAGGGTAAAAGGAGAGCTGGGGAATCTTTTATGTCCAAGAGTTCTTGATCATCTGGTGCACTGTTGCTTTCCGTGTAATGTACGACATTGCACAGTACATTTTCTGTGTCTGCTTCATGATGTGTAGTATTGGTCAACTGAAATTTCGGTTGGAAGAGCAAATGGCTCTAGAAAGGTTTGTGATGCTAATAAGATGAGGACCCAGAGTGTCTGGTAAGAGTTATCAGTAGGTGGGTAGGTACCGTAACCATTAGTGATGCTACATTCAAGTGTGGCACTACCACCTGCCTCATCACTTATTCGCCTTTCTTCCTTACACCCTCGGAAATTACTCAGGTTGGGAAATTGATTTTCATGCCAATGTGACCAATCAGTGCGACAGAGATTAAAGTTAATCTCACACTACAGGAGGAGGCGTTGCAAGCCGTGGTGCCCTTTGGCCGCCTATTCCTCCACTGTCATTGAATGGTAACCCATACTGGCACGATCAGACATCTCAGTTTACCACCTAGTTAAGCCTAAAGGAGGTAATTAATTTATAGAACAAAAGGTACAGAAGTTAGCAGACTATGAATGGTGAGACACAGTTTATAATATTGGACAACACCCATAGGTTAGAATAATGGCCCAAAAATTCGGCTGAATACGGGAGAGTACGAACTGTGTACTCTCGCGTATTCAGTCCCGAAGTGCCGGTTTTCTGCATGCACTGCGCATGCGCGGGAAACCGGCACTTCCGGTATGGCGATGGGGGCGGTTCCTAAGTGAACCGCGTGCGCACTGCAGGCTGTGCGCACGCAGCACACTTACGTTTTTTTCAGGTTTCAACGCGAAGGGAAGTATGGAAGATTTTACACATGAAGTAAGACCCCCTTTTAACAAGGTAAGTAGTTCATTAAGTATTATTTTAAATTTTTTTCAACAGGTTTATCTTTTTTAGAGACTTTAAAGAAAGGTAAGTTTATTTTTATAAATTTTTAAAAGAATATAATTTTTTTCAAAAATTTAAATTTGTGTTTAAAGTGGTTAATTTAGTTAACTATAGTTATTTTATTAATGTGATGGTTTTAAAAAAAGATATTTGAGGTTTAGCTGTTCTTTTGGGGGCAATTTGTATTCATAGTTTTGACAGTTCTCCTGTCAAATCTATGAATGAAAGATGGTGTGCTGCCATTGGCTCTCCATGGCCCACGTGATCCCAGAGGTCGCATCGAACTAACTACGCCTCTGGGACACGCCCGCACCAGGGAGAGGCCCAGGAGCTAAAGTTAGTGTGGGCCCGAAACACAACGGCCGGCGCGGAGTGTGATATTGCGGGGGATCTTTAACCCCGCGGCAAGCCTCCGAGTCAAATTTCTGGGCCAATAAGAATGGCTTCAACATGCAATGCATTCGAGTGTTTATTATGATAATTGTCTTATACTACAAACCTAACAACAAAGACAATCAATGGTCAAGGAATATAAGGTGAAGCAGTCAGAAAATCTGATAGTCACTCGAGGGGCGACTGAAGGGTCGGGTAAAAATCGTAGGACATTGTGCATTTAAAATGAAAAGAAAGCTTGTACAGAAATCGCTGCAAAAGCCCCAAATCAACTGATTAGAATGAAATTGGTAAATGTATAACAATTCTTGGCTTAAGACTGCCGATGCCATTATAAATGGTTGGGAAGGACAGGACATCTGTGTGAAGTAAGGCTTCGACAGAGTTTGGACACTGATAAGTCAGGTCGACACAATCCACAATCTGGAACATGGGAGGTAGAATGCCAGGCTGTGGGTGAAGGGTTGCACCTGGTTTAACCGCTAAGGACGTTCAGTGACACGCACCAAACAGCCAACCGTTAATTATTAATGCCTAGCAACGGTGGGTGATTGGACAAAATGGATTTTCCAATAATTTTTATTTTCGACTCAACCGGCAGAAACAACATTAAAATGAAACATCGTGGCAGGTCCGGCACTGCAGTCCGCGAGAACCTACGGAAGCTCAGCCTAGAGGAGGACTTCCCACCAGAAGAAGGGCTAATCAGTCTGCCGACTTGACGTTGATTCCTTGGCTTAAAGGGTGTATTTCTTGCTTGAAGCTGTCTTTATGGTCGTTAAACTGTTTTACTGCTGTGTACAATGTTAAAACATTTAAGGTAACGTTGTCCAGGTTCAATAATCACTTGAACATTTGTATCTCTACAGCCCGTTTTCCGTTGCCATTTACTACAACCGAAATGCAAATTGGACATGGTGTAAAACAAGTTGCCAATTCGCTATTGGTTCAGTCTGTGTCTCGATCTGTTGCGCTATATGGACTGTATCACATCTGCTCCCTATTATATGGCCCGCTTGATATTCAGTTCTATTAAAGGCAGCGGAATTGAATATCGGGCAGGGTGTGTAACAGGCAGCTCATATGATAACGCCTGTTTAGCGCTACAGCCCAAGTTGATTATCTGCTCTGTGAGCCTTTTCATGCTGTTGCTGGAGACCAATTTAACATCAAAGGCCTTGCTTGTTAAGTCAGACAGTACAGGTTGGCTATCCCTCCTTCCCCCATACATAAAGAAAAATGCTCTCAGAGTGCATGACATTTGTAGTTTCCAAACTAAAGCTTTCAATGAAATCACAATTTCGAAACATTGCACCCGAACAATAATATGTGCCCATTTTTAAAATATTTTAATACTTAACTTTAACATGTATTTGAAGGCTTCTGTCTCTCAAAAACATTGACGTGCAACTTGGTATTTTTGCCCAGAGCTGTAATAGTTTATGTCAGTTCAGATTATGCAGTGTGAATATGTACAGAGCCCTCACTTTCCTAGAATGCACAATTCAGTATTTAAGTTACTGATTTTTCCCCTTTAGCTTCTAGTAGAGTCCGATCATTAAAAAACCTCTCAGCGGGTAAGTTGGAGGATAAGTTACAAAAACGTTGTGCAGTCAAAATCCGTTGATTTTTTTCGGTTCAAAACAGGGAGCTGTGTGCGTGAGAGAGAAGAGGACATATTCTCAGCAGGCGTTGTGGTTCAGCCGACCATTTTAGAAAGCGCCTGATTATTTTTTTAATGGAAATTTAAATCGGAGGGTTTCGAAAGTGGGCAACACTCCAGTTTGATGAACAGGCGGCAAGTTGACAATGTGCCTCACAGTGTCTTTCCACCTCTTAATGGGAGCTCACCTGATTATCATCGGTGACATGTTGAGAGATAAAACATATTAACGGCATAGTCAGGGACATCTGTGAGACAAATAGAGAGGAAATCAGACAAATAGAGGGAGAGAGAGAGAGAGAATAATAGCTTCTATCTTTCACTGCACCTGAGAAGCTAGTGGTAGGGTTGATCCGCGCATTATACACGCCGCCCAATTTTTCATTCCAATAAAGTCAACTGAACAGGAAACCAGGTGTGGTGTATGAGACAAAGGCTTATCGGTTACTGCCAGTACTTCGCACAATGTTCGTTCATAATTCATCAAAGGACAATCACTGGACTTCATAAGTTAGACAATGCTAAATGTCCTTGAGAAATGTGAGCCACACATGGAGCAGGAGTCAGAGAAAGAGAGATAAATAGAGACTGAGACAGTGGGATATAATTTAATATTTACTGCTTGGACAGTAAGCATCATTTGGGCAGAGCACAAGAAGAAACAACTTGCAGGCTGCGTCTAAAACGACAAACAGAACCCGTCTAATATTCCACCCTTTGAAATGAATGTGTGTGATCCTACCAGCCGGCTTTTCCTGTCCGCGATCCACTCAGGTGACACGTAAAGCCCCAGTGCTCAAGTTGAAAATTTAGCCTAGAAAGTGTTTGGTTGTTTCATTTTTATTAATTTTATATAAAAAAGTCTGAGTAACTTACTGACTGCTTTGATTATCACCTGTGTTTTGTTGATAATTAAATTAGAATGGTTATAATTCCTTACAGCAGGGGGGAGGGAGAACATTCAGGGACAGAAAGAGAAACAGACACAGAGATACACGTCCTTGAACCAAAAACAAAAATTCATATTCAACGTTGACAGAGATGCCTTATAAAGTTAATAAATAGTAAGGCTGTCTTAGGCTCCTCATCCAGACCTTTTTGTTGAATGCTGCCAAACTCAAGCTCTCGCACAGCAGTTGTGTCAATCTTTCGGACACCGACCGCTTTCTGCTAAACCCCTGAACGATCCCACATTGCTTCCAAAACCCTGAACCACACAACATAGGCTATCAGCTTTGCAGAAGTAATGAACACCACGGGATAATTAGCACAGCGGGCTGCAATAAAAGAGGAAATAGGGGAAGGTCAGCGCGACATTGGGCTTGATCGACAGCAGGGTCAGAACATCCTGTGCGAAATAATGAAACAATAGACAAGTCAGGACTAATATCTGTGCATATTGACCGATTTATTCTGTGTGGTAGAATTTAAAATAACTTTGATTTAACATGTTCGGATTCCGAAAGCTAAGGAAGCAATAAGTGCCAGTTGGGGAAAATGAAGAACAATGGCGAATTCATCAAATGATTTGTGAAAAGAAATATGGCCTAGTTTGGAGATAGTATGCCTGGGTTAGATTGGTGATATCCTGGAAAAAGGATGGATGTTTGCAATCATGCATTGTTGTCATCTATTGATAGGAAATGAGGCCCTCTACATTCCCGTCAGAATGAAGATTATGTGGTGCAACATTTGCACCTACTGCTGCAGTAGCCTATGACACACAAGGATCACATGACAGTAGTCTCAAAATTATACAGGTCAGATTGAGTCACGTGACGTTGCTTACAAATAGTCCCTCTCAGGGTCTAAAATGGGCCGTTACAATTGTTCTTTGGTATTCATTCCTGAGAGGTAACCTGGACGGGTGCAGTCTAAGCCCCGATGGGCTTCCTACTTGTGAGGATACAGACCTATAAAAGTACATGTTTTTGAAGGAAATGCATCAACATCCCTGGGACATTGTCCATTTAAATCGCTGGGCCATTGTGAACTTAAAAGGAAAAGAGAGACTGAGCAGAAATCACTGCAAACGCCAGAACACCATTGATAAGAACTAAATGCCACAACTCGAAACAAAGTGACTAAAGACCACCGAGGCCATTAGACGTCGTTGAGATGAAAAAGTTATGACTTTGTGAGTGGGAATGTAGCGCGATATTTAGGAGGCTTTAAGTAAGATAAACAATAAATGTAATGAAAAATTGGACCAAGCTATGGACAGTTTATTGGAAGTCAAGTCCTCCCAGGGCTCAGAAATGAGATGAAATCGTAATATCATAGGCTGTGTAAAATTGGATGAGAGGAAATGATTGAGGATATCAGATAGAAGCATAAAAATTACACCACCAAATAGGAATTTTTCTAAATTATTTTCTGGGGTGATAATGGGTGAATTGGAATCAATCCAAAGGGTTTGGCAAAGTAATGCGAGTGCACCCATGAGTAACATAAAACATCTGGGCACAGTTCAATAAAAGGTATCAATCTGGTATCAATGTACAATCTAATGCAACTCAGAAACGCGTAGTTAAGAATAATTAATTGATAGGATCATAGAAATTGCAGCACTGAATAAGGCCACTCGGCCCATCGATCCTGTGCTGGCTTTTTGAAAGAGCAGATATTGATAGCTGTCTTTTGGAGATGTCATGCTCTTGCCTATACTGAACAATATGAAAACCGCATTTGACAGCCTGTCTCTGCCCCAGACATTGCAACCATGAAAGTGGAGATAAGCAAAGACGTCCAAACACTTCGATAAGAAAACCTGAAATCCCAGGATTGGCTTGTATCGGATGTCACTTGTGGCATGATCATGGGATACCGGTGTGTGTATGAAAATGTGATGTGTTGTATGTTGGCAACGAGCATGTGTAAATGCATGGTGAAGATGCACTGAAGAACGGGTCTCAATTGTGCGCATTTACTTGACAACAGCATGATATGAAATTGTTAATATGGCTGAGCAGAGTGAGTAAACATTTGAATCAAGGCTCTGACACATGCTGCATAGATAACCCGATTTGTTTTTAATACAATAATCAGGTTAGAGCTAAACACACTGTTAGCTATTAGAGTGATTAAAATTAAAGTAAAGAGGGACATCAGATTTTTGATACAAAATTCAGGTTTACGTTCCTTTGAGTTAACAATGACATTGGGACAACTGAAGGCCAGTGTGACGTAACACTTAGCAAAAGTTTTCCATAAAATGGCTAATGATAAAATGAGAGCTGGGGAATCTTCTAAATCTATTATTTCTTAGTAATATGGTACACTGTAGCTTTCTGTGTAATATAATATGACTTTCCTGTCTGTATCATGATGTTTAATATTGGTCAAATAGAATTGAGATAGAAGAGCAAATGGCTCGAGATAGGTATGTATTACAAACAAGATAAGACACTTAGATAGAGCCATTTAGGTTTAAAGGGTATAGTGGAGATTATGGCTGAGACCCCGTGAAGAAAACCATTTTCTTGGATCACTTTTGTAGTTTAAAACCCCTAATATTGAAAGATTGACATGCAATGAAACAGCCTAATACTGACATTAAAAAGAGGGCATCTACCCTTGGAGTCATGCATGGTGGTAGATGGATTGCACAATTGAACAACACCGAAAGGTTAGAATAATTAGCATGGCTTCCATATGTAAGCAATGTATTCTAGTGTTTGTTATGAAATTTGCTGAGGTGTAATGATAAACACCCAACACCAAGCACAATCAATGCTCAAGGGATATAAAGTGTTTCAGTCAGAAGATCTGGTAGATTCATTCTAGGGGAAGATGTTAACAGCCCTACAACATTGCGCATTTAAATCTCTGGGACATTATGAATTTAAAACGAATAGCCAGTCTGTGCAGAAGTCGCTGCGAAAGCCAAAAAACAACTGATAAGAACGAAATACCACAACTGAAAACAAAGTGATGAAAGACAGCTGAGGCCATTAGAAATCGTTGGGAACGACAAGACTTGTCCGTGTAAAGCAAGGCTTCGAGAGAGAGTTTGGACACTGCTAAGAGAGGCCTACGCAATCCATAGTCTGGAACAAGTGAGATAGAAGGGCAGGCAGTGGGTGAAGGGTTGCACCTGGTTTAACCTCCAACGAATTTGAGTGACGCGCAAGAAATAGCCAACCGTCCATCACTAATGCTTAGCAAAGGTGGGTCATTGGACAAAATGAGACTTCCATTTAATTTCGCTCATGCCGCAAATAGCAAGCACCCTAGAAAAATAGGCCAACCTTCCAGCTCGGGCACTGCAGTCCGCGAGAGCCTAACGAGGCTCCGCCTAGAGGAGGAGGTCCCACCAGAAGAAGAGTCAAGTGCCACGCGGGAGCTGATCACACTGCCGACTTGATGTTAAATGTCCTATGTATTACTCGATGATGTCTTTATGTTTTCATAAACGGTTTAATGCTATGTGCAATGTTTATTTTTTAAAAGTAACTTTCATTAATTAACATACAGATTCGTTTGACTTTCTCTCGCTGGCTACTGTCCAGGTACACGTATCACTGAAACTTCTGTATCTCTGCACTCTCTGTTCATACCCAATAAACCAACAAAGCCGTCTGAACCCATACAATTTTGATCGGCCTAATCGATCGAAGGAACTCCTAGAGCCAAGCGATGTTGCTGCTAATGTTCGGAGCTCCATCGAATGATATGAAATAGCAGGTTTGCACCAAAACTTGTCTGAAACCTATTCTCCTCCACATTTCATCTACATATGCTTATTTCCAATTAGTGTCTATTTCATTTTATCTTGCTGTGTATTCAGTTTTAAAATTGCAATAAAGGATTATAGATTTAAAAAGGTGCTCGTTTACACTGTGCACAAATTAGTTGATTGGATTGTGGAAGTCAATCCTCAAGACACCAGAAGCGTTAAAGAATACTCCATTTAATTAAAATGGAATTTGTCTCATGCAGTCACTGTTGATCACAGGCCCTAATGCTAACACTGATATATCATAACCGCCCGGAAGTAGTGCCTATAGTTACAAAGTCGATCTTACTGCCCAAGCTTAAAACTGATACAGAACTGTCAAATGTATATATGGGGATCACCTAAAAAATGCATCAACACGATAAATACATTTTTTAATTGCATATTTAAAATTAATTAATTTTATTGAAAAAATAATGTTTTTACGGGGCTAAAAATAAACTTACATTTTTGAAGATTATTTTTAAGTTATAAATGAGATATGAAATTTAATTTTTCTATTTTTTAAAACTCTTATGCTGGTAAAAGCAGGCCTTACGAATGACAGTCATTCAGCGGGCGGAAGTTGTGCAAAAAGCGCAACTCTCCACCCGTGGAGGCATTTTTCTTGGGGATGCAGATGATCTGTCAAGAGAATTCTTGACAGATCGCAAGTGCCGGGTTTCAGTGCATCCGCTTCGCATGCCTGAAACCGGCACTTGCACGGCCCCTGATGAGCACGTACGCACCACGTACTCACCCCCTAGGGGTCGGAAAATCCGGCCCATGAGCTATTGAATGAAACCCCTTCCTGTTGATATATGTCACAGGTGCATCAATTGGTGCCTTCAATTCAACATGGGTTCCATCGACGGCCCCAATTACTTTGGGGAATCCAGCAATCCTTTAAAATGCGAGTGCCTTCTCCCTTTGCTGCTGAATGGACAAGTCGAAGTCTCTGAACTCTGAAGCCCTCCGGAAAATGGCATCTGTGACCTGGTGAATGCAGGTCCTCGCAGCACTCTGGGTGATGTTTCAAATGCCACCGGTGCCTCATTGAAATGACCCGAAGGCAAAGAAGTTCAGCGCTGTGGTTACCTTCATGGACACTGACAAGGCAGTGTGGGTCTTCGAGCGTGTTTGAACGTCGTCCTTTAACGTGTCGCCTAGTCGGTCGATTGCCACTTTGCTAAAGTGCAACCTCCTCACACACAACTCATCTGACAGCATCTCAGGGGTTAACATCTCCCTGTAACATCTCTGGGGTGGGTAGTAGTTTCTCCTGATCAGGTGATGGTGATGGTTCTTCAGACTTCTTTGTTGTTCCCTGGCCTTTTCGATTCTATGATCCTGAATCACACCGAGGATCTGGGTAACATCGTCAAGAGGCATGTTTCTCCCTTTAAACAGATAAAGTACATGAAGGGAAAAAATCGAACTTGCTGTAAAAGTAATTTTAATAAAGTGAGTGGGTAGAAATTCACGTCGGGCTGTGGTGGGAAACGAGCGGTATCGGATCGAGCACACGTCATACCCGCCTGATGAATATCACCTCCCGAGATGAATTTCTAAGAACTTTAACATTTTCACAAAGTCATGCATAACATTTGAAAAGAGCATAAAAAAGTTTACATTTAAATAATTCATATATTCTGGCATAATTATTTTAATATTAGTAAATGTGAAATAAATCATTTTTAAACAGGCATTTTCAAATTTAACACAATGAAGACTAATTTAATAGAATGCTTACCTTGCCCACAGCGAGAGTACCTCTTTAAATTACCTACACTTCTCTAAATAAGATCGAAACCAATTAAATATTTAACAAATTAAAGTTGTTAAAAACTTACATCAGGCTTTGTACCAAGAACTTTGTTCACTTTCACCGCTAAAACAGTCCCGTTTCCCAGCCCCCTGCTTTCCAGGTCTGCTTCCTGCTGCTTCTTCAGATAGAATGCAGGCTGTACGCCTGCTTTTATCTGTCGCAGCTGTTTCGAACAAAGCTGCAATCCAGTCGTTGACAAATTCTCGCACGTCGAGTGCCCGCAGTGCTACCTCTCCTGCGCATGCGGAGGATCTGGCAAGATGATTTTTGACAGATCGCAAGTGCCGAGCTTCAGCGCATGCGCTTCACATGCCTAAACCCGGCACTTGCGAGGCCCCTACGGGCCAATATCAATGTAAGAAGGATCCGTGGTGCACGTTAGATCGAAGGACGTTCAGAGATACACACAGAAAGTGAGTTAGTCAGTTGTATACATCTGAACAGCCCTGCGGATATGGTACCGGCCCAGAAATTCGACTCTCCGGCTTGCATCGGGGGTAAGGATCCCGCGCGCACTTACCTACCGTGCCTGCCGTTGTGTTTTGGACCCACAGGAACTTCAGCTCCTGGGCCTGCTCCAAGAGCCGGCGCGCGGTGCTTGCGTGTCCCAGGGGCGTCCCCTGGGATCACGTGGGCCATGGAGAGCCAATGGCAGCAGACTATCTTTCATTCATAGATTTGACAGGAAGAGCTGTCAAATCTGTGAATTGAAATCGGCCCCAAAAGAACAGCTAAACTTAAAATAAATTTAAACAATACCCATCACATTTATAAAATAACTATAGTTAAATAAATTAACCACTTTAAACGAAAATTAAAATTTTTGAAAAACTTAAAATACTTTTTAAAAGTGATAAAAATAAACTTACCTTTCTTTAAAGTATCTAAAAAAGATAAACCTGTTGAAAAATGTTTTAAATTATACTTAATTAACCACTTACCTTGTTGAAAACGGGTCCTGCGCCTCCTTTTTATAAGCGTAGGTTCTTCAAGACTTACCCTCTGGTAGAAACCTGAAAAAAAATCTAAGTTCGCTGCGTGTGCGCAGCCTCTACCGCGCACGAGGTTCACCTAGGAAGCGCCCCCTTCACCATACAGGAAGTGCTGGTTTCCCGCGCATGCGGAGTGCATGCTGGAAACCGGCACTTCGGGACGCATTACGGGTGAGTACACACTGTTTACTCACCCGGGAAGGGCCGAATTTTTGGCCCCCTGAGATGTTGCATTTCAGCATCAACAGGCATTAGGAGGACGGGTGGGGAGACAGCGTCTGGACTGATATGTACCGGGTGTGAGAAATATAAATGCAGATAACCATCTCAGCAGCAGTTTGGAAGGCCTATGAGAGTTTATGGCCCTCAAATTTTAAGGAGTTGGAGGGCAACAAGGAGTCCTCAAGTCGGCTGAGCAGCCGGAATTTGGAGCGGGACCCGGTTGCCCCCTTCGTGTCAATGGCATGTAGCCCCGCCTCAAGCCAAGTTATTTTAGAAATACGGCACAGTCCCCAATGACCGTCACCTTTTTGGATGTTTCACCATTAGGTCAACGATGAAGTTTCGTGTGATTTATATTAAAATGATGAAGTACAGTCAGATTGTTCCCCACAGTGATTGCGATTCTCACAGCAGCAGATGCTGGGGATGGGATGGGGTGTTGGGCGGGTGGCGGATGGCGGGAGGAGCTGCCAGTTTTGTATATGAATGTTAGTTTGTCCACTTTGTGCTACTTGAATGCTATTTTCATAAACTTTCCAAAAGTCCTGTCCAAAATAGCTCCCGAATGTTGCATCCCCAGTTAGAACTGAGGTCGCTGATCCCAGTCAGGGCAGCGATTTCAGCCATTACAATCCGTCTCAGCTCCCTTCGATTATTTTGGAAAATCATCTCCGCTTCCCTCTCCGAATGGATTAATTTCCAATGTAACAGCACGTCTAAACTTCGCCTTGTCTTTAATGCTGACTGGAGATCTGAACTCTAGACTAACATAGAATTGCATAGAATACACAGCACAGAAATAGACTATTCGTTCCGAACAGTACATGCCGGCGTCAATTCTCCACTCGAGCCTCCTCTCATTATTCCTTATCTACGTCTATCGGCATAAACCTCTATACCCCGCTCCCTCATATGCTTTTCTAGCTGTCCCTGAAATGCATTTGTTCTATTGGCCTCACTAGTCCCTGTGAGAGCGAGTTCCTTATTCTCAGCAATCTATGGGTAAAGAGTGTTCTTCTGAATTCCCTATTTGATTTCTGGGTGACTATCTCATGATAACGGCCTTTAGATTTGCTCTTCACCACATGTGGAAGCAATCTCTCTATCTCCCTGTCTATTCTGTCAAAACCATTCATAATTTCAAAGATCTCTATTAGGTAAACCCTTAGGCTTCTCTTTTCAAGAGAAAACAGGCCCGTCCTGTTCATGCTTTCCTGATATGTATAATCTCGCAGTTCTGCTATCATCCTTGTAATGTTTTTTTGCACATCCTCCAGTGCCTCTAGACCCTTTCTCATAATTTCACAACTAAATTGTACACAGCACGCCAAGTGTGGTCTAATCAAGGTTCGATACAAGTTTAGCACATTTTCTCGACTTTTTAATTATATCCTTCTAGAAATAAACCCTAGTGCTTGGTTTGGTTTTGTTATGGCCTTATTGACCTGCGTTGCAAATCTAAGTGATTTGTGCATTTGTTCTCCCTGATCCCTTTACTCCTCTTCCCCTTTAAACATTTTTATTTTCCAAGTAACCTCCAAAGTCTTCTTACCAAAATGTGATACCTCACACTTACTTAAGTTAAAATTAATTTGCCAATTGTATGCCAATTCTACAAGTTCATTACTGTCTTCTCGTAAGTTGTTGTAGTTCCCCTCAGTACTGATTAACCTCTACCCGCAATTTGGTGTCCTCCACAGATTTAGAAATTGTGTTTTTGATTCAAAGGTCTGAATCGTTAGTATAAATTTTGAACAAATGTCGTAACTTCTCAACTTGGGAACAAACTGGCAAGTCAGGCAGGACATTTTCACTGAAAGAATCATACGCCCGAGGGATGGTTTACAAAATGAATCTGTTGATGGGAATAGATGGCTGTTTCAGCAGTTAACTACATGTGTTACTGCCGGGAGTAGGGTTTGTGAGATATGTTAAGGAAACCGGTGTTGGGTTCTGAACAGTTAAAAGCACCAGGTATGTTTGTGTAAGTGATTTTATTTTGGATCTGAAAAGTTATTATCTGTTTGTTCAAATCTGACATCGCCTGACTTACACTATCGGCAAAAGTTAATAATACCCCAAGAAGGTTTGATCTCCTACAATATGACATTTAATATGGGGAACAGATGGCAGCTTCCAAATCCCTTATATATTCCTGTTTGTAGATGTCAATTGAACAACTCCTGCTCGATTCCGATGGATGTAATTGCATTTTAGTTCTGTGAAGCCATTTAACTTATTTGATTAAATTAGTAATGAGAGCCAGTGGACGCCTAATCACATTCTTCAATTCCTCTCTAAATTTGCTCTGGGACACTGCATAAATAAACGTGTTTGTGCAAGCACTCAAAGACCTCAGCATATACCCGGATTGTTCTACAATGGTGAAAGAGTCGTTGTAATCTGCTTCCATAAATTGAGTATCTGTAAATTGCACATAAGTGAATACTATGAAATTTACCATCCATAACAGTATAAAACTGCCAGATATAGCGAGCAGTAAAATGATGGATTTCCTTCGGTTCTCCATCTCTGGATCATTGTGATTCTGAACATTGTTCTTTCCTCGGAGACCGCTCCTCACTCTATTGGCCAGTAAAATGTGCCTGATGGTCAGGGCATTGAGCAGCACGATTAACACAAATGGTGCAAATGGGGTTAAAATGGTTTCAAGCCACAAAAATGCTACCCATATGGGCACGGTGTAATAGCTTGAGTTTACATAGCAGAACCATGGTACATTGTCAATTATTTCCCGAGGTTCATATACAAAGTAGATTGGAACATTTTCGAAAATGCTTAAGATACACACCACTGCTATCACCACAGCCGCAGTTTTTTCGGTGCAATATTTTGTTCGCAATGTTTGGTAACAAATAGCGACAAGTCGATCAAAGGTGAAAGCCACAGTTAGCCAGACAGAGCAATCAATGGAAACATAAAGCAGGGCGAGATTGAGACTACAAATCGGAGTATAATTCAGGAATGAATATGGGAAATAAGCAATGTTAATCTCATACAGAATTGCATCAAATATCAGGACCATTAGATCAGCCGCTGCCATGGCCACCAGGTAACGGGTGATGCATTTGGAGAGGCCGCACTTTTCACGGAAGAGAATGACGATTGTCACCAAATTAGCTGCAAAAAAGTGGAAATTAAATTATTAACTCTCCTCACACTGAGAGGATGATTAGTCGACAATTCTTTGTATGAAATTCATGGAATGTTATCTTATCACTCAAATCTCTCTCTCTATTTCTCCCAATCTTCGAATAAACCTAGTAATTCTGTGAAGATACATTCGTTTATGGATACACATTGTTAACATATTCTGAGTTACTTCAAAAGATAATAAATCTGCAGTGAATGATATGGTTGGATTTGCAACTCCCCACCGGACCAAACATTGGCCCAGAAATTAAACATCGATGGTTCCCGCGGGGGTAAGGATTCCCCGCGATATCGCACTCCGCGCCTACCTTTGTGTTTGGGGACCACACGAACTTTAGTTTCAAAACCTTTCCCTGTTGCAACCGTGCAGTGCTTGCGTTACCCTGAGGCGCAATTAGTTCGTGCGAGCTCTGGGATCACGTGATTCAGTTAGAGCCAATGGCAGCACACCATCTTTCATTCATAGTTTTAACAGCAAGGGCTGTCAAAGCTATGAATACTACAAACCCCCAAAAGAACAGCTAAACCTCAATTAAATTAAAAAAAGCCATCAGATTAATAAAATAACTATAGTTAAATAAATTAACGACTTTAAACAAAAAATTAATTTTTGAAAAAATGTAAAATCTTTTAAAAAGTTATAAACTTAAACTTACCTTTGTTTAAAGTCTCTAAAAAAGATAAACCTGTTGAAAAAAATTTAAAATAACACTTAATTAACTACTTACCTTGTTAAAAGGGGATCCTGCGCCTGCTTTCTTTGTGTGTAAAATCTTCACCACTTACCTGCGCGTTCAAAGCTGAAAAAAAACTAAGTGCACTGCGTGCGCGCAGCCTGTAGTGCGCACGCGGTTCACTTAGGAACCGCCCCCTTTGCAATTCAGGAAGTGCCGTTTTCCCGCGCATGCGCAGTGCATGCAGGAAACCGGCAATTCGGGATCTAAGACGCGAGAGTACACAATGCGTACTCTCGCGTATTAGGTTTAATTTTCGGGCCAATTTCCGACTGACGGCCGCAAGTAAATCGCCCGAATTTTATTTCCATTCACTGCAACAAAAGGAATGTCCGGCTCGATGCAAAAAATCCATGAAAAGCGCCGGATTTTCTTATCCCTGTCTCTCCATACACATCGTGGTGTAGCTTCCGAATTTTTTTTCCATTAAACCGGCGGTGCGGATCCACTAACAGATCAAAGCGGGCCGCCGAATCTCAACGCCTGTTCTAAGCCAGCCGTCAGATTGAAAATGTACGCCAGTATCTCCTCATTGCAAATATCCTCAATAATCACGCAATGTAGGTTTCAGAGTGCGGACACGATTCTGACTGCAATATTCTATCGTTTTGTCTTCTGGAAGCAGGTGAAGTGATTTTCCTCTGCAAATGACCAACAATGGAAGAATTCTCAGCGATACATTGCTTCATGTGCACAATATAAGGACAACATTTTATTATGGATTATGCCCACCTATGTACCGTCCGAATCGCTTTCATCAAAGTAACCGATTAAGTGACGAGCGACACCATGGGCCTGAGCATGGGAGAGGGAATTTTATGATATATCAGATATTATTTGAAATGTGGAGGCTGGTTTGCCTCCGATGCAAACATTTAAAGGGGTATTTGAAATTTAGATTGTGAATAGAGTGCAATTGCCACTAATATCAAGTGGGGCGCAGGAAAGAATGGCTGTGCTTTGCAAACAGGACCAGGATTGTCTTGGGTGGTAATGCGCGGGGCGCCCGTTATCTGCCCGTTCGATGTCCAGTTTCTTAGATCAATGGAATAGAATATCGGGAGCGGCGGATAACAGGCGGCCCGTGCCACTCCGTGCAAGGATTTCTACCCCCAGATAGCTGTTGCTATTTGAGTAGCTCTCCTTAAATAATTTCTCCACATTTCTCCAAGATGTATTGCAAGCTGTTTATTTGAATACAAGTATCAATGATGTACCCCATTTGACGACATAAAACGGTTCTTTACCGTCCCGGCTGAGCCGAATATAATAAAAACCAGCAGTTGTCTCAGATCCAAATCTCTGTCAGGGGTGTCATCTTACGTTTGGGAACGGATAACCTATATAATTACGTTCTCGCAGTCTATCTATTCCCTCTTTCGCACTTGATGTGTGAAACTGTATTTCTCTTTCCTCTAGTATTTGTTAATAACAACATTTTAAAAAGTCTACCAACAGATGTGTTCAAGTCTCATATTGATTTGAACTATTTTTCTCTTGGTTTATCAAGCGGGAAGAATGGACCAATTGCAACGAGGATAAATTTCACCGTTACCACGTGGATGATAATGTTGCAGTCACTCTACTTCTACCATGCATAGGAAAATTGGGAAAGATTTATCATTAAACTTCGGCGCTAAACAGGAGGTAGCGCATCGGCTGGTTGTTATACGCCTCGCTTGATATGGAGTTCAGTGGAACTGAACGTCAGACGGGGAGTGAGATGTAGACACGATAGCGCCGTTCTACCCCTCTTTGTAGAAAGGAAAATATGGCAGCTATGAGCGCAGGTGTTAACAGAAACCAGCCGATTTTCTTCAATTGATAGTAATGGAGGACAATCCGCTGTTTTTTAGGGAAGCCCGTGCTCCGCGGCGGATTTGGCTTTTTGTGTTTGGCCGAGGCGATGCAGGACACCCCGGATGTAAAGACTGAAATCTATCCCATGGTTACCGGAGAAATCACCACTTGGATTTCGAATTACAACTGCGCAGAAGTAGCTGGACCCGCTTTAGTGGCACTTGTCTCATTTTGCTTTGCGGCCTCAGAACACAAACTGTATCCATCTTAAAATAACATAATATATCGTGCAGTTTCAGATGCGCTTCAGGTTTCTCTATTAACTCTATTACCACGTAGTTGCCTGCGATCAATGACCTCGCCTGGCACCAACACATACACTCACGGTTTTCCATAACAAGTAGCAGTGGTAGCACTCATTGATCCAGTCCCAACTCGAAATATTAGTGACAATGGGGCGTGAAATTGGGCTTAGGCAGTGGCGTAAACCTGGCGATAGCGAATTGGCAGCTCATTTTACCCAAATTACATTTCCATTGTCTCCCCGCACCACACTGCGCTCCACCAAGATGACGCAAAATAACCTGGTGATAAATAACAAAATCTACACTGTAGTCTATAGATATGGTATAAATATACCGAAAAGTTAGAGTTGCGCCAAAAATGAGTTTTACACACAAGAAATCCCAGATGAGTTTCGGCTTTCAGCCTTGTTTACACGCTGCTGGCCAGCTGCATGCGCCAGAAGCGCGCCCGGATCAGCTCCCGGCTGGAAATGTAAGGAAACAGCCGGCTCCAATGCTAATCTGACAGCGGGTTAGGTCTGCAGGCGGGATACAATCCCAAGAAGGCTACAATACGCCAGCAGTGCACCAGCGTGTTTTTGTGGGCGCTGGAGAATCTCTTCTGTTCCTCCTGGTTTCACAAAAATATAACAAAATATTTCCTTTGCCTTTTCTGGAGTAGCCTCTGGGAATCTCTTTAAGAATTGCTGGTTTGACTACTCGATCCGTTACTAATACTTGGACCAGACACGGAACTACAAGACTGTCTATCAAGGCCGAGACTTCCCAAAGACATTTCTGAAGTTAAATAGTCGGAGTAAACGGTGATTCCTCTCAGGTTGTTACATTCAAAGAATGACAGGAACTTGGAGCCTTTTGAGTTATTTTTTTGATGTCGGTAATCAGTCTCTGCGAATCAAACACATCAAAACAAACAGAAAATACCATTACATCGACAGCAGGAACAGTGACACAGTGAAGCACTGTTAAGTATGAACATTAGCTGATTATAAGCGGCTTACCAGGAACACCGACTATTGCAAGAATCGGATAGTAAATGTTCTCTATCTGTATGATCACCGGTTGTCCCATATTCGGAGAGAAGCGACGTTGCCTGTAACTTTTATGGACAGGCAGATCTTTGCTTTCAAACTAAGGTCTTATTTATACCTGAGAGAAACCTCAAGTGACACATGAGCATTGCACAATAATTCGCATTAGTTACAATCATTTGAACAAACAGAGTCATATTGACTGCTACTGATCAGAGATATTTTGCAATGACTTTGCCCGCTAAAAGAGTGAGGACTGTGGAATATTATTGTCTTCATACGTTCCAAACAAAATATTTCGACATCTCCATTACTGCATTCATGGTACAAGAGTCCTGAAGCTGCGGATATTTATTATAGATTCATGCAAGGCATTTGATGGAATAAATGCTCATATTTTGATGGATTAGCTTTTTCTAGATCTTAGTTACATCAAGAATGTTTTCTATCTTTTTAAATTTATGATATATATATATTTATATTAAGGGGGCTCAATGCTACTGGTGAGATTGAAGAACTTTCAGATACACACAGAAAGTGATATAGTCAGTTGTATACAGCTGGGAACCCAAACAGATATGCAGCAATGTTAGATTTCGGGAAGTATTAACAGACATTGCGCTGAAATGAAAGATGGATTAACGGTTAATTGGGCAGTTTGACCATTCGAATGTCATTTGAGTAAACCACCTAAAACGCTTAGCCGTGCAAGATCGTGAAATTTCATTCGGAGAACTCCATTGTTCTCATAGCATTGATGACGTTAACTGTGCAGACCTCTCAGTCGGTGTAAAAAATAAACATCAGATAATGTTTATGGGCTTTTCTTGGTCTTTGTCCACGACCTTATTTGGAAATTCACGAAGCATAAACGTAACTAGTTGTGTTTTGAAGAGAATGTTAATAGACATGGATTAACAATCTGTGGATTTAATGTCTCTGATTGGAGAACGATTAAACTATCTTTTATTGGAAGGAGCCAATATATATATAGATATTAAAACAATGCGTCACAAACTGTGAAATCTGTCGAACTCTGATTTCATAGAGCCAGAGTAGAAGTCTGAGCTTGGTGAACAACCCTGGGAGCCTGGTCTTGCAAAAAAGGGGACAACAGCTGATTAGGAACAACTTCACCTGAATAATTTCCAAACCCTAAGCATTAACAGTCCTAACATTATAACGACCTCGATGACAACAGTTTGATCTAAATTACATTCTCATCGGTGACCCTTTAGCATCAGCACCATGTCAGAGTCGCAATGTAGTTTCTGACCACTAAGGGGCACAATGGACATGATCTTCACCGTGCGTCAATTACAAGAGAATTGCAGTAAACAGCACCAACCGCTGTACATGGCCTTATTTGACCTCACAAAGGCCTTCGACACTGTCAAACGTGAGGGATTATGGAGTGCCCTGCTTAAATTTGGTTGCCCTCAAAAGTTTATCAATATCCTAAACCTGCTTCACAACGACATGCAAGCCGGGATCCTGACCAACGGATCCACCACAGACACAAATCACGTACGGACAGGGGTCAAGCAAGGCTGTGTCATCGCACCAACGCTCTTCTCGATCTTCCTTGCTGCAATGCTCCATCTCACCCTCAGTAAGCACCCCGCTGAAGTGGAGCTAATCTACAGAAAAAACGGGAAACTGTCCAAACTCCGTCGCCTCCTGTCCATATCCAAGGTCGTCCCATCCTCTGTCATCGAATTACAATATGCAGACGAAGCTTGCGTCTGCGTACACTCGGAGGTCGAACTCCAAACCATCGTCAACACTTTCATCAAAGCGTACGAGAGCATGGGCCTTAAATCCAAACTCCATAAGACAAAGGTCCTCTACCAACCTACACCCGCCACACAGTACTGCTCCCTGATTATCAAAATCCATGACGACGCCTTGAACAACGTTGACCACTTTCCATACCTCGGGAGCCTACTATCAACAAGGGCAGAAGTCGATGACGAATTCCAACACCGCCTTCAGTGTGCCAGTGCAGCATTCAGTCGCCTGAGGAAGACAGTGTTTGAAGACCAGGACCTCAAACCCAGCACCAAGCTCATGGTCTACAGAGCAGTAGTGATACCCGCCCTCCTGTATGCTTCAGAGTCATGAATCATGTACAGCAGGCACTTCAAAGCACTGGAGGGGTACAACCCACGCTGCCTCTGCAAGATCCTGCAAATCCATTGGCAGGATAGGCGCACCAACGTCAGTGTCCTCGTTCAGGCCAACATCCCCAGCATCAAAGCTTTGACCGCCAATGGATAGCGCACATCGTCCTCATGCCCGATACGAGACTCCCAAAGCAAGTGCACTACTCGGCACTCCGACACAGCAACGGAGTCCCAGGTGGGCAGCGGAAACGCGTCAAGGACACCCTAAAAGCCTGCTTGAAAAAGTGCAACTTCCCACCGACACCTGGGAATCCCTGGCCTAAGACCACACAAAGTGGAAGAGAAGCATCCGGGAAGGCGCCGAACACGTCGAGTCTCTTCGCCGGGAGCAAGTGAAAGCCAAGCGCTCACAGCAGAAGGAACGCACGTCAATCCAAGAACCCCACCCATCCGCCCCTTCAACCAACGTCTGCCCCACCTGTGACAGAGACTGTAGGTCCCGCATTGAACTCATCAGTCACCTGAGAACTCATTTTTAGTGTGGAAGCAAGTCATCCTCCGTTCCGAGGGATAGCCTAAGAGAAGATAAAGAGAAGCATGCCCATGCAGAAGAACTACTGAACACTGTGCTCCTTTATACACCATATTTTGTCTACATCACATGTTATGATGTATCTATTCCAAAATCCTTTAAAGACAGTCTATTCATTTAACTAGTTGTAGTTGCTTATTCAAAAGCTATTTCCTTCAAACAAGACTTCCTGGCGTAAAAGTTCTTAACCTCGCTAAAGAACAGGGTTTATTAACTGGTATTTTTCTATACTAGAGCTAATGGATACCACTGCCTATGTTTATTAACTTAGCCCTTAAAGTTACGCTTTGATCACTCATGGCTGACGTCATTGCTGTCAATTATTTCCTTACACAAGCACTTTACCTAGCAGAAGACAAAATATACATTCCTCACACGATACTTCAAAGACATTCAGTATATCTTGGAAGAACTGTTGCTCCAAGATACAAAGAAGCTCGAATATTAACCATTAACTCCCCAAGATGTCCAACATACAGCTCTCCAGGATGAACACCATATCCACCACTTAATATTTCTAATGATACATGATCATATATTAAGGTTGACTGCGTATACTGTATAATGCTAGTTCACGGTGCTGAACTATGTTTTAAACTACCAGCCAGCATTCATGATTTCCAAACGTAGATGGCCCATTTTCAACGCCAAAATTACATCGTTTCATATACACCATCGGTCATTTAATATTAGGGATTTCAAACTACAAAATTATTCCAAGATAATTGTTAACATTACTACTTCTCAACCTTAATACTCAAAAGCCCGTGGTGATCCCTCGTGGGCATATTTAAGGTTTAAATATTAGTGCTTTTTCGAATGACACATCCTCCGAACTGCAAATCTAGCATCATGACATTGCTTAATTCACTAAACCCCATCACGCACCTACCAACAATCTCGATCAATAAGTACTTAACTCTTCAATTCATGCGCTTTACCTCACCCTTAACACTATTGCAAGCCTTGCACCCGCAACTCACAGTTCGCATACAATGTCAGCTATTCAACTATGACAGCCACATCAACCAAACATATTGCAATACACTCAATGACATTTTACCCCTTTCTTACATGAGGAGGTGGGGCATGTCAGCAGGCAGCAGAAAAGAGCTGGAGGATGACAAGCGCCTGTATGTTTTAACCCCCATGGAGGATACAGTGCTGGCCATCGTTGGAAGGGGCATTGCTGAAGCCGTGGCAACTGGTGGGGCTGAAGCAATTGATGATGATGGTATCCACATAACACATCCACCTTTTCTCATCCCGCTTCTCCCTCATTCCACAATCTCTTCTGTTTGAGAAGCTGCAGAGGGTGTAAGAATGCACTTGTTACTTTCTCCTCTCTCATCACAACAACACAACCCTAGTCCCTTTTTCATTTAAGATAACCAAGAACTGGAACCTGCTCAGTCAGTGGAGGAAGTGGGGGGAAAATGAACAGAAACCGTCAATCCATCTTACAGTCGCAGCCTGCAGCTCAGATTTTGGCTCTGCACATCTTTTTGTGGCTGGGATAGAGGAGGGTTCTGCACGTGGTGAGACACCGGGCACTAGTGCGCAGGACTCTGGCCGTGGGCAAAGAATAGCACAGGCGCCATCTGGCTGGAGGGCGAGGTCACACATTAGAGTACTTAGATGAGGACTTCAATGGGACAGGGTGCAGAACAGGCTGAAGAGTGTATACACCCAAAAGCTTGTTGCAATGAAAATCCAGCCAGAAAGCCTGCCCTCGATGTCAAGGAGCATGGAGGAGTCCAGCACTAACTCGGCACAGGGCTTTGCGCAGAGCATGGAGCCCATTCTTTCCAACATAACAGCAGGCAGCAGAACGGGTGCTCACCTCCATCAGCACACTTGTGAAACCCAACATGATGCACAGTCTGATGGTCGATCTCACAGCTTCCATTGCAGCAGAAGCAGATTCCATTAAATGTCTGAGTTCTGCAGTGGAAGCTCAGAATGGTGCCCTCATGGATCTGGATACCACAGTTGAAGGGTGGTTCCAGGACCTCACAGCAGTCGGCCAAACTGTCATCCAACGGATTACTAGGATTGCTGAGACGCCGCCCCGGGTGTGTGGCAGTGGCTCCAAAGAGCATGAACCTTCTTTCCTCTTTCAGGATGGCAGCATTCCTGCCCCAACCCCGCCAATCCGCTAGTGCCCACGCTATTGCCTGTCAGCCAGCCAGCCGAGATTCCTGCAGCACAGGCCGAGAAGGTGCAGTCTGAAACCAAGACATCTAGGCTCGGAGCTGCTTGAGGTTTCCTCCAAGGCCACCTGCTGTCTCCTGAACTGAAGGTCAGCAGCGTTCCACCAGCCCATGCTGCAGGCACTGGGGAAACAGCTCGTAGGAGTACCAGGAGAGGCAAAAGCCACAGGCACTAAGCGAATGGACAGGAATTATTATTTTATTTTTGTATGATTATGACATGATTACATTTATACATTTGGATTTGATTTAAAATGTGCCTCGTCTGGTTGTTCTTATTTTTGTGTTGTCGGAAAGAGGAAAATGTGACGGTCTGTGATAGAGGAAAGCTAAGGAGCCTGGGACTGTTGGTGAATGGGGAGGTGTGTTTGAGGTTACTGGTATCGCTCAATAATTATTTAATTATATAGAGCTCGGACGGAGGGAGACTTTCTACGTTGTAGTCTAACTTCCTCCTCCTGTTCCTCCACTTCCTGTTGCGCTTCCTCCTCCTTCACTTCCTTCTCCTACTCCTCGTGCTCAAGCACCTCAGCTTCTCACCTGTGAAATGGTAACACGGCTGTTCCCTCATTACGGCCAGGTTGCGCAGGATGCAGCATACTACCACAAATCTCGATACCCGCTCAGCTGTGTACTACAGGGCTCCTCCAGAGTGGTCCGGGCAGCGGAATCGTTGCTTGAGGACGCAGATGCCGTTTTCTGTAATGTTACTTGTGGCAGCTTGGCTCTCATTTACAGGCGGGCTGTGCATGTGTGCGTGGGTTCCTGACCGGAGTCAGTTGTCAATGATGTCTAGTGTGTTATTGAATGCAGACATTTTGTCCCCCATGTTCCTGGCCGTGATACTTGATAATACATTAACCGCGATGTTACCGATCCATTATCTTGTCTGTTAGTATCTGAGTAGAATAATTCAGGTTCTGCAGGACTTACATTAGGATGGAGAAGGAAACAGTTAATTCAGAGACCATGGTCCAGAACTTAAATAAGGGCAACTTTGAGGGTATGAGGCGTGAATTGGCGAGGTTAGATTGGCAAGCGATATTTAAGGGGTTATCAGTGGAAGGGCAATGGCAGACATTTAGAGATCGCATGGATGAACTACAGCAATTGTACATCCCTGTCTGGCGTAAAAATAAAAAAGGGAAGGTGGCTCAACCATGGCTAACAAGGGAAATCAGGGATAGTATTAAAAGCAAGGAAGTGGCATACAAATTGGCCAGAAGTAGCAGCAAACCCGGGGACTGGAAGAACTTCAAAACTCAGCAGAGGAGGACGAAGGGTTTGATTAGGGCAGGGAAAATAAATTATGAAAGGAAGCTTGCGGAGAACATTAAAACGGACTGCAAAAGCTTCTATAAATATGTAAAAAGAAAGAGGTTAGTAAAAACAAACGTAGGTCCCGTGCAGTCAGAAACAGGTGAAGTCATAATGGGGAACAAAGAAATGGCAGATCAATTGAACAAGTACTTTGGTTCGGTGTTTACTGTGGAGGACACAAACAACCTTCCGGAAATAAAAGAGATCAAAGGATCTGGTAAGAGGGAGGAGCTGAGGGAAATCATTATCAGTCGGGAAAAGGTGTTGTTGAAATTGATGGGACTGAAGGCTGATAAATCCCCAGGGCCTGATGGTCTGCATCCCAGAGTACTTAAGGAGATGGCCTTGGAAATAGTGGATGCATTGACGATCATTTTCCAACATTCCTTAGACTCTGGATCAGTTCCGAAGGAGTGGAGGGTGGCTAATGTAACCCCTCTTTTTAAAAAAGGAGGGAGGGAGAAAGCAGGCAATTATAGACCGGTCAGCCTGACATCGGTGGTGGGTAAAATAATGGAATCAATTATTAAAGATGTCATAACAGACCATTTGGAAAGTGGCGACATGATAGGTCCAAGTCAGCATGGATTTGTGATAGGGAAGTCATGCTTGACAAATCTTCTGGATTTTTTTGAGGATGTTTCCAATAGGGTGGACGGGGGTGGGGGGGAACCAGTGGATGTGGTGTATTTGGACTTTCAGAAGGCCTTCGACAAGGTCCCACACAAGAGATTGGTGTGCAAAGTTAAAGCACATGGGATTGGGGGTAGTGTGTTGACGTGGATTGAGAACTGGTTGGCACACAGGAAGCAAAGAGTGGGAGTAAATGGATACTTTTCAGAATGGCAGGCAGTGACCAGCGGGGTACCGCAGGGTTCGGTGCTGGGGCCCCAGCTGTTTACATTATATATTAATGATTTGGACGAAGGGATTAATTGTAATATCTCCAAATTTGCGGATGACACTAAATTGGGAGGCAGTGTGAACTATGAGGAGGATGCTAGGAGGCTACAGATTGACTTGGACAGGTTGGGTGAATGTGCAAATGTATGGCAGATGAAGTACAATGT